>SSNQ01034268.1:167398-277704 GCA_006942095.1 Nothobranchius kuhntae
TTTTTTGTTTTTTATTTTTTTTATTTTGCTCAAAAAAAGGGGAAGGGGGGGACAGAGGAAAGGAAGCACCCGCGGGGGGGGGGGGGGGTGGGTTCCACAAAAATAAACAATGAACAAGAGTCTGCTTCTAAACCTGCAGAAAAAGACAAAAAAAAAACAAAAGGACACAAAAAAGGGACACAACAACAATACAACAAGATCTACCTATCACTGCGTCAACTTGATGAAAAAAAACAAAAAAAAAAACAATTATATATATATATATACACACATATACAAAAAAAAAAGTTGTTAAAGATGGGTGTGAATATTATGTAACTAGGGGTGATACTAATGCCACCGTCAATGTGATAGTCATACTAATACATTTTAACATTTTCATGCCTGAGCCTTCTCTCATTCAAAGGCCTTTTATAGCAGCCTAACAAAAGAGCAAGCACCGATCACAACCTGAAAGCAACATTTTGGAAAATAATCATCAGGGTTTTTTTTTGCTTCCCTCTAAGAGACTGTTTCTCATCTGATATCTGTTGCCAGGCAACAGGTGGAAAGTGCAGAAAGTCGTTCCCGGTCAACAAATTACCTGACACAAAATGCTCTGTGAAAAAGGGGTTCTTGCTCTACACAAATTAAAACAAGCTGGGCCAAAACACGTGAAATGTAGAAGTTTTGAGGTAATAAGAGGATTAGCTGATAGCGTCCGGTATTTAGCAGGGCTTGCAGACCTGTGAGGTATGAATATTGTCACCAACGCATTCCCACGTTTCACTGGCTGATCTCAAACATGAACCATGTGCTAGTTCTCACAGTTGAAGCTGGGTTTTTTTTTTAATCATAATCCTCTTGCTTCTCCCACAATCCCTTCAAGCATATTTTCAAAGATGTTTCAGACAATGCGTTCCTGGTCTAAATATTAGCTGTGATCGTCCGCATCGGTCCCATCAAAGTCTCAATTATAACTGTTTGCATAAATAAAAATATGCCCTTGCCTGATTTGCCAGCACAGACAGAACATAGCTCAGCGCTGCAATGGAGGACACACAGTTTTATAAATGTAGGCCATTAAATTCATTTCTTTATGCATATCACCCAACACGTCCACCCACATCGGTTAAAGCTGCAGGAGAAAGTAATAAACCTTATCCGAGACAGCTGTGAGGCATTCAGGACTGCGTGTTTACAGGCGTGAGGCAGCCAGTGAAACACACAGAATGTACACTTTATTGATTATTAAGGTAAAAAGCACACACTTGCCCTTTTCTACAATGACAGCGTGAGAGCAGTTCAGTGCAGTGCCCCCCCCCCCCCCCCCCCCCCCAAGCGTAACGAAAAGCAGTGGACTCAGAGATGGTGATTTAATACAATGTCAGTAAACATGACCGCAGTGTTACCCATTTCCCACACGGCTCTCTGCAAAGGTCAGCAGCCTTCTCAGTGGTTCTGGTGTCAGGCAATGAAAACACAAGTCTCTCTCTCTCTTTCTTTCTATGTGTGTGTGTGTGTGTGTGTGTGTGTGTGTGCATGCATATATGCAGAGTGTTCCTTATAATCTTGACTTGTGTTTGAGTCACTCAGGTTTTTAGGGTTCATACTACTGGCTGTCCTCATTGAAATGGTTTGTTTTAAGACTACCAAACAAGAATCGTTTCTATAATTTGAATCTCAAACACAAGATATTGGTTAGGAAGCCATTATGTTACATACAAAGATGGCGCCGTCTGTTGTGGCTTGCCCTCTGGTTTGCCTTTTGTGCTTTTTGCATTTTTGTCACTGTTTTTGAGTCTCCCAGTGGCTGATTCCTGTCCCACTCTTACCTATGACCGAGCTACTCTTCTGGATCTCCGGCAGAGGTTTGAGTCTCTCCAATTTCGCTATGCCTCATTCAAGCAATCGTTTGGGAACCTGTGTGATGGAGTTCCGCCCTTCCTCCTCTCCTCCGCCTGCGGCCTGGTGGGGCCGCGGTGGAAGCGGCGGCGACGCGTCAGGCGTAGTGGCGCTCATGTCCAGCTCCGAGCTTCCCGGATGTGCCAGTCCAGTGGCAACGTTTCTTCTCGGGTTTGGGTCTGGTTCCCTGATGATTCCTCAGAACACAACATCCAGATTCTCCACAGGCATGACAGCGATCCTGTCAGCTGGAGATCCAAACGGAGGCGTCATATTGGCGGGGTGAACTGGAGGAATCTAACCTATCCTGTGCGGTCCGGCAAAGAGCGTCCTCACCCTTGTTTGTCCTCAACTTCCTCGTCTTCTCTCAGGATTGCTCTACTAAATGTTCGTTTGCTGGGGAATAAAACAGTGCTTTTAAAGGATTTTTTTTATCGATAATGGATTACCTTTGTTCTGCATGACGGAGACGTGGGTCCCACCGGGTGAGTCAGTGACACTTGCTGAACTTTGTCCGTCAAATTGTTCTGTTGTGAATGAGCCCAGACTGTCGGGTCGAGGTGGGGGCTATTGACTATGTACTCATCCTCCCTCCCGGGCTCATCACCCCCCACCAGCTTCGAGGTCTCTGTTTTTGAACTCAGTCTCTCCCCTCCTATTCTTTTTATTCTGTGTTACCAACCACCAAAATATAACTCTGCTTTTATTACGGACTTTTCTGACCTTTTAGCTGAATATCTCCCCAGGTATGACCAAGGTATTATCCTTGGTGATTTTAATATTCACATTTGTTGTTTGTCGAATCCTCTGGTGAGAGATTTCTCAGATGTTCTGGTTTCATTTGGCCTCCAGCAACTGGTCAATGTTCCTACTCATGAGCACTCTCACACACTGGATTTAGTTTTATCATTTGGTCTGAAGGTGCAGGACTTGGTTGTTCACCCTGTCTGTTTCTCAGACCATTTTTCAGTTGTTTTTAACATCTCTGCCATGTTGCCTTTGGTGAGAAGGCAGGCTTCTCACTACTCAAGGCACATCTCTCCCTCCACGACTGCCTCACTACTGTCCATCCTGGAGGTTGAATTATCTAATCCTTCCTCATCTGGGATCACCACGGATGTGGATGGGCTTTTAAATTTTTTTTATTTGACTTGTTCTGTTGCCCTGGACTCAGTCGCTCCCCTTAAACTTAAACGGAAGAAAACCACCTCTGATCCTTGGCTGAACAATGAAACACGCAGCCTCAGGCGGCGTTGTAGGGCGCTGGAAAGAAGGTGGAAAAAGGACAAGCTACTAATCTCACATCAGCTTCTGATGAATGCCCTTGACCTGTATCAGAGAAGTGTTAGATCTGCCAGGAACAAATACTTTGCATGCATAATCTCTCAGCATCAGGGTGATCAGCATAAACTTTATAGCACTGTCAACTCCATCTTGTCAATAACTGAACCTGGTAGTGTTGATCCCTCTGTGTCATTGTGTGCTGAGCTCCAGACCTTCTTTCTTCACAAAGTCCGGGACATTAGGAATAGTCTTGTGCAACCAGGATCTGGCTGTCCTGATGTACCACCAGAACCTCCCTCATTCTGTAACTACTCCCATATCTCTTAGTGAATTGTCAGATCTGATTGAAAATATGAAACCAGCAGGTTCTCCTGAGGACCCTTTCCCCTCGAGGATGGTGGGTATCATCCCTATTTTGAGCCCCGCCATCTTAGATATTTTTAACTCTAGCTTGGCTACTGGGGTGTTTCCTACTTCTTTTAAAAAGGCGGTTGTGCAACCAATTAAAAAAAAAACCTGGTTTAGACAACTCAAACCTTGCAAACTTTCGGCCAATCTCTAAATTACAGTTTTTGTCTAAGGTCCTTGAAAAGATTGTTTATTCACAGATTACAGCACACATGAATAGATTTTCTCTAGTTGATGTGTTCCAGTCTGGGTTTAGGCCACTTCACAGTACCGAATCAGCCCTTCTTCGCGTGACCAATGACATCCTGTTGGCTTCTGACTCTGGGTCGTCTGTTTTGCTCCTATTATTAGGTCTTTCTGCAGCATTTGATACCGTTGACCACGATATTTTGCTGGATAGACTTGAGTCATGGGTAGGGCTTAGGGGTACCTCACTTCAGTGGTTCTGCTCATACCTGTCAAACAGAGTTTTCAAGGTTCAGTTGGGTAATTGTTCCTCTACATTCCTTCCACTTCCATGGGGAGTCCCGCAGGGATCTGTGCTTGGGCCTATCCTGTTTTCAATCTACATCCTCCCCCTGGGTTTCATCCTGAGGAAATATGGCCTGAGCTATCATATTTATGCAGATGATTGCCAGATCTACCTGGCTTTGAACAAACCAGGCTCCCTCTCTCTTCTGGACCAATGTTTGGCTGAAGTGAGGGTTTGGCTTGCCAACAATTTCCTTCAGCTAAATGATTCTAAGTCTGAGGCACTCCTGATGACCCATAACAAAACCACACACTTATCTTCCATTTGGACACTCTCCCATATGACCTCAAGCAGTGTGTTACCAACCTGGGGGTGAAACTGGATACACACTTTTCCATGGGCCCTCAGATTAACGCAGTGGTCAGTTCGTGTTTTTATCAGCTGCGCAGACTAGTTCGCTTAAAACCGATCCTGAAACGAGCATACCTGGAATCTGTAATTCATGCTTTTATCATCTCCCGACTGGATTATGCAAATTCCATTTTAATTGGTTTACCTGCCTCCGCTCTTAACAGACTTCAGGTCGTACAGAAAGCAGCAGCCAGGTTTTTAACAAACACCCCTAGAAGAGACCCTATCACACCTGTACTGGCGCGGCTCCACTGGCTACCCGTAAACTTCAGAGTCAAGTTTAAAATCCTGACTTTTGTTTTTAAGGCCCTGAATGGTCTGGCTCCGGATTACCTGTCGGATCTTGTAACTCGTTATGTGCCAAACCGGGCGTTGAGATCTGCTGATTGCCTGCTGCTTCATGTTCCAACAATGAAATACAAAATGCGGGGGCAGCGTGCTTTTGTCTATGCTGCTCCGACACTCTGGAATGCTCTTCCTCTTTCAGTGAGGCTGGCACCATCCCTCCTCCGTTTCAAGTTGCTACTTAAGGCTTACTTTTACGACCAGGCATTTTTAAATCCCTGACTTTTATTATTTTACCATGTGTCTTTTATTGACCGTGATTATCTGCCTTGTTGTGCATTTTATTGTTGACTGTGTATTGTTTTATATTGTGTTTTTACTTTTTACTCTGTACAGCACTTTGGTCAGCTGCCATGCCGTTTTTAAATGTGCTTTATAAATAAAGTTGGTATGGTATGGTTGGTATATTCAACACAACTGAAAGACTTTGCTCCAATGGTCTTGAGCCCTGATTAGACTCGATTATTGTTCAAGTTGTGACTAGGCATCGGCCGGTATGAGATTTAGACCGTATGAGCACAAATACCATGGTTTCTAAGTATTCAACACTCAATTTAACACTTGTGCTTTTCTGCTTGTGTCTTCTAGAGGATAAGTTGTAGAAAATAGCAACTAAATGAGTCATTTAGAACAGGGGTGTCCAATCCTGGTCCTGGAGAGCTGCTATCCAGCATGTTTTAGTTGTTTCCCTGCTTTGGCAGGTGATTAACAGGCTTCTGCTAGGGCTGGGCGATATGGCAAAAGTAGAATATCACGATTTTTCCAATATTTTATCACAATTTCGATTTTATCACGATTTTTTATCCATGAATAGCATAACTTCAATTGCGTATTAAAGAAGAGAAACATTGAATAAATAAACATTTATTCATATTAGGGATAATCAGCACAGTGCTAACACACTTATATTTTAAACTCACACCAGAGATGATAGAAGCCCAGAGAGAAACAATTACAAAAATCAGTTTTTCTCGTTTTTCAAGTAACTTAACATAAATTAAAATCGTAAACATATTTAAAGTGCAAACATGTCAATTGTAAACGTATTGTGCAAACATTAACTTGCTCATAATACTATGTAGCTCCCAGTTGCTCATGTAGTGGATAGTTAAGCTCAAATACGGCTCTGAAGTGTGGCTGGACCAGAGATCGCTTGTGGTAGCAAAAAACTGTGCATTCTGAATATTTTCTGCAACTCTCACTTTGCATTCAGCGTACATGCGTGGAATGGCGGTGTTCGAAAAATACTTGCGGCTGGAAAACTCGTAGCGCGGATCCAATGTTTTTATCATTTTCTTAAATCCCACTCCTACTGTTCGCACGGGACACAAATCTTTAACCAAGTGGTACATCACTGCATCTGTCACGCTGTTCCATCGTCTGCTGTCTCTGCCGTAGGGAGTGAGTTTTGTGAGTGTTTCTGTTAGCGTTTGCTGCCTGGAAGAAGCACTAGCCGCTGCAGCTGCAGCCGCAGGCTTTTTAGCTTTAGCTGCCAGCTGGCTCTCATTGTATTGTTTGGGATGCCTTCTTTTCAATTTTGTGGTGTTGCCATCACTTGCCTTGACGCTGTCCTTGTAAATGACGTTTCGCTGCTCTTTGTCATCTGGTGAAAAACCAAACCAGTTCCATATAATGGACGAGGCGTTCCTCTTCGGAACGAAAACCTCGTTGTCGCTCTCAGCCGCGGCCGAAGCCATGTTTGTTCACACACAGGTGAAAACAAGCGGGTCACTAATATATTACTATGACTCACTCTGATTGGTTAAGGGTCAAACAAAGGCGTGTCATTCACCTGAGGTAAGTTCCCTTTTCATTCAGAGGCAGAATTTCAACAGCAGAGCTGTGAATCGTGATAAAAAGGTCTCTCAAAAATGACAGACTGTCAGATGTGTAGATCGTAAAACGGTCTAAAATCATCATATCGCCCAGCCCTAGCTTCTGCAGCGCTTGATGAGCTGCCAAACAGGTGATTCAACCACTGAATCTACTGTGTTGGAGCAGAAAAAGTAAAACATTCTGGTTACTGGATCACCAGGACCAAGATTGAGAACCCCTGTTTTAGAACCCTCTTTTATACTTTGGTGACACACATAATTTCTTGGTGATTGCAAATACTGCTTGACGGGTCAGAAGTACAGCCCCCTAGGAATGTGTCTAGCTCCATCCAATTGTGGGGCAGTATATTGTTGATTGATGCATCAGTAGCTAACGAAAGTCGGAAAACAACTAAATCTCACATGCACCCCTTGTTACCACCTGTGCAAATATATACCCCATAGACATTTTTGGCGTTATTGCTTGAAAAATGTTATATGTTGCCCAACTTTAATTGATATAGAGTTAAATTCCAAGTGTTAAGTAGGAAGACTGAAGAGAGAACTTTGCGTGGTGCAGAACAAGGACAGAGTTTCTACTGTTTCCCACTTTTGGACAGTTAAAAAGTTATTCGTACTACTGGAATAGTAAAGACAAAAATAGTGGTTTAACACTATGACTTTTTAACACCACAGTGTGCAGAATAAATATTTGAAAGTATCCCTGGTTTTACATGGTCTGTCAACATCAAACAAAAAGGTAGAGTACATTTTAATTTCTTAATGTGTTGTTTGCTGAATGAGAACGTGAACATGGTCGTCTCCCGTTTAATTGGTTTTGGCGTTTCAACAAACAAGGCTCTTCCTTTTTGCTGCCAACAACATCCGTTGTGATGTAACATGTCTGCAGACTGATAGTTGTCTTGGTTACAAGCTGAAGCTTTATGTAACTTTAAACGTGAAGACAACGAAACACACAAACACGATAGAAACAAGCTGCATTCCTTCATGATCTGGAAATCGCTCCAAGTTTCTCAGTCTAGCTCTGTGTGTGGCTGTATCAGAGGTGACTCTTGCTATCTCAGCACTCAGTGGTTGCATTAATGAAGAGATTTGTTTGGAGAGGAGAATCAGCATTTGCCTAACTCACCACTGCTTGCTTAAGTTCTGCGGGAAGCCCAAGGATTTGCATGTGGTGATGCTTGCGTCGCTGCTGGCCTGGCTTACTCTCTATCAATCTGACACGCACACACTTCAGGAAAGATGAGCTGGAGTCAGCCTCAGAGGTTTGAGTTTGCTCTGGGGTGATGATATCAGTGGGAACATGTCATTATGTCCTGACTCTATGGAGTCCTGCTCTACATGCAAAACCATATCTTTTGAAGAGTTCTTTTGGGACCACAAAATAAATAAACATAGAAAAGCAGAGCACTGTCACCAAGCTTAACATTGGATTCTCTACAGTCAGATAAAAGTAGCAACTAGCTGCTTGTGGTGGGTAAAGAAATAGATTATCTCCTCTGGAGCAAGTAAAGAGCTCAAGATGGAGTTCAAAGGAGAGAGGACATAGATTTTTGTTTTATTAGGCAGTCTGAAGTACACCTTGATCAATTTAAGGGACATTTTACCTATTTTGAGGTGGGTTTCTGTGACAAGTCTTCAAACAGCTTCAGTTTTCAGTGTTTCCCCTAGGAATCTTTCCAGCTTGGGTGTGTGTGTGTGTGTGTGTGTGTGTGTGTGTGTGAAATTATTACACGTCTCACCTTTATGTTAATATTGTTTTATTTGATGCACTCCACTTTGAACTGCACCAATCCAGCAACTGCTGCATTTTAATAACTAGTATTAAAGGTGAATACACCAATATTTGCACAAGAATAATTTTTGTTTTAAACTCTCAGTGACCCACTTTGCAGGGAGGGGGGTTGGCATTTAATCTTTCTTGGCGTCTGGAAAAACATCTCCTTTTGCCCCTCTTTATTTGACTTTCTGCCCCCCTTTATTTAGGTCCAAGATCATTACTGGGCTGGCCCAATTAAACACGTTCTACACCCCTGTTTAGTAGACTATTTTTTAAAGCCAGTATAAAAATGACTGAAACACAAATTTACATATTTGGCATTATTGACCAATATCTTTGATTTAATTTATTTGTTAAGAACATCAAGATGCATTACAGTAAACATTATAATAAAGTACATTTTTCTAGTGCAGAGAGGAGACAACCCATAGAAGCACTGATTTGATCTCATTTCAGAGAAAAGTAGAACAGGTCAGATGCACCTAATAAATAAAATTACTAACATAAACTCAGGAATCTGTTTCTTTGCTTCATTGTTCTGGTGCTGAAAACATCATCACTAATGTGGATCAAAGGAGATACACAGATGAATGCACCTCTTATTTATTATTTGGAAATTAGTGGGCGTGGTTTACATCAATACATTATTTTAAATCTGAAATTGATATGGAATGATCGGAAGTTGCTATGTGTATTGTTTATTTGAAAACTATTTACAGAGCAGCCTCAGAACTGAGATTACATGTTTTTTATCACAATAGTAAAGGAACTATTACAGAACAAGTTTTTCCATAAAATCAGAACATTAATATTTAAGTGCATGAATTCATGCATCTGAACTCATGCAGTAGGAACTAGGAAATATGAAATAATAGAACCATTTTATTTTAATTTGATTAAACTGATTTTTTCCGAATGTTGTTGGCATTTTTCCCACACACAGTTAAACAAAACAATGTTGATTGAGGTGTGTGTGTGTGTGTGAGAGAGAGAGAGAGAGAGAGTTAAAATAATTTAAAAAAAAACCTCGACCGGAGCGGAGGCAGTGATCGACGCATGCACGAGCCGTTTTCAGCTCTGTCTTGTCAAGTGCACCACATACGTTACGATAAAAGTAACTTTAAATATTCAAGCGAAAAAGAGGCGAGCTGAAGAAAACCTAGGGAGTACTGAAGAAACGTGAGCAACAGTGAAGCAAGCACCGAGAGATCCGTTACTGTCTGTGTGTGTGTGTGTGTGTGTGTGGATGGGACGTACGGACTGAGCTCCCGGCTGCAGAGTTTTGTGTGTAAGGAGGGGCGGGCGCTCTATGTGACTGGCCAGTCACAGAGCAGGAAGACAGTCAGTTACCCAATGAGGATTTTCCTTCAGCACGATTACAGATATTTACGAGTTTTACTCGTTTCATGCTCGTACTCGTCAAAAATGCTTTATCCGTACACTCATCCCTAGCTGTAACCACCCTGCCCTGCATCCTCCTCCTTGCTGCCTGCCGGCTGTGATCACAAACAACATCACAGTAGTTCCCGCTGCTTCTTCGGCAAACGGCGCAAAAAAAAACAACCCAATAAAACTTGGGATCTTGTAGGCGTGGCGGTCGGATTTCAGCCGTGACGGGCCGCCACGGCTACGCCTATGTAAGGAAAACACTGGTTTTGATTCAGTTTAATTTGATAAACTTTTTAAAAGATTGACAAGCTAACAATATCTTGCTGTAATGTTTGCACTACACAGGTAAGTATGTTCGTTAAGTACGAACGGAGGTGTGTTTGCTGTGTACTCATTGATCCAGGTCATTGTGGCGGTCTTCACCAGTCTCTTCTGGAGTTTCTTATTAGAGGGGTGTGTACTGGCAAGTTTGTGGCGACACATTGTATATCACAACACGGGGGTGATAGAATACATTGTGATCCTAAAAGCCAATCCCTCTTTGGGACCATCACTTTTACAGATTTCTATAAACATCGTACGGGATTCTAAAAACAAAGGGAAAACTCCAGATTGCTGCTTTTAGGACAGATGGATGGAATTTTGCCTGGATCCAGGCTCAAACAAATGCCTGAACTGTCCTTTTATATCACTGTTCCTGATGGTAGTGTGTGGTCATTTATATCATTAGATCCTTTGAACGTGTTCTATTGTCAGTCACTCAAATGTCATTGGTGATTGTTGGCACCTAAATGGACTCGGTTTTCAGTCTGAAGACACTTTGTTCCAGTTAGGTTGTATAGGGGGCGTGGATTATTTGTTGTGTTTAGTAACTAAATAGATGCATAAAGAAAGACAAGGACTAAAACGTGCAGTGCACACATTAGCCAAATGACTTTCATTGTAAATTTGATGAAGAATTTAGCTCATTTTTAGGAGTAGTGACCAAAAGGCTGAAAGATGAAACAAAAATAATTCCACAAAGATGTAGTTCTCTGCAGCCTGCATCAGTCACATGACTGTTGTATTAGCAGGGGATCAAACTGGTAGTGTCCTCATGAGTTCTTTGGCTTTTTAATAACTAATCTCACACATTACCACAACACCTCCGTTTATCTTGAAGACCATCCAAAAGCTAATGCTTCTGGCACATTTTTGGATGTCTAAGACACATCAAGTGTTCTAGATAATTAAATCACGAGCAGATGACTTTGGCAGCCTGTAAGCTGATTCAGGCGTTCACAAAGCGCTTCAGCAGGAGATGTAGGTCACTGTACTCAGCTGTAGTGTTTCTCGCTGTCAGTGGCAGCTTACAGCAGTAGAGACTGCCCTTGCCAATCCGTCAGGGGGCTATTGTTGTCCCCCTGCAGCTCGTTTGAAGGTGTTGATTCCTCAGCTGGCAGTGGTCAGACTGCTGCCTGAGAGAACCCGTCATTACAGCAACGAGCACGGCCACATAGACACAGAAATGCACTTCATATGTTTATATATATCTGTAAAAAAGTTAGTTCCTTAAAATAATCTCACTTTCCCTTTTTGTCTGTTGTCTTTAAGCAGTTTGAAACTCTTTAAGCTGTTAATAATAATCAATTTATTATTTCAAACATCCTTTGTTATGCTTGGGTTGATTACTACACCACACATTTTACTGCCTTCAGAGATTCTCTTTGAAACATGAGTGAATCCCAACCTGGGCTTAGCTCTTGGATGATAAAAGGCAGACAGGTCACAGGCGCGTCCTGTTATGAAAGTGGGAACCTGCTGTGATAATACTCGTCACCTTAACACAGGAAGAAGCCAGTGTTGTGCCCTTCACAGAGGGCTAAATTTGTTCCCGTGACGTTTTTGGCTTTTCATGTCACTTCCTGCATTTATTGTGCTAAGGTGTTCCTGGTTGGCAGAGGCAAAACGGAAAAAGTTGACAACTGTGTGTGCAAATATAAATGAGTTATTTTTGAGTGTAATTTGAAGCTAGATATATGAACATAGATGCAACGCCTCAGATTTCAGGGACTTTCCCTCCCAGCAGAGGGCATGTGACGTGGTGTCCTGGGCAAGAAGGCAAGTGAGCGGTGTGGATTTTTTTTGGTATGCTGACCCTTCTAGAGTCTGCCTCCACCAATGTTTGTGGTCATTACGGTGTCATTTACAAGACCAACATCTTTGCTTATAAGAACAGTATTAAACTCAGATTCTACCTCCATCAGATTTGACCTGTTCAGACATGGATTCAGATGGGATCTGGTTTCTTGGTTGCTGATGAGTTTACCTGCAAATCACAATTTTCTGATTTTTCTTTTAAATTTTCTTTGTGATAACACTGTTAAATAGTCACATTTCTGAGCTTCTGCCAATCATTCAAACTTGTTACGTTTAAAGGCACAGTGTGTGATATTTTTACCTGTTTACTATCAAATCCTGTGGTTCCACTTCACAAACTTGTCCTTTTTCTCTAATATTTCTCACCAACATCAATTCTAAATATTCCTCTCAACTTGAAATTTTACATTTTTAAATACATAAACTTTGGTCAACCCTCCATACGAGCTCCACGTTACCCGTTTGGACTATGACTATAACCTGAAAGAACCAGCAGAGGGCAACAGTGCGCCCTGGAAGTATGGAGTCTGGTAATTCAACTAAGAAATAGAAAAGAATAGCTACACTGTTGCTGTACTTGTTAGTTTGCATAATAAACAAATTAAAAGACATAAAATGTGTCAGTTCGTCATGTCCAACACAAGGAAGCCGCATATGTTCAGATCCCCGCCCGCTATTAGCTGGACGCCAGCCTCCGATTAGTGTCTCTGACTCTCAAATACACCTCAAGTTGTTCATCCGTCTTTTCCTAGTACCAGAACTCCCGAACTGGTCCCAACGAGTCCATACCAGAACTCCCGATCCGGTCCCAACGTGTCAGTGCCAAAGTACTTCTATTCGTCTCCTCTCTTCCTGCAGCCTGCCATCTGGCCCAACACGCTCATCCGCTAGCCATTGGCTAAATCAGCGTTGTTTACTTTTTCTCCACAGCGATGTAGTTCTCCATGCGTTACAGAGACGCTCCGACACAGAGGGCTTCTTCTCAAACGTTACCTTTGGACTTTGGTCACCTTTTGCTGGTAATCCGTGGGAGTTTACCTGCAGCATACACAGCGTGTCCCCCGGCTTTAGGCGTGGCTAACTAGTAGCTTGGTAGCTCCTGACGCCGACCTCCACCACGCCAGCCGTGAGCCACGATTAGCTGGTGGATAAGTCAGCATTGTTTACTTATTTTATCATCCATTGTAAGGTTTTTATTGGTACTTTTTTATCGGCTTGTCTTTTTTATTGTTGGTTGTATTTCATAGTACTGTTTTATGTTTTCTATCTCTGTTATTGTGCGACTGTTCAGCACTTTGGTCAGCCGTATGGCTGTGTTTTTAAAGTGCTATATAAATAAAGGTGGTATGGAATGGTATGATGTCCAGCATGTCCCCGGCTCCCCAACACTCCTTGACCAGCCGTGGTTAACGAGTAGCCAGTGATCGCTCCATGTCCATTAGCTGGTAGCAGCAGCCAGTTTGTTTACATCGAGTGGTCCACCGTGATCCATGTGAAACGGGTGTTGTGGGAAATTATGTTCCATTCTGTTTCCCTTAGGCAGTCAAGAGCAAATATTTCCAAATCCACAGAACTTGTTGTCCATTATGAGGACTAAACTACCTCAAATAAAAGATGTTAAACTGAGTGAGATTACATCTTTTTACATAACTTTCAAAAATGATAGATAAGCTTACTGCAAAAGAGTGTACAAGAATGTTTTTACTGTATATTTTTTATTGTTTTTAGGAGGAAATAGCGATTAAAAAAATCACAAGCACAACATTATTACATTACATAATTTTACCGTAAAGTTTATCACAAATATTGTGAAAATAGCCAGAAGTGTGATCTCCCGACACTGGGGGACAGAATATTTCAGGGGAACACAATTTCTCACAATACCTGACCTCCCGGGTGACGTCACCCCTGCATCGTGTGTGAATCGTGACAGCTTCAAGAACAGACCTAGCTTGCTTTCTTCAGAACTGGTATGCTGATAAAACAGTCATAATTATAAATACTTTTTTAAAGAGTAGCTGGTTTTAAGCTTTGTGTGGGTTAGGCTACACAGGTTGGAAATTGATTATACAGTCAAACTCACGAGTCAGCCACCGTAGATGCAATACTTTCTCTGAACTGCACGGCGCTAAAGAGTCACATTTTTTCATCCTGATTTCAATGGATTTCACACAAGGGACCTTTAAGATTACAGTAGCTAACCTACCGTGTTTGCCTCCTATCATTTGATTGAAACCAGACTCATGCCTTGACTCATTAACAGATGAGATTTCTTCTTATTGGGTTTGTAATAAAAATAAAGAAACACAAGAATTAAGTAATGAAACAGTTTATATCCATAAATTTGCTATGATTATCTAAATTCATGTGTCCATTCCACTCTCACAGCAAGAAGGTTGCAGGTTTGGTTTCTGGTTGAGGCCTTGCTGCATGCAGTTAGCATGTTCTTCTCATGGAAGCGTGGGTTTACTCAGGCTACTCCAGCACCCTCATACAGACAAAAGCATGTTCGGGTTAACTGTAGACTAAGTTGTTACTAACTCTGACTTACCAAGCAATGTGTAAAGCCTAGTTTATACTTTGTTGTCTGCGGAGTTGAAGAGACACGCCGCACCATTATTTGTCAGTGCAAGGGCTGTTCAACAGGCACCCAAAGAAAAACTAAGTAGTGCCCGATTTTTTAACTATCTGTCAAACGCAACAGAGGGCGCACGTTTGTGATTGGTCGGCCCAACAACAACCTGAGATCTTTTCCGGTTTAATGCCACGTCCTTAAAGCCTGCCGCACACGAGAGCAATCTGCTGAGCAAACGGCCTCGAATGACCGTTTGCTCAGCAGATTGCTCGCTGTGTGCACCTGATTTTCACTGAGTTTTCTGCCTCACGAGATGCTGAGCCGAATATCTGACCAGTCAGATATTTTCCGCCTCACGGGGGGGTAGAAACTCACCGTGTGCACACTACTGAGCTGCCGGCTGAGCTGCTGGCTGAGCCGAAATATTCTAGTGGCCAATCAAAGCACTTTCTCCGCTCACATGACCCCAAGATGTATTCTGTTGCAGCCCCCTGCCCTGTCTTCGCGTCTGAAAAATAAACAAAACGGTACCTTGCAGATCGATGGGCCCACTGTTTCCTATACCCTCTTGAAGGATCTGGGCGGCAGCACTGTCAGAAGGATTCTGGGTCTTCCAGGCGCATCTCTTGGAGTAAACTGGCATAAACTCCTTGCCTGGCCCTTCTTTCCAGCCGCCGTACACATACTTTCCTAACCTTGTAATGCCGGTGGCGGCGGCGCTTCATCAACAAAAAAAGTTTAGGCATTTCTTCCGTTTCCAGCTCTGTCTCCATTTTGTTTATTTTCTGACATGCAGACAAGGGGCTGCCATCTTGGAATCATGTGATCAGAGATCGCATTTTGATTGGCCACTAGAATAGTTCAGCTCAGCTGGCAGCTCACGTGGTGCACACACGGTAAGTTTCTACCCCCTGTGAGGCAGAAAATATCTGACTGGTCAGCGTCTCGCGAGGCAGAAAACTGAAAATCAGGCACACACAGCGAGGTATCTGCTGAGCAAACGATCATTCGAGGCCGTTTGCTCAGCAGATTGCTCTCGTGTGTGGCTGGCTTTAAATGTGCACTAGCTTTTTCGCTCCTGTTGAATTCTTTGTAACAAATGTTTTTTTTTCCTTGAGATCAAGTAGTTCCATCTCAATGAAAGCTGGCTCTCTGTCGACCATTGCTCCTTGAGTGGATTTGCAGTTGAAAGTTGAAGACTGTTTTGGATACGTGCTGCTGTCTTTGTTGCTTATAATCCTGTAAATTTACAATTCTGTGTTGATTTTGTAACCTCAAAGGACCAGCTGCATGGAATGCCCTCTTTACCCATTGCATCTTAAACGCTATCAGTGTGAAAGGATGCACCACTGAGTTCACCGCCCCTTATGCATCCCGTGGAACACCCAAGTTAGCAGGAGTGTGTGACTGGTTGTCTCTATGTTGTCCTGTGATGGACTGGCAACCTGTCCTATGTGTCCTCCATCCCCTGCTTGATAACTACTGGAGATAGACACCAACTCCACATGACCCTAAATGTGCTTTCGAAGAAGAGTTGGTGAGTTATGTTCATTCCAACAAATAGCCTTCCGGAAGCCTGGTGTCAGTATTATTTTATTACTCTTCTGAGTTTCAGATAATAATTTAGCAAAGGGACTAAAGATTTTTTGTTATTCTTTATTCTCTTGTAAATTGAACTTTTGCCTGCCCCGCCCCCAAAATGACCATTGTTCAATCACGCATCATAGCAACTTTTACTGTGTGAGGAGATCCAACAACTTTAAGCAAGATGGATAGCGTTGCTCCCACGGCGTCCGTAAGTCGCACAATCAATACCCAGAAAGATTGTCTGGAGGAGCTGTTCCATTCATTCCCAAAGCCAAAAACAACGTGAGCGGTGCCTGATATGGATCAAACAGTGTGGACGGCCCCACTCCCATTTAAATGTTTATAACATCACGAAACATACGTCTACTCAAAGGTAAGAGTAACGGCTAAAGCTGGGCGGACACTGTGCGACTTTTTCACTCGTAGCACTCAGCTTCAGCTCAAACTGTACGACTTCCTCGCAGAGCAGATCTCACGAGTCATGCGCTGACACTGTACGACCCAGTTCTCGCATGCGACCTGACTGCTCACACTGTACGTCTGGTAGCAACACGTCGGCCCTAAAAATATGCTAAAAATAGCAGTTTTTACTCAACACGTCAGACTTTTTTGTCTTGTCTTGCCTGTCCTTCGGGAGCACTGCAGGAGGACACACAGGGATTTATGGGGGTTGGATGAGTAAAACGAAATAAAGAAAGTAAATCTGTGTTTTGTGATAGTTTAATTTGACATGAACACGACAAACACGCTTTCTTGACAATCTTTTTGAGTAAAAAAAACGTGTAGAAACAAAAACGAACAGCGTGTGTTATTAGGGAAATAGCGAGCGGCGTTGATGCAGGATTGCGCATGCGCCGTGAGCGGTTCTGATACTTTTTGGGTCGCAGCTGCTCGCAGTGCCGCTTCAACAGTGCGATACCCTCATGAGGGACGAGCGAAATTTTAAACACGCCAGAAGTCCGTGCGACCTCACGACTGCTGATCGGCAGCTGGTCACGTGGTGTTAATCGCCTCTCGTAACCCCCTGTACACTACACGACCGCTCGGCACAAAACTCGCCCCGATGTCGTGGATTCTCGCACGACTGGAAAATCGGCTCAAAAAAGTGAAAAAGTCGCACAGTGTACGCCCGGCTTAACTAGCTACCATGTTGTCTATATCTACTATCTAGAGGCAAGAAAACAAAATGGCCCAACGTTATGATTACCATGCAGTCATTGCCAGAATGTTAACCTACTCTCCAAGTTAAGTTTAACAAGCTCTTTAGATTTAGACATTAGTTAACATGTTAGCTAACGCTAGCTACATTAGCTGCTGTGTGTTAGGTTTCTAAGCTCCACAACTCTATTTTTCGTTAGTTTACAACAAAGTCGTAGTTTGTTTATAAGCATTAGCCTCGATAGTAGTTTATATCTTGAATATACCCCTGAACTGCGTGCTGTAACCCTTTTTGCCACAATCTGGATGATATTATAGAGGAAATGCTCCAAAAGATGTCGCTGACACACATCTGTCTACTTGTTTTCCTTCGTGGCAATCTGCTGCGCTGGTCATTGTTTGCCCACTTGTTTGTCGGACTTAGTAACAGTAACTAAGGGAGGCAGGGCTTGGCGAAAGGCTTATTTTTCATTTATGACAAGACTTAAGAAATACAAGACTAAAAAGTCCTAATCTACCTAATGTTTCTGTACCCAAGAAGGAAGACCTTTTTTGTAGGTCAGACTTTGAAACATATAATGTGTCACTACAGCAAGCTGCTAATAAGACACATTTTTTACCTAGTTTACTGTTATGTGTTGACAACATTCACTCATCCCTTGAGTTTAGGAGCCTTTTTATGCCTGTGTGTCAAAGTTAGGCGGCTTAACTAACCAACCAAAAATACTTATCTGGAAATGGGCAGGTGTAGAAAATATAGCTAAAGTCCAAAGGAAAACTTGGAAAAACCTTCAGAAAGTAAAACAAAATTTATTTTAAAAGCGTACAAGAAAGTCTCGACTGTTGCTCAAGACTTGCACAGCACAGAGATCATATTTTTAGCAAGATATGCATTTTTCAGAACAGTTATTAAATCATCACACTGGAATAATCTAAATTGTCAACCATCTGTAGTTTGTCATTCATGCTAAGCTTTTGCATTCGTTTCCATATTTAGAGGCAGTATTAAGAATAAACAGAGAGAATCCTGTCGAACAGGAAGGCGGAGGACATGCACAGGATGTTGGAGGAGAACCTAATCTACTTTCTGTCAGGAGTAACTGACCCTCCAGCAGAGACACAAGCCTTGTAAAATTCAAAGAAGCAGTGGAAGTTTGAACACCGTGTTCTCTTCCTGAACACAGAAGCCTTTTAAAACTTCTTTTCAATGGCGGAGCTGTGGATTTCTGACACTTGATCCTGGACAAAAGTAACTGTTGGTAATGAGAAACCAGAAACTGAGAAAGAGCAGCAGGCAGGATTGTGTTGCTTCAAGTGTTTTGACATTTCATAATAATTCTCTCTGTTCGTCAGGTACTTGTAATAGGACTCTCAAACACAGTCTAATAAAGAAAATAATAGCTGCATCACAAAACTTATATGAATAGTGTTAGATTCAAACCAGTTTAGTTTCAGGGATTTACTTTAACCATTGAAATCAATGATTTTTGCGCCAGATCATAGATTAGACTGAATGTTTTTTTTAACTGTTTTTACAAGCACAACCCACCTTGTTTATGGTATTAGAGCAGACCATCTCCAACCTCCAGGGATGGCTATCAATCCTTTGAACAGTAATGAAACAACAGCACATCATTTCAGAAATCTTTGATTTGTTATTTCAAAACATCCAGAAACATCCCAGAAGGAAATGTGGGAAAACAAACACCATCCTACTTCTGAAGGGGTTGGACATGTTGTTGCTCTTTTACGTGACAATCGTGACTACATTTTGTTTCCTTCCTGCCATCGTAAATAAATCAAGTTTTTTTTTACTGCAAAGATGCAATAAGCCTTTTGAAGAGAAGCAGTCTTAAAGCAGAAAAGAGATGAAAAGTCAAATACATGCAGACGACACCCAGGTCTATCTCTGCACGAATATCAAACTGTCTCTCTGACATATCAAAATGGATGAAATCCCACCATCTCCAACTCAAACTGTCTAAAACTGAACTACTTGTCATCCCAGCAAAACCATCCATACAGCACAATATCTCAATCCAAAATGACTTCCTATCTCTGGCTCCTTCAAAGGCAGTTCGAAATCTGGGTGTTGTGATTGATGAACACCTGAGCTTTAAAGATCATGTTGCCTCTGTTGCTCGTTCATGCCGCTTTGCGCTGTATAACATACGAAAGATCAGACCATACCTAACACAACATGCCACCCAGCTCCTGGTGCAATCTACTGTCATTTCCCGCCTCGATTACTGCAATGCCCTTCTAACTGGTCTTCCAGGCTGTACTGTGAGATCTCATCAAATGGTCCAGAGCGCAGCGGCGCATCTGGTCCTCAATCAGCCAAAAAGAGCACACGTCACCCCTCTGTTCATTGAGCTCCACTGGCTACCGCTAGCAGCACTCATCAAGTTCAAATTGCTAACACTAGCATACAAAGTCCGAGATGGTACGGCTCCCATCTCCCTTAATCCTCTTGCAAAGGCTTACGTCTCAGCCCGGCTGCTCTGGTCATCACAGGATCATCGGTTAGCCGTGCCTACACCACGCTCAGGACAATCCAGACTCTTCTCATGCATCGTTCCACAAATGTGGAATGACCTTCCTAACACTACCAGAACAGGAGCTTCCTTTTCAATTTTCAAGAAACTCCTGAAGACCCTGCTCTTCAGAGAGCACCTTGCCTGCACCCGTCCCCCCTCTCTACTGTCCACTCATTGTTCCCTACTCTCCATGACTGATGTCAATGTTGTTGTTGTTGTTGTTGTTGTTGTTGTTAGCCTCAAAGGCAATATGCCGATTATCACTTGTAAGTCACTTTGGACAAAAGCGTCTGCTAAATACATAAACATAAACATGATAATAAAGTTACTTTGGATAAAAGCGTCTGCCAAATGCGTACACGTTAAACATGATAAGAAAGCTTTCAAAAATCTCTTCAGTTTTTGACAATACTGACATGCATATATAAGTACTAATTAGTACTTGAGGTACTTTATCTTACTGCCAACTAGAGCAGAACAGTTTAAAAACAGATTGGATTGTGTTTTTTCTGGTAAAAATTGTGATTTAACCTCCTGAGACCCTGTATCCACATATGAGGACATTGGCTTCTTGCACTATAATATTTATACTCCTCTTAGCATAAGAAGTAAGAGTGTAGAGACAGTATAAGTAAAGCAATGTTATATTAACACACAAAAACAAAATTCTCAGTCCTTGATGTGATAAATAAGGGTGAGTTCCAAATATTTTCTTTAAAGTTGAAATAAATTAACTATAGACGAAAAGTTAGTGTGTATTTTCCCTGGCAATAGAGGGCAGTTCATACCTAAATCATTGCAAGCAAACATTATTTTTGTGTTCAAATAAGACAATCAACAAATGGCCATTAGGGTCAAAAATCCCTGGGAGTGCAACCTCCAGTAAAATAACAAGCACATCAGATTCCCTCTCTTCACTGGCAATGAGTGAAGAGGTAAATGTGTAAAGCAACAACATTTATTGTTGGTGAAAGTTTTGTAACCGTTTGTTACAAATCAGTAAATGTGTTTGTCCTCAGGGGCTTCCGTAGAAGAAAAACATGGCATCCAATTTGGCATCACCCAGAGACTTAGACCCGCTCCCATGAACAGCTTTTAACGGTTATATGTTATGAAACTGACAATATTTTTCAACAAATGGGCATCTTTTAATTCATTTACAACAATATCTCTATGGATATTTCCAGAGATTAATGGTAAAAACTACACATTGTCACTTTAACGCGCAAACCAACTATCATAATTATTTAACACAAAACACCCGAGGAAGGTACCAAAACAAGTGAAAGGGGAATTAACAACTAAAATAGACGAAACGGAACAGGAGTCTTTGCGAAAATCACAAGAAAAGATTAAATCCTATAATTTCTCAAAAGAAATAATCAACAGCTGTTTTCCTTAAACAACTAAAATCCAAGCCCAAAGGCAGTTTTACTCTAATGAGCAATTATTTCAAACAATGAACGGCTAACGATCAAATAAAAGAACTGTACAATTGATCACTTTTTAAAGAGCCTGTTACACAAGACGTTAGGGCCCACCGAAGTGCTGTACAGAAGATCAAATTAAAACATGAACATAATTAGAGGAATGCATCATAAGACCAAAAAAAATTAAATTAAACATTTCCGAGAATTTCCCTAGTCAAGGTCTATGAAATCCCTTTGAATTGATTTTCAGGACTCTTCTTTCATCACGTTTTATAGTTTGTTATCTTTTTAGAATTCAATGTTTTACTGTAGAGATATTCATTCTGGGAGATGAAGAAGTGATAAGAGAATTTGGTAGGAAAACAAAACTTGGACTAAAGCCCTAAAACTTAATCAAACAGATCAAAAGATATTTTATTGACAAACTTGACTATAGAATTGACTCCAACTTGCTTATTTGTTAAATAAATAGATGAACGAACACACACACCATTAGACTTTCTGCAGTAAACAATAATAAATCCATAATTCTTGCAGTAAGGTTCAGCTTTAAATCCTGTCCTGTCAGCACACGCTTCTTTACTGTTTATAATCACTATTTTACTTTCATTTATGAAATTATATTGTTTCATTTTATTGATAATAAACTATTTATCTCTTATTACCGTAAAAACTTAGTTCTTATTATGAAACGAGTGGGAAAGTGCATAATTTCTATTTTCCATCCCTGAGGCCATAAAGCAGATGAGGAACACCTAATCCCAGCTAGGGTTTTCCAGGATGCATGTTGTATCGACAGCACAGAGGCTTCCACTTTGCATAAGTTATTTTTTGCCACACAGAACACAGTGGGACAGCTACCTCATATAGGAACTTAATATTTATTATGCTTTTTTTGTTTGGCACGAGTCATCCATCTGCTCCGTGTTTCCACAGACAATCAGCCCATTAATATGACATCAAGAGGAGCACGTTGGAACCAGCTAATTAAAGGATTGTACATCTCCATCCTTTTTTTGTACCTCAGGTTTGACGGTGACGTCACACATCTTGAGTTGGGTTTGTTATTCTGACATTCCAGGGAAGGCTCAGGGAGAATATCCTTTTCTGGAAGTTTTCAGTTTTGCTCTAGTGGTGCCCTCTCCTCTTGTTAGAAGCTGTTGCCCAAGCAGGGGATTACTGATGTCCATTGAGGCAGGTAAAATGTTTAAGAAATTTCTTCGTGTCAGTGGAAAATAACAGGACTGGACAAGTCAAAATGTGTTTTGTTTACTAAAGGAACATAAAAATATTTGACCTGCCTTAGTCTTTTATTTCTACAATAAAAATAAATAAACATCAAGTAAAACCTCTTCATTGCATATTAACTTATCAAAATAAATGCAGACTGAATAACTTTTGGAGCTCACTCAATTCAAGATGATTACCACAGCTAATTGGCATTAGCAAACACAAAAAAACAACAACAACCAAAACTCAGTTTTACAGATCCTGAGCAATGGGCATGTTTGAATCCAGGGCATTCATTACTCAGATAGAAGTATGAAGTACAGAAAAGACTTCTGTAAAAGTTGAAGTATCAAATCAAGCTTTTTCCTTTAGAATTTTTTTTTAAAAAGCACTCGTTTCAAAACTAGTGAAAGTGTAAAAGTATTGTAAGTAGAAAAATGTGAAAGCTTAAGCTTTTCCACAGAGTAGAACATACATGTGATTGAATGAAAATGTAAATAGTGTAAGTAAAACGTCAGACAATACATATTTGCTCCACTGAAGTAAACATGCCCAAAATTTACAAGTTGATCTTGTAAATTACTCTGTAATGACCACAGTACTTGAGTAATGTAATAAAGTATTTGCACTAGTAACTTGACACCTTTGATCCTGTGATAGCATTCTTGTGAGTACCTGTTCAACATGGTCGGTGTCCTTCCTTAACTATAGGAAATGAGTGGCTGTCTTGTTTCCTAGCAACCAGGATGGTAGTACTGATGGTAAACGATTATTTCAAAAGTGATTATTCGGGCAATTATTTTATCAAATAGTCGACTATTACAAAGACTATTTAGACTACGTGTCAGACACAAGGCCCGCGGGCCAGATATGGCACCACTAGAGCAAAACTACGAGATTCAAGTGGCTTAAAATAAGTCTATGTTGCTTCAAAGCGCACATTGACTTTAGACTACATTTCCCTTAATGCATGGCAATTGTGTTCCCAGTGCAGCGACTCGCCACTAGGTCGCAGTGTATCCACTTCCGTGTTTAATTAATGCAACAAGTGAAAATAACTATCCACACATTAGCCCAAAATGTCCAGGAAGAGAAAGATTGATGCAGAAGGAAGGGTGTTTCAACAAAGATGGAACTTGTTGATGCTTCAAGGAGAAAAACCGGTATGTCTTTACAGTCCTTAGCGTCCATGCTACTAGCATCAGCGTCTGCAGCGTTACCTCCTCTGGCTGGACAAACTGAAAACACTCCTCTTACTCAGCGCCACGTTAACTCAGCATTTAGCCAACAGCTCAGTAATCTATTTGCTGACAGAGAAAGCGCACCGACCAACTTCCAGACCCGAGATGATTTAACTCCAGTTTAGTGACACGCTCAAGTCAGTATGACTCTGTGGCTGCTGCGGCTTTGATCCCCCTCCCCGACACAACTGTGTGGTCCAGATGCTCTCCATGTCCAGCAGCACAAACCTGTGTGAGCAACTGTTTCTCACGGATGAGCTCCTTCCTCAGCTCAAAGCCCAACCCCACAGATGCAGGTCTGGCTGGAACAGGTGAGCATCACAGGAAATCAGAGTGGAGAAAACTGGGATTGGATTATTTTGGTTTTATTAACCTTTTCTGCTCCAAAGCATGAACGTTAATGGAATTACTATTTTTTATTTATGTTGTTGGCCTGTGAAAAAATATTTCACCTACTTTAAAACAGGGAAGATTACAGACAGAAGAATAGAATAAAAATAAAATAGAAAATCCCTTAATTGTCCATCAGTGGGGAAAGCTTGGTGTCACAGCAGCAATAACATTCATCACAGGAGCAACAAAAGAGAGTAAAAAATAAAGAATAAACAAGAAAACATAAAATAGAAACACTTAAAATCTGTATATAATCAGCATTTCCTCTTCTTTTTTTATCTTTTGAATCTTTTAAGGAATGAAATATTTTTAAAAAATTGAGACATAAGTAACAAATACCACCAATGTGTGCTTTATTTAAAATCGACTTGCTTGTGTGTATTTTGGTTATTCCACATTCAGTGTTGCTGCAAAAATAAGTTTGTTTCCAAATGAAAAGGTTCAACTGTTCATATCTGTAGATAAAGGAAAATGTGCACATTTACCGTCACTTTTAAAAAAATATTGAGTTAGGCCCGCGACTTCGTTCCAGTTTTTCATTTTTGCCCAGTGTGAATTTGAGTTCGACATCCCTGATTTAGACGATTAATCTAACAATTATTTTTCTGTTGCACGATTAATAAAAAAACAAAAAATCTCAGATAAATTTGCCAAAAATTGAATGAACTGGTAAATAAACATCATTTTGCATAACACTGCTTTTATTGTGTTATGGCGGGTTATGTTCTGGTGAAATGTAGAGCTCGGGAATGCAGGCTGCTAAGCCTGAGAGGTGGTTGGAGAGAGTTTTGTTTTCCATGCTGCTTTTTTTTGGTCACTCACGTGTATGTAGCAAGTGGTGTTACGACCCTTCCTGGGGAGTTTGGATCGTGTGCAAAAAGGAAGGGTCAATAACACAAGATTTAATAGTTAAAATGCTCAGGTTTATTTAAAAAAAATCTTCTAATCTAGCGAGTAATACCCAAATTCACTTTTTTTGCTGATATCCTGAATAGATGAGTGTCTAATAGGCCTTTTCCACCGCCCAAACTGGCATGGAATAAGAAGGATCGGGTTTGCTAATTTTTCTGTTCGGATTGTAAAACCGACCTGGACCACGCCAATCGTAAGACTTTTTGGGCTCCCCTCTGTTGTAGGTCTAGAAATTCCTGGAGCGGCATGGTTAGGGTGGAGCAACAACACAGTCCACTGATTGGTTGACAGAAACACGTACTACTTGCAACAAGGAAAACAAATGGAGTTCCATTGTTTGCATTTTTGTTAGCTGTACATGAATGTAAAAAAAATATCAGCAATTAGCAGCAAGTGTTGGTCACCTTCAGAGTTCCATACATTTCTCACCTTCATCGTGAGAGTCCACAGGAGGAGCTAGACGGATCGGTATTTTTTCTCTCAGCGAATGGCAGCCAAAGGATCATAACAAACGTAAACTTGGTGTCGGGCCAAGATGAGGAATCAAAGCCCAATATAGTTAATAGTTAAAGACAGAAACAGCTGGAGTGGATTTTTTTTTCGGATGGGAGGAATACACAGAGTTGCTACGATGTGCTGGATGCTATTATAGCTCAGGCAGGTTTCTGGGTTTAGCGACTGCACTCTGGAGTCACATGTGGAGGCTGTGGTAAGCATTTTGCTTTTGTCTTTAGCTCTGTAGACCAGTTATTGCAGCACAGAAATACTGAATAGTTTCACAACTTTTAAAATCGCGCATGATGGCTCGTTTAACCCCGCCTGCCGACGTGATGGCCCAAACTGCGATCGAAACGCTCGTCTGAAAATTCCAGACCCATACTGGAACATAACGGTCCAAAGATAACCAGACCGGGCCGTTCCAGACCTGGTGATGGAAAAGAGCTATAATGGTGCTTTAGACGTGTGTAATCATTAGTGTGCCAGTTTAGTGCAACTTAGTTAAAATTTAATATTTCATCCCAAAACTGTAATTATATCCCCATCTTCAGGTTAAAAACTCTGCTCCACATTTATTCAGAATCAGCTGTGGCTGATAGCTAAGCTGAAAAATGTGACATTGTCAGCAAATGACCACGTGGCTGCACTGCAGTGGTCTCCAGTGAGGCAGCCGCACCTCCACCTGGCTCAGCCACTCATCTACCGATATCATATGATGGTGCTCTGAGCCGCTTGCATCCTAGAAAAATATGCCCTCCTCCCCTTTTCATCTAATGATCGCGGTTACCAGAAAACCCTCCAAAATATTGCAAAATCTGTGTTGAGTGCGCACACGCTCATTAACAACTAATTTTATGACCAAGAAACTCAGACAAAGCAAGCGAGGGGGGTTGAAGAGGGTGCCGTCTATCACTGCCTCGGTGCCGCTCTCTCGGTCCGCCAGGCGAAGCCTCTTTCATAAGCATTTTCCTAACAGGAAGTGTGGATGAAATAAGTCTCCACCTATGCCTTGACTCCCACTGTAAAATATGTAACTCTGAAGGATGCAGCCCCCAGATTAGGAAACACCCGACCTTTCCTTGTGAATGTCAGCCGGGAGTCGTTCCTGATACATATTCAGGGTGCTAGCAAATTGTACAAGAAATAGCAATTTTTGCATGAGATCAAACTGTAACTTTGTAATATTTCTACATGTGTTGATGTTAGTTAAAACTTTAGCATAGAAGGGTGGTTTGCATTCCTTCATGCTATGCCTTTTATTTTTTCAGTAACCACATCTGCCCGAGTTGATCCACCTCCGCCTATAACAAGGACATGATCTATTGTTTCCATTGCCTTCATTTTAGGGTGGGTCAGGTTTAGTTCAAACACGTTGAACATATAGATTAGCTCTGTGGTTTGTTTTGATGTAAGTGGCTTTTTAGAGATTAGCAGTTGTTGATGAGTCATCTGAAGTAGGAAGTCATCATGTGTTTTTTTTTTGTAGCTCTGTGCTGTTGTTTTTAGCCTGGCCTGCCAGACTTGTCCTCTGTTAAATTCTGCACAGAGAGAGAGTCTGGTAACACAGGCAGAGCGGCACTTGAGGGGCGGGACTAGGCAGCTCAAAAATAACCAATCAGGAAAAAGACGGAAATGCCGACTGTAGCGCGTGACGCTGTAGTTTTCTAGCTGTAGTAAAAAAAAAAGGCGTCTGGCAACGGCGCAAACATCTTTAAATGCTTTTAGCGCTTCTACTTGTGTTTTAAAGACATTCAAGTCATTTAGAACAGAGGAAATAGCTGCATCAAACTACGCCGCTGTCTTCGTTGTTCATGAGAAACTGAGCGTCGCTGTGTGTGACGTCCATGACGCTGTAGCTTTTCAGCTGTGGTCAAAAATGGAGTCTGGCGACAGCGCAAACATCATTCTTTAGAAAGAAGGCTTTTAGCGCTTCTACTTGTTGTTTTAAAGACGTGTCCAAGTCATTTAGAACAGAGGTAAGAGCCGCAGCGAACTCCGCTTCAGCCGCCATGTTCAACAAACTTGGCGTTGTGGTGTGTGATGGACGCTACTCGGCGCTGATTGGCTCGGTTAGAATTTTCATGGGGTGGGGTTATTTGACTAGGAGAGTTCCCAGACCCTTTCTCTGTGCAGGATTAAACAGAGGAGGAGTCTGGCAGACCAGGCTAGTTGTTTTTGCCCTGTGATGATTTGCTTTCAACACAAAATTCCTCATTTGTGCCTGAATACACCAGTCTGCATTCTCTCTCTTGTTTTATAAATCTAAGTTGGTTTGATAAGAAAACAGCTCTATAGAAGTCCATTTTGAAATGCACTCTTGTGACTTGTTCATTTTAACGTCTTATGAAAACGGAGAGTAACAAATTCTTTCTGTATCTTCTTTCTTTGCCTCTTTCTCAGGACTAGCTGGTGGCTAATGATATTTGTGTCTAAGTAACGGCTGCTGATGAGCTGAAATGGAAGACTCTGCTGCAGCTTTATTTACCCACCTAAATTACTGACCCGTCAGCTTGACTTATGACACTGCCACATGAACACGGCTCATGCTAGACCAGTCTGCTGCTGGCTGACATCACATTCCTTCACCCAGATTCACACAATAGGGGACATCTGACCCAGTGCATTTTGTGTTTCTTGTAGTGTGTGTCTTAGAGGTATGAAGGATGTCTGTCATCCATTCGGGAAACACAATTTGTCATTAATGTGCGAGTCTGGCTCAGTGCCAGTAGCTTTAATGACATAGCTGACATTGGTGTAATAGTGGAAAGGGGCACAGCACAGATACAACAGCTGACACCTGAGGTCGCCTTGTCGCTGGTGCAGTTACAGCTGAGTGTCTGGGTCATGTACACGAACAAGTTCATGAGTGTCTGGAAGGCTGAATAGTCTGTGAGTGACCTGAGCGTTCGTGGAAGTGTGGACGTGTCAAAGATCAGGGCTTCTCATTGCCTGTCTGTGCGACAATTTTTATATCGGCTCTGCTCCTTGTTGACCAAACCAACTGTTGTTGCTTATCTAAACCGTAATAAAGAAGCTGCATAAATGTTATCTAGATTTTAATTCAGTTACTTTAACATGAACCATGAGCAGTTCTGACATGTAACAATTCTCTGACAATAAGCTCAGTATTTTCTACGGCTGTAAGAAAATATCGATACACTGGAGTATTGCAATATTTCATGTTATGATACTAAATCGGTATTTAAAAATCAGTGTATCAATTTTTTATTGAGAATTTTACATGTAAATTTTAGAGTATTTCTTTTGTGTGGTGCAATTCAAACTCCGACTGCTAGGGGGCAGCAATTCTTACTGCCTTAATTGTGACAAAACAACAAGATCTTGTGAATCAACTGGCCTGAGTTTTCCAATAAAATTTAGTCTTAAAAACTGCAAACATCATCTGGACTTTAGTATTCTAATATTAATATTATCATCCCCATGTACTGTGATATTTATTGTATAGCCAGATTCTTCCCAATACACACCCCTACTATTTCCTAAGAAGCAGGATTTAGATCCCTGGAGTCAGAATTAGCCAAGCGGAATTGTTACATTTTTGATAATTTTCAATTATTTATTTATTGTCTTCACTCACTGTTGCAATTATTTAATCATATTTACTTTTAAGTCTGCATTGTTTGAAACAGGATTCATATTAGCAATGTGGTGATGTATGTGATGTGTGATTTTATTGGTTTAGCATCTTTTTGGCTTTCTAAATTCACTTGGTTCTAAAAACCCAGGTAAGTTATATAAAAAAATGCAATTCATTAAAATTTTAACAAAATCAATATATTACTCTAAAAAATCCATTCGTGCACTTTTGAATTGGCAATTTATTGGTATAAAGCAGCGGTACTCATTAGGTGGACCAGGTCCGGCACACGGGCCTCTTCTTTGTGACCTCCAACTGCACGCTGAACTGCCAGCACCTCCACACCCAGTCTGACAGTCAAGAAGGAGGGGCATGGACAGTGCAGGTGTGCATTGGTGTTTCACTATATTGTAGGCTTGTGTGAAGAACCGCCAGCACCCCCCAACCCCTGGACCGAACCTCGAGCTTCAAGGTTGTTTTGTTGAGTGGCCCTCAAAGCATTACATTTGAGTACCCCGTTATAAAGTGTAAAACATTCAAGATCGGATGATAACGTTTAAGCTGCTGCCAGTGACTAATTGAGGTTACCATGGTAATCACCAGTGGGTCCTCAGGGTAATCACAAACTTGTGTCTCAGATGCAGAGAGTAAACTAATTAAACTGAGACAGGAATGCAATCTTCTAGTTGGTGTTTGAACCCTGAGGACTGAATGGCTTTGATGGTCACACATGTCAGTGTTATTTATTCTACAGTGTTTTTTGTTGGAGATGAGACATTTTTTGAGTCTGTTGTACCAAAAATCCATAAGGGAAATATGCAATACCAAACAAAAAATTGATCCAATACCAAGATGTTTTTTTTTGCCCAATACCAAATATACAAATAAATTTACTGTAAACGTAAAGACAACAAGAAGAAAAATGCAGTCTTTTGAATGTTCATTCTGTGTATTTCATATAACTACATTACTTGGTTCTTTCTTTAACACAGCAAAGGTAAAAACAACTCTTTTGCTGTGTTAAAAAAAACAAGCAATGTAGATAAGATGGCAGGGTTTGTTTAACAGTTCCTTGTCATTTGATCCTGTCTTTTACTTCCTCTAAGGTAGATTTGTAATTCTGCTTCAGCTGCAGTCTATAAAGAAAAGAATGTCATCTAATAAAGGTGGACATGGCTGAGAACTCTGAGAAATCTCAAGCAGTCTTGTGGTAAGAAGAAGCCACACCAGCCCCTCCTTAGTTCCCCACAGTCACACGTCAAGCCCATCATATCCTGCTGTCTTAATTTTACGTTCCTTCTGCACACACACAACCTCCTCCCAGATACACTTACACTCTATTTGGATTGTTGTCTAGGATCGGGTTTGGAGAGAGACAGAGTTTAAGTAAGGTGTTGATAAGATGGGATGCTTTGAGTTCAGTTTGGTGCTTCTTTAGGAAAACCAGTTACCTAAATAATTGAAACCCTTGACGCTATTTGTTTGCACATTTAATTTCTCTGGAGACAGTTTGTACCTAAAGGGGGTAAACCGGTCAGCAACTCAACATTGTGACTGATTAATATTTGGACATCAAACTATTGCAAATTTTAGTCCTTAGATTCTTAGTCAGGAATCTTTTTATTTGATATTTTTCTTTTAAAGAAATATAGAAAAATAGAATCCTAAAGTTTACAATGCAAACATAAATGCGTTCTAAACCCCCAAATACTGCAATGCTAGACCAAAAAATGTTGATTAATGTCCAGTTACTGGGGTGATTATTGACAAGAATCTGATGTATGTCGTAATACAGGTGAGACTATATATTGCGATCCCAAAAGCCAGACGATATTAGCAATTTGTAGTACTGAATTTAATTGGGAAAACTCAGGCCAGAAACTGTCAAGAATCATCATGTGTTCTTGCAAGATCTGGTTCTGTCACAATAAAGGCAGTAAAAACTGCTGCCACCCAGCAGTTGGAGTTTGATCAAGAAAAAATACAGTACATAATAGGGATGTGAGAAAATATTGTTATGGCAATATATTGTGATATTTTTTCCTGCAATATTTTGATATTCAAAATCACGTATCAAATTTTGGGAAGAATTTACAAGCAAACATTTGTGTATTTTCTTTGTGTGTGTGTGTGTGTGTGTGTGTGTGTGTGTGTGTGTGTGTGTGTGTGTGATTCAAACGCCAACCGCTAGTTAGCAGCAGTGTGCAATGTGTTTTGTTTCCACTAGTGTTGTCAGAAAAATCGATACCTAGATATAAATCGATACTAAAAGTGGTATCTAAATTAGATATTCCATCCCTGTGGTATCGATATTATGGACTATTATACACAGACTTCTTCAAGTACACCGACACGCACGACAGCCAGATGCCGTAAAGCAGCCTCCGCCTCCCAGACAAACAAGAAGAAGACGCCGCATGGCTACATTGCAATTTCCCACGCGAGTTGTCTCCAATCCAAGTTTTGTCTGCCAAATAAATAAACAAAAACATAAACAGCGAATTTGGGAGGCGCGTCACAGCCCAACTTAATTAGCATACCAAGTCCGACACGTAGTTGTATATTCACGCTTATGTGCTTAAAGGAAAACTCCCGTTTATTGCAACCCGGACTTAATTTCTAGCATGCAGTACGTTTGTTTACTCACGCTGACAACTTTGGTGCTACTTGGATTCCCCGGGGTATTTAGATCCATCGGCGAATCGCCATCAGTGTATATCCATATAACGGGTGTGGATGGGCACCCATGGTGCAGCCTCGAAATAAGACATTATCTGCACCAAAACATCTCAATGTCGAAAGGTTTTGTTAGGAATCATTAACGTGATTCCCCTGTTCGTTTGGAGCGAGTCTGGGATTTCTAGGCATAAACAGACTAGCTGCGGCTAATTAACCTGCGCTTTTAATGACGTCACTGCCATACGCCAATCTGTTTTTATTAAGATTACCGGTAGATGTATCTTTGTCAAATTCGTTTTCTCCCTTTATTGACCAACAGAGTTGGTCAAAAGTACAGAACAAAACATATGGCATTACATCTTATGACAAAAATGCACCTTAAACAGAGTTTAAGCAGCAAAACATCACTCTGCAAATAGTGTATATATAGTGAGACAATTCATGATTTAAAGTGTTAACTTTCGCCAGTTTTTGTATGCACGTTTAAAAAAATGCTGATACTTGAAAGGTTTAAGCACTTTATACACTTAATTCTTAACATTTAATTTTTGCATTATAAATTGAGGAATGTTATTTTTTGAATAAACTTGTTCAATAAATGGGTGTTTTTAAATAGTAGCGAAATCGAGCATCGAGTTTTTTATCAAGTATCGAATCGAGTTTGAAATTTTAGTATCGTGACAACCCTAGTTTCCACCATTGAAATGTAAACCCCTCTAATATGGTTCAGATGCCTCATGTTAAACATGTATCTGTTGAAACAGTTTATTGAGTTTTCCTACAATAAATTCAGTCTAAAAAAATTGCTAATATCGTCTGGCTGAATGTATTGCAATATATCGTGATATATCATATCGTCCCCCCTGTATTGTGATAAGTATCGTATTGTCAGAATTTCACCAACACACATCCCTAGTACATACATGAAATATCACAATATTTCAGTGTATTGATGTTTTCTTACATCCCTTCCAGTTACCATCACAAAGAATCAGTACATAGCTCATAAATATTCTACAATCATCTTATTTATTGTTTGACCAAGTTGACCTTTTCCTCAGAATATTTACACAACAAAGTTGTACGACTACCAGGTAGGAAGGAAGCAGTCAGATGTTGAAAACAAAGAGACAAACATCATTACTGTTAAGTTTTCTGGAAATGTGGTCAAGGAACAAAACATTAATGTGAAGTAGGGAGTGAAAGGATAATATTATAATTTAAGTAGCTATATCTATTGTTTTTATTCAAAAAAATTTTCTTTTTTTTTTTTTACTTAAATGAGAATTATTTACATTTAATCATTACCAGCATTATAACATGCGAACAGTGCAGTATTGGACATAGCAACAGCAAATTATGTGGTGTTATTTTAGTTGTGTGAGAAATTACAAATACAATACAAATTGGGAAAGGAAGACTGACCTATGGGTGCCTCTCTGCATTCTGGAGAAAGCATCCAATAATGTTAAAAGTCAGGGAAAGTCTATCAGATCAGTGGCAAAAAAGGTTGGTATTTGCACAAAAAACAAGACAAAAACACCCAACCAAACCAACAAATACATATGAGCTCTAAGAAAACGTCCAGAAAGAAAAATCTGAAAAAGAAAAACATGAAACTAGAGGACACAAATTCCTCAGATGCTGATGAGAACATATGTATTGTGTGCATGGAAAATTTCAGTGACTCCAAACCAAAGGAAGCTTGGGTTAAGTGTTTGACATGTCGTCTGTGGGCCCATGAAGCCTGCACTCCAGGGATGCCATACGTCTGTCACCACTGTGACTTCAATGGTGAAGAAGAACTTGAAAAACAAATATTCAGTTGTTGAAGCTGGTTCACAATAGCACATTTAACTCAGTTTCATTGTTTTGTCAAAATGTTATAAGATCTGCATGTGAGCTCAGCAGACCTAAACTCCAGGAGAGCCATATGCCTGATGATCGATGCCGTAGCTTGCAGTTGTCAGATATTTCAGTTCAGTTCATTTGGTGAATCTTGCACATGTTGTTAAATGTTATTAGAACAATGTTCAAGTGCCATACATGCTTCACTGTACCCCTTTCTGTCTGTCTCTCTCTCTCTCTCTCTCACTCACACACACACACACACACACACACACACACACACACACACACACTAGGGCTGTCGCGGTTGAGGAATTCCCCCTGCGGTGAGTCAGGGCAGCTCAATATTGCGTTATGCGATATTATTGCACCCCGTTTTTATTTATGTACTTAGCAAATTTGTTTGTTAATTACTAAACTCATGGGAATATTTCCTTTGAAACATTGTGCTTACACATTTAAAAAATGTTAGAAAAATACATGGCCATTTTTAACGCTATTAAATGCAGATCAAAGGGCAGTAACGGCATTCTCTGACTGAGCTTAAAAACAACATTCAGGAGGTTTCACTTTGAAATGCAAATTTGGCTGCAACATCTAACAGAAATAAAAAAGTGCCCGTTTTGTTTTGTGGTTTAAAATAAAGTATACAAAACGAGATGTCCCAGGCACTGTCATTTCACTTTCACACACAAGAATAACTGTGATTTATAACTCAGTCATGTCCTTGTTACGCGCAAGGAAAACCAGCATGTTAACCTTATGCGGTTTGAGAGAGGATCTGAGAGGGGTGACAACATTTCCAGCGACACTAAAAACCCTCTCGGATGGTGCGGTTGTTGCGCAACTTGCGTGCGACTAATGGAGAACAATGGAAATCTCTCATGGTTGTTGCGCCACCATGTCAGAGGGTTTTCATTAGGGTCAATGGGTTCCTCCTGCAGGTAGCGAGTGAGCTCCAGCTCGGCTCAAACTCTTCGGGAGGGTTGCAGATGACGTGCTTGTCCGTGACTTCAGCAGGTCTCCAAGCGTTTTTTTCTTTGCTGCTGGTGGCAGCGCTGACTGCTTCAAGGTCTCTGGCTGGGATGCAGCTGACGCACTGGCACCGCTCCCTCCATCTTCCATGTGTACTATCTCCTCCATCAGCGCGGACTTTACCTCACCATCATCATCAGAATTGTTGCCTCGATATCTTGGGTCCAGCAAGCAGGACCGTGCCAACGTTTTTTGTAGAGCTGCTGGTCTGTACTTCTCCTCGAGAACACCGCACATCTTCTGCTTGATGTCTGAGGTCAGAGTGGTGTCTTCGTCTGATGGTTTTAAAGCCTCTTCAGTGAGGAGTTTCAGGACAGGTTTAATAGATGAAACCGTGACAGCAGATCCATAAATTCAGCCGCTGGCTTTAACGCTGGGTTCACCGACTCTAAAACTGCAATGTCCTGCCAGCTGGAGATGAGATGCTGATGCCGCCGATCATCCAGAACCCTTTTTAATAGCGGGGATTTGCTCCAAGACTTGGTCCACCATTTTCTGTTTGGAACCCCATCTTGTTGGACAGTCCTGGTTGGACGGAGTAATGGCATATTATTATTTAAACTGAAATTAAATCTGCCTATTCTTTTTAAATTAAAAGTCAATATATAACAATATTTATTCGTGTATTTCTTTCTAAACAAAACATGCTTTTTAAGCATCACATAAAGCCACCAACTGCTATTTAAGGCTGCATATATGTTTTATGAATTTCAGGCAAAAAATAAAATAAATCCCATTCACAGTATTCATATTTTTAGCAGACTTATTGGGCCTATCTGTGTTAGTAAGTGAAATTACAGTGGGATACAATTATATCATAAATATAACTTCTGAAAACTAGTTTACCATTATGAGCGTGTGCTGCGGGAGGCGGAGCTCCGCTTGTGCTTTCGCCAGATCCCTCCTCTTCACCCAGCTGTGGGAGAATGCACCCACTAAGGTGTGGCACAGACCCATTGCTTGGGATGTGCGATCTTTAACACTTGTCATTGCGTTTGTCACTGCCAGGTGTAAATTATGTCCGAAGCAGTTCAGCCAAGTCCAGCTCAGTTGTATCACTGCTGCGGCGAGGTTTGCCCCGTTATCAGTCGTTATGCACGCCAGCTTCTTCTCATCCATGGACCACTCATCAAACACGCTGCGTAGAGCATCTGCGATGTTGTCAGATGTGTGATTCTGGGGCGTAAACACTGTTTCGAGGCAGCGTGATTTAAGAGTCCAGTCTGTGGTCAGGTAATGTACAGTTAGACTCATGTAAGGGGTCATATTCACACTTGACCACATGTCAGTGGTGGCAGAGAAAAAGTCCACACTTTTGAGCTCACTCTGAACCGATGCTCTAACTGTGTTGAACATTTTCAGCACCACAGTTTCTGAGAAGTAGGTTTTCCCTGGCAACTCGTATTGCTTGTCAAATTTCTGAAGAGGCGACTTGAATGCAGGTTTCTCCACAGTGGAAAATGGCACCATCTCCTCCACCAGATACCGTGTAACACCGCCTGTTAGGTGTTTATGTCTGTCACTGTCTCTGCTGTACTTGCCGACTCGAGAAAAGGCTTCGCAGAGTCCAAGCTGTCGGCTGGCACCGGCACGAGCTGCCCCGCAGCTCTGTGTGGCAGGAGGCGACGGCAGCCGCGCCTTGATAGCTGGATGGTAGGCCGCAAGGTGAGCCCTTAAATTAGTTTTGTTTCCTCGTTTTACTTGAACCGTTTTGCCGCAGATTTTACAGACTGCCTCATTTAAATTCTCTGGCTCCCCCTTTTCATTTGGCTGAAAGCCGAAATGTTCCCAAAGTGGTGAAGTAACATTTCGTTTTGATACCAGTGCAGCCATCCTTCTCAGCATGCGCTGTCGCGAGATTTAATCAAGTGCGGTAATGGTGGTGGCACGTCATGCAGTGCGGTGGGTTTCTTAATATCGCGATATTTTCTTCTTGCGGTTACCGCGACAGCCCTAACACACACACACACACACACACACACACACACACACACACACACACACACACACACACACACACACACACACACACACACACAGTTAAAAGGCACTTAAGTGAAGAATAAAATATGCTTTGACTGTCAAGCTGTTATGATTATCCTCTTTTTATGTTGTTACTTCTCACCCCACGGTATGGTACAACTGACCCAGATTAAGGGGTGCGTTGTAACATTTTACTCCTTGTGTTTCAGACAACAACAGCTACACCATTTAATAACTGACACGTGTAGCTAGTTTGTGTCACATTTTGAATTTTCAAACCTAAAGGAGTTCCAAGCTACAGACAGAAATGTCAAAACTGTTACAACCATCCCCGGTCTCCCCTGCATTTCAGAATTATACAAAAAGGCCTTTTTCATGAAACACAGCTGCTCTGCAGCAATGGAGGTTGATCAAGCCTTGAAAGCTGGTGATATTAATTCCCACAGGTGTTCCAACTTTTCTGGATTACTTACAACCCCCTCTGTCTGCATAAAAGCAGTGTTGGAACATACTGTGGTACCATACCCTCGTGAGCATCAGTTGGACAGTATTGTACTACAGATATGGTGTGTTGCTACAAAAATGGTGAGTAAAAGGTAATAAACAATGCAAGAGAGACAGACCATCATAACACTTAAAAATGTAGGTCTTTCCTACAGAGAATCGCAAAGAAAGTCGAGGTGTCAGTGAGTGCAGTGTCCTTCACCATCAAAAGGCACTCAGAAACTGGGACAAACTCTGACAGGAAGAGGTCTGGCAGACTCAAAGCCACAACTGCATCAAAGGACAAATTTCTGAGAGTTAACAGCTTGTGTGATAGGCGGCTCACAGGACAACAGTTTCAAGCACAGCTTAGTAGTGGTAGTTGTGGTCGTAGTAAGCAAGTCTCAGTTTCAACTGTGAAGAGAAGACTTCGAGCTGCAGGTTTGACAAGACGAGTTGCAGCAAGAAAGCCACTACTAAGAATCAGAATAAGACTAACATCGGCCGATATTGATATTGATGCTGATATATCGTGCTTCCCTAGTTTGTTTTGACCGACAAAGTTAAAAAACTGTCATCATCATTTCCTCAAGTCATTTTAATTTCTCAGATATAATAAAAATGTGCAATTTAATATTTAATCCAAACAAGCTGACCAGCGTGTCCAGCAACATATTAATGTTACAATATGACGATTTAACTTAAAGTAGGAGCATTTTACCTGCTGCGTTCTGGTGCTGGGCTGTGACCCACAGGCGGAGCTGCTCTCACAGCTCCTCAGCGCGTCCAGCCTGTCACAATGGCCAACAGCCTTGAGGTTTCTCCGTCAAAATAAATGGTAAAACACGGAAAATATCCAGTTAACTCGACTCCAGCCTACGTTTAACTTTTTTGCCTTCTTGTGTAGATAGCATGGCAGCCCTTCACACAACAGGAGTGTACCATTTTCTGCAGGTTTATAAGCTTACAACGCAAAAAGCGACCACTGCTTCCTTTGTTTATACACCTAGCTATCCCATCATGCAACACGATACAGCACCCAATAAGTCACCTGACAAGGACTGAATCGACAATGGATTATTATGGTTAACGCTAGAAACGTGGATTCTTCAAGATATAAGAAGTGAGTCTGCCCTTTGTTTTAGTATTTTTGGCGTTGACATCATCATTGACCACAGCGTTCTGTGACTCTTCAAAAAACAGCAACAACACTCAAAAAACGCTGGCAGCGAGAGGCTTTTCTTTTCAGGAAACGGCCAGCAGTTAATGAGTTAACAGGTTACTACGTTAATTAAAAGTAGTTTGATAAGCTATCTATCTATCTATACTTTTATGCATGGCACAATTAGTCAACTAATCATTAACAAAACTGGCGATTAGTCGACTATTAAAATAGCCGTTTGTGGCCGCTTTAGTACTTTATGATTTTTGGCTTTTTTGTTTGACTTACCCCTTAATACATCTTTGGTGTCCTTAGCTTTTTTGGGTTCTTTGAAAGATACGCTAACACCAAATCCTTTTGCAACTCTTAGCAGTTCTATTTAGGGATGCACCGATGGATCGGCATTTGATCCCAATCGGCCGATAGCGCCCCTATCGGTTTTGATCGGAGTTTTCAAAATAGATCAAAGCAGACCGATAAAGACCATTTTAGATTAGGTTACATTTCCTTTATTCCCAGATTATGTAGTTTGTAGCACTCATTATAATGTTGTAGAAAATTTCTGGCCAATCCATGTGATCGGTATCGGTGATCGGTATTGGTGATCAGCATTCTTTGACATCGGTATCGGTGATCGGCAGCAAAAAACCTGATCGGTGCATCCCTAGTTCTATTTAATATAATTTCCTGTTACTTAGGGTTTGTTTGCTGTTTTAATCTCCCTCTCTGCCATTTGTAGTGTACCTCATACATAGAATTAGAAAAAACTACATCCTAACTTTGGAAGGAATGAAATAAGTATCTTTTTCCATCAATAAATGTTTGTTAGCTTTTGAAAGAGGGGTGCAAAAGCGAGGAAGAAATAATTTTTTAGCACAATATTTTTAGTTTGTATAGACAGAAACTTGTACTGATAAATGTGAAAGATGGATATCTTAGTGACCAGCTTTGACGTAGTTCCTAAGAAGTCAAAGCAAACACACAAGACACCACACACACTCGTATGTTTTCCCCTCCTGTCATCTACTTTACAGCTTCTTATGACAACAAAGACAGAACAATCTTAATGACATACACACAGTACAGAAAAAAAACCTTGTTTTCAAAGAAAGAATTGACTTTTAAGAGGTAACTGACAGCTAAATGCTTTTGTTATCAGATTCTCTTTGAAGCCAACCTGCTGCCCTCTGTGACAGCTTTGCGTTACTCTGATGGGAATTACTTTACTGCCTCCTTCCTGCTTATGCGTGTGTGTGTGTGTGTTTGTATGTTTGAGCAAGGAAGACCTCTGCCTCTGTTGAGCTTTTAAATACTGTCTATTGGGAGCCAGATGGGCTAAAAATAACCAAGTGCTTTCCAAATTTGCCATCTTTCAGGCTCTCTCTCGTTCCCCAGACTGTTTTGATTCACGCAAGCATCCCCCTGGAATGCTTGGAAGGTCACAGGGGTTCACTTCCTGTTACATGCTTCCTCTTTGTAATGCTAACAATGTACTCAACCATTGTAGAAAATGCAGGCCCCCCTGGGAAGGAAAGGCCTGTTTTGACATGTTTTTGAATCTCACAGCAGCCTGAATCTGTCTGTGACCGACAGCTGGGGATTTAGTTCCAACACAGACTTGAAGGGTTCTTTGCAGAACAGAATTAGGCCACTATGATTGTGTCATACGGAAAAGAAGTGACAGCAAAAAGGATTAACATCTTAGAAACCATGCTGCTGTCAGTTCTGACTTTCCTGCTAAACACAGTTAAAGGTAAGCTGGGACTGTGTGCGAATGCCTCGGCCTGCTTGTAAAAACAAAAGTAGTTTTGTGTCCCTTTAAGCAACCAAGCAGCCTAATAGATATGTGTGCTGCAATGCAAACAGCAGACTATGTAAACTTCCCAGGTGGGATAGGCAAATGTATTATGCAAGTTGTTCTAAAGCATCAGGTGCTTTTTGCCTGGACACCAACAGGCTTATCTGTAAGGTATAACATTTCTCTGATAGATTGGTGCCCTCCATATCAGGAAGTGAACTTTAATTAGTATATTTTTTCTTTTTATAATTATGGTAGCACTGTCCAAGCACGAGTTACCAGCAGGTATCCTGGTATGTGCCGTGCCGGTATTGCATCAGGAAGTGGAGATTTTAAAGTGCAACTGTGGTTCATTTCACTCAGCCTGCTGGATCTATTTACACATGAACAAGTGATCAGAGTGTTATCGAAACTCTGGATAAGACCAGCTGCTGTTCGTTGCCAGTGCTGGTTCCTTCATTTGACACATTTATCCCTCCTCAGAGTGTCATCTGGTCCAAACATAGCTCAGGCAGACATCCAATCAAATACCTCTGTTTGCTGCTTGGTTAGTGACATTTCTAAAACTAACATGTTCAGTTAACTGGTCCCATAGAAAATGCCCACTTGGTGATCTTTGAGCTCCAATATACATTCATCATAAATTGATTTGACTTATGCATTTTACTGAATAAAAATACACGTTCAGCTCCTTCTTTAAGTGTTAAGCTCTAAAGGAACAACTGTAGCAGAGGAGTAAGGGCCGAAATATACTTGTTTTTTAACCTTGCATTGGCGCACTGCAAGTAGTACTGGAGTGTTCCACTTGGGGGCAGACTAGACTACTCAGACCAAATAGAGAGCAGAGTATATGGGTAGAACCAAAACAAACATGGCGTCAATAGAAGAAATAAGTAACTGGTTAATTTTGAGATCACATCAGAAAAAAGACATCAGTGATATCATAGATGGTGAAAGACCTCCAAACCAGAGACGGAGTCACCATGTCCTGCTCGTTTTGTCACCTCCCCCTACTGGTTAATCGGATATTGCTGCGTTTGGACACGTCGCATTAATTTCGGGGGACAAACAATGCTTCAAATCAACACAAGTTACACGTGGCACCCATTTTCAAATAGCTAACATCAACGCATCCAATTCAAATCGCTAACAGTAACATACAAAGTCCTGGATGTTACGGCTCCTATCTATCTGAATCCTCTTGTAAAGGCTTACGTCCTTCGAGCTCTCTTTTCTAAACATCCGGTCGTGGAGACGAAGAACGCAAACTCGTGATTGGTCAGGACGCCGCTGTCATCCACAGCGCCGCCATTGTGTCCTCAAAAACATAGAGAGAGCCGAAGATGTCTAACGGCAGACACAGAGAAGCTTGAAGAACATCTCGTGGAAATAACTAAAAATATGAACATTTTATCCCTCCGTGACTGGAGGAGTGAAACAATGTGCAGCAAGCATTTTATTCATGGACGGAAACGACAGGAAACGTAGGTTTAGAGGTGGTGAGCTCATGAAGAGGTGGAGGAGGATGAGTGGCAAATTTATCCATGTTAAAAAGTCCCTTAAATACAAAAAATAAATAATAAACACACACACACACACACATATATATATATATATATATATATATATATATATATATATAGAGAGAGAGAGAGAGAGAGAGAGAGAGAGAGAGAGAGAGAGAGAGAGAGAGAGAGAGAATATATAAATATAGAATATTTTACATGTGTTTTGTGATGATTCTGATGGCTTCTCTCCTTTTTCACGGGGACCAATATGTGGCTAACAGCAGGGTGTGTGTTGGATGCAGCTGCCAACTAGGAACATTATTACTTGACTGCCTTGAATGTAGAGACCTTGGTACGACTTGGAGCTACCGTTAACATTATAAGCTGGAAAAACTGTTATGTCCTTGTAGACAGCCATCTTTGTGGTTGTAGCAGGTGTGTGTGTGTGCCTGTGTGTGTATACTGAGACAGTCTGGCTGCTGGCCAGCCCAAGCCGTCCATCGCTTGAAAGGCTGAGAGCAACCGGCTTGTTTCTCATGTGGGGGAGGATGGAGTGACAAGGAAACAAAAAAATCAAGGTGTCAGGAGATGCTGCAGAAACGACAACAACCTCTGAGTCCAGCAGGAGCAGTTTGCCTCTGAGCAACTTTATTAAAGACCTCATCAGAAATGTTAGGAATAACCTCAGATTCTATTCAGATTCATAAATCAGATACATATTTGGTGTCATTTACTGTATTTTAACCAAAATGATAAAACAAATACTAAAAAATAATGACGTTTGTTTTCCTTCCCTTCAGCCATTTTCATACAATTGAAGTTTGTTTTATTTGGAAATATGATTGCCTTCCCTTCAAGGTGATTTTTATCCCTCAGGAAAGGCAGATGTTCAGAAAGAAGCACTCGCAAGTATGACTCCTGTGTGTAAGGGTTGATTTGACATGCGTTAGGTTTCAGGTTGAGTCACAGATAAAAATATATAAATGAAGTCCTAAAAGTCTTAAAAATCAACCAGATTTTTGTTCATGAATAAAGGTTTTGATCCACTAAAGAAGTTTGAACAGAAAGTGCTGCTGAACTTCTACCTGCTCAGATTGGATTCATTTTCCAAACACCATATAATAATAATTGTGAATTTTCTGTAATAACTTTTCACAATGGCAGGTTTGTTACTGTGGCTTGTTTTATTTGTATCTGGAATTTTGTTTTACTTTTGTTTTCATGAAGTACCAGTGAGCCGCAACTGCAGTTACGGGTAAAGTGTTGTTTTACCCCTGACACTTACATCAATTTTGTTTTCTGATGCATCATGTCAGAGACATGATCTGATTTACATTTCTGTTCTCTGTAGACCCCTGTCTAATAGTGATGCCACCATGCATTAACGAGGCCGACCGCTTCAGTCTGGAGGCGCTAAGGCACATCCACAAACAGCTGGATGACGACAACGATGGTGGGATAGAGGTCAACGAGAGTGTGGAGGTGAGCTCCTTTGAAAAGCTGCTTTTGGATGAGTTGGAAAAATAAAATTGTGGCAAAATTAGCAAAGTCTCTGCCGGAATCAACATTCTTGTTAATGTCAGGTCAGCTTTTGCATTGCAATGAGCTCCCAATGAGTTTTAATTATGAGTAGGGATGGGGACCGAATTCGGTACTTTTTAAGGTACCGACCGAATTCCATAGTACTAACCGAGCACCGATTCACGTCATTTCAAACGGTGCCTCGTTTCGGTACCCATCCTTCATAACGAGAACTTGCCAAGACAGCTGTGCATGCGCAAGAGCGTTATGTCGTCGCTCGCTGCGAGCGAGTTGTAAACAGAGCAGCACGGTAGAAAGAACGCACGCTAAAGCTTGGGTCCACTTCACTAAATGTGATGGGTAACTGGGTGATGATGAAACCAGCGACAACGATCTAAGTGAGACATCCTAATTTGCTCCGGTAGGTAAATAAAATGTTCAAGATAACGTTAGCTTGATTTGTTACCTTCTGTTTCGCTAATGGTGCGTTTTCTTTCTCCTCGGAACTCCGAATATCCGACTAGAGGAACATGAACACGCTCTAAAGTTTGGCTTCACTTTACTAAATGCGATGGGTGATTGGGTGAAGATGAAACCAGTGACAACGATTTAAGTGTGAAGCATCATCGTTTTAATCTGCTCCAGCAGCTAAATAAACTGTTTAAGATGACGTTAGCTTGATATGTTAGCTTCCATTGCCACCATTGTTATCAGCTAATGGTGCGTTCGCTTTCTGCTCGGAAATTCTAACTTCCCAGTAGGAAAAATCAAATGAAAAAAGACGGCAAAAGGAATGAAGATACACAGTAAATTTAGTTCACAGTAAAGATGTTTGCTTCAGTTTAATCATCAGCTTATAAAACTACAAGGACAATGTTAAAATACAAACAGTTGTATGTTATTTATCGTGATATTTATCAAATATTGTTATATATTGAGAAAAATATATATTTAATTATAAAAGAGAATTGCAATAATAAACACTCAAAAGTATCGAAAATTGGTACCATTAAGTACCGGTATCGATTCCTAGGTACCAGGAATTAGTACCGAATCGATTCAAATGTCAAAGGTACCCATCCCTAATTATGAGCTGATTTTTCAGATACTATCCTGATTTTATGGTTTAGTCAAACTTAAAATATTAGATTCGCTTTTCTGCCCACTTAATTTTTTTAAAGAAAAAAATCCCTGTCCTAACCCTCAGAAACAAAAGCAAAAGATGCTTCCACAGGCCTGTGATGGTTTAAAATTACTTTTAACGTTTTTGAAGCAATATGAGAGACTCAGCAACTTTAGCGAGCAAATTGAGAATCCTTGCTAATGTTCCAGGACATTTTTACCACCTTTTCTGAAATGTCTTTTGTTATTAGTTGTCAACAGAAGAATAACCAGTTACCAGTGTCTGATACTAATTTACAATCTTTGTTGCTTCTAGTTTTGATGGCGGATGCTGATGTTTAATTCATGCATTTGTCAAGTTTTTGATACCAGTTGTCATGGATTTTATCAATACGTTTAGCAATAACCCATTGCCTGTAGTGAAGAGAGAAGGAGCCAATGAGCAGACAATGCAAACAGGTATAACTGTGGCATAATGCACGAGGCAAAATGCCCCAAACATCTGTCCACAGAGCTTATTTATACACAGAGAGAGAGAGAGAGAGAGAGAGAGAGAGGGAGAGGGAGAGGGAGAGAGAGAGAGAGAGAGAGAGAGAGAGAGAGAGAGAGAGAGAATGTTTGTGTGTGTGTCTTATGTGAGTGTGTCTGAATAAGTGAGCATGCAGAGAGGCATAGAGCGATACATTTACATTCAGTTGATTGAGTCCATGATGAAGAATTAATAAACATAAATTTTTCCATAACACCAGTTTATCTCAAAGAGACATAACAGAAAGCAGTTTTTGTCACTGTTATTTTTTCTGATGATCTGGAAATAAAGCTTTCCACCTGCAAGATCTGGTTTTGCTTGCACAAATGATCACTTAGCAATGGGGTAGTCACAAATCAGTGAAAGTGTCAGATTTTATTGTTCCATGAAAAAGGTGTGTTTATGCTAAAGTTGGGTGATGGGATGAATTTATTGACTGTTGGCAATAGGCCGAGCCCTTCGCTAATCACATTTTTTTTATGGGCAATATATTTTTATGTCTGAATGAGTCTTGTGGATGGGAAATTAAAAACTTCCACATTAAATTGGTGTCTTCTTTGCCAAGCTCTATTTACATATGCAAATTATACATCATTAGAAAGCCATGATTCTTGTGATTACAATGATATGTGCCTATTAAGGATACAACCGCAACTATAGGCACAGTGAACACTTTTGTGAATCTACTTAAACTCAGCTATTCAAAATAACTCACCTTTCGAAGCCTCATACCATTGACAGAATAGAGCATTTCGAACAAAAACATTCTTTTTACTTCCACAAGGGTCCGATTAAAGTACTTCAATAAAATAGTTAGTTCATACCGAGTCTTACATCCACAATCCAACATAAAATTATTGCTGTAAACCTTCAAAAATTCCTTCAGACATGACTTCTTACCTGATCCAACAGATGAGTGTTAACCCCCTCTACCTGAGCAAAATGTTTAACTATTGGCTAACAGGTCAGCAGTGTTGCACCCTATTGTTCTGAGTGTAGCTCAGACCAATTGCAGTGCTGTATATTGTTGATTGACGCACTAAATAGCCAATGAAATACGATTAACAGTGATCTAAAGCCCAAGAAACCTTCACGGTCCGCTTTAGGGAACTGAGCAGTGTGTGTATCAGGCCTACAAAACGTTTAAAACAAAACCGCCCATTGTCATATTTTGGACTGACAGAACTTTATATACCATCCTCCCAGTTCTTTCATCGAAAATAACGGTCTCATTATAGATTTTCTCATGAAGACAATCACCCATGAACCCAGTTATGCTGGGAATTGGCCATTAATGATCACCGGGTAATTTTTTAGAGCCAGTCAATTTTGTGTGAACCTCTGACTTGCTGACTCCAGCTTTGAGTGACACTAATTTAGTCCTGTGTTATTGTTCAGGAAAAACAGAAAAAACTGTGTTTTTGCAATAAAATATTTGCAATAAAAATACAATTATTTTAAGCAACCACAAACAGAAAGACATGGATAAAGAACCCAGTCATTTTACCTCAAAGCCAATGTGGGCAGTTTGCATTGAAGTCCTTTATATCGTGAATGCTAACCTTAAAATTATTTCTTATCAGAATGACTTTGAGTTGTCCTTTCAGGGTACCTTAATGTGGACTTTTCACTCTTACCAAAGGCATTCACAGCAGAAACCCTGTAATAAATGAAAAATGACTGACATATCTTGACAAGTTAGTATTGACAGAAAAACACTTTGTTTGCCCCTCGTGTGTGTGAGAAGATCGGCATACGCAAGTCGGCATCGACAAGTAAATATTCAGTTTTCAATGCAAACTTTGAGTTCCCACTTGTAATATATAACAGTTAGCTGTTAAAGGCGGCTGCCAGGTCATATTATCAAACACACACACACACAGGTAGTTCATCCGTTTACAGACTTCACACTAAATATGTGCGTTTATATTGGATTTGTTGGTTTGTTTGTAATTTAAAAGTAAAACAACTTTATACTAACAACCTTTTTCAGTGTGTGTGTGTACATAGAGAGTAGACGTTTCTGTAAGGGATCAGAGTTAAACGTCTCAGTACGTTAGCAGGGGTCATTTTTAAGTAGCAGAGCAGCTGTGGTGTGAGGGTGGTTATACTCTGCTGCTCTGTGGTGGCGTCTCAGTTAGGAGGTGGTGTTATCCTGAGAACTCTCAGAACTGCAGGGTCCAAATCGAATGCACTGGAAGGGGATTTGTTTCTGTCCATGGATTCCTGATGCTTCCCTATGAACTATAAAAGAGCTACCCTATTAGATGGTTTACCTTGTTGTGCTTAGAAGGACAGAAAATGGTGTCTTTCAAAGAATGGTTTAATTGGGTTTGTGGGATGGTTAATTTGACCATTTTGTAGTTTGTGGTTACAACTATGCTATTTAAATGCTATAGTACGCTTTTGATCAGCTAAGGAAACTGCAGTGAGAACAATGGAGGTTATTCAGTGGGACAAAATCTGTCGTGAGAATGCATTTTAATTTCTAATTGGTTATTGAGAGAACGTTTTTGACTGAGCAAAATGTCCAGCAACACCAACATTTTTCTGCTGAGTCGTGTTTATGTGGAGCATACAAGTTACCTTACTGATCACCTCATGTTGTTTTGTCATGAGTAAAAATCACTTTCTGTCACGGAGCTGGCATGGATACAAAACGACACTCAGATGGGCAGACTCAACCCACGTTGTACCGAGCTGTTGTAGGCTGAGTAGTGCTCCTGGAAAAACACCGGTCAGAAGTCTTCAAAGAGGTTCTCCTCAACTCATGAACTTTGTCCTGGATCAGATTTGGAACGAGTCTGTTCCACCTTAAACAACTTAAGTTTTAAAACATACGCTGCTTTTACCTTCTCCCACAGGCGAGTTTAGGTGTCAAATTGGGGAAATAACCAAGTTGAACTCAATCCTACATTGAATAACTCCATGAGTGGGGGGGCCTCTGGAGTTTTTAAATGACGTTTGGGGGTTCTGCTGAGCACAGTCACTGGGGATGGCAGGTGCATGTCCTCGCCTCTCGGTGCAGAGTACGCCATCTGCCAAGTCCATGTTCGACTAGATCGAATTGCATCTCTTGAATTGCATAAATTTAGACCACGTTCAGAACAAGGGTTGAATGTTTTGGTGCTTCTGTTTGCTGCTTTATTAATTCTTATCCAGCTTTATGTAACACCTGGGAGGATCTGTCTAAGGTACTTGTGGACAGACTGATATCAACTAAAGAAACCCGAGATGGGTTAAGAAACATTTAGGCTATGCTATATCTATAAAAAGAAGATTCTTAAAGGTGTTTGTTGACTTGTCTGAAAACTCTGTAGAGGTTTTATTTATAACTAAAGCATCTGAGGGAACACAAGCTTTTTTTCTTGCGACACTTCAAAAAGTGTGCCCAAAAACAAGACATCCGACATAAAAACATTATCAGAAATCCTGTGTCTAATGGAAAGATGTAGGACAGCTATCAGGAAAGCAAATTAAACAGATGGGTCCAAAATAGTCCCGGTATCCCATACTATCCCAACTGGAAAGATCTGTGAAGGAAGAGATAAATATTGAAACTTATAAGAAATCCGTAGCAAAACACACATTTCTGTTTTTAATCAATTAAAAACTAACAATAAAACTAAAATGCTGAAAATCTAACATTAAAAGTTGTTTATAACTTAAAATTGGTCAAGTCTAAAGTATATACCCAGCAATACCAATCGTTGCTGTTTTTAGAGTCACAAATAATCAGCTGATTTAGAGAACAGCTATATTTTGGGATATTTTAGGGTTCTGAACATGGTTTAATTTGCCTTTAGATGGGTTGGAAGTTGCAAAAATATCCTGTGGTCATAGAAAGCAACAAAATGAACATTTGTCACTTTAAGTTTTGACTGTAAGCATAGAGTAGAGAGCTGTAACCAATCAAAGACTGGTTAATCTAGGAGTGTTGGGCAGTATGGGAAAGATTTGGCCTCTCCTCTTGGCCCCAGCGAGATGAGATGGGGAGGTCTGTGTGACTCCCACATAACAAGAGCCGCAGTGATAGAGATGTAAAGACAAGTAAACAGGTCTGTGAAGTCCACTTCATAGTGATTATGATCCTTCTACACCTGCCGCAAGCTATGTAACTGAATATGATAAATGTTGGAAATGAATTGCATCAATACTCTTCTGCTCTCTTGCTATGTCCTGTATATCATTAATGAGTTAGCCCAAAGACCCTACCCTTGACTGCCAGGACTCAAGATCATGCCATACTAGCAAAATGATTGATAATGGGTCAATAGGGCCATAGCCTATCGTGGCCAGTTCTAGTTCAACCAAGTCACACTGGCTGTGTAACACCATGGTTATGTTGCCACCATGCTTCACTCAGACCCCAATATGCCTCATCTATGATGATTAACTTTTATGTATACTTCAAACAATCGTTGACAAATGATGAGTAATGGAGATCGCTGGGATTCTACTACGTAACTAAGAACCTTGAAAAGACGATCGAAAATTCAGCCACTGAAAATTTTCGGCCAGAATTAAATTTTAGGTTTTTGGCCAAAACAGCAAAATCACCAAACAAACACAGCCAAAACAGACCATCAGGTGAACCCCGTTTTTGTTTCATCTCGCTCTCTTTAAACATCTTTTGTACGTATTTGCTGTGTTTCCATTTTTGGTTCTTTTTTAAAACACAGATAAGGGTTCTCTTTATTTTGCTGACAGTTTCGTTTGCGTCTGCAAGCAGCGTCAGCTCTGAGGATGTTTGCAGACGCAAACGAAACTGTCAGCAAGGGAAAGAGAAACCTTACTCTTTGCATCATAAAAACAGTACATTCTGATTTCCAAAATAAAATTTTTCCCCTTTTATTAATGCTGTTTTATTAAGATCGCTGGAATATTCATATCAATAGGCAGATATTATACTATCTGCAGGTACTTATAGGTGCACTTTTTAGTTCCAGTGTCAAATCTACCACATAGGGCTGCACGATATTAGAAAAACCTGCGATATGCGATAACAGGGATTAATATTGTGATGACAATATTACTTGCGATAAATAAATACTTAACTCGGGAGCAAAAATAATCAAAAACAAACAAATAAAAAATAACAAAAACATCATAAAGATGAGAAAAGCAAAAGATGTGAGGAAAGGGGAAAAGAAAATGAACAAGAAAAGGCAATCAGTGGATCCCGGGAAAAGCACAATCATCAGAAAGAGCAGAACAAAGCTAACTCAGATGTTTGCTAACCATCAAAATTAAGTGTTGGGGTGGGCATCTCACCTATGAGAACCCACCTAATTGGCCAAACAGATGAAGAGCTCTATTTGATTTGTTAAAAAACATAATTTAATTGACAGAATGCATAATGTGTAGCAAACATTTGAGCTGACCATTCATTGCGATATTTATCTGTTCTTTACGATATGCATATTGTGCATGCTGATATCATGATAACGATATTTGTGATATACTGTATTGTGCAGCCCTAATGCTGCTTTTTTTCTTCTTCTTCCTTTACATTCCTGCTACATCTGTCACTATTAGCAGTGTTTTTACCATCCTTTCTACACCCACCATGTCCTGAACACGGTGAAATAAGCTTTGGATCATGTGTGATCCACGTGAAGCACACGGATTCTCTGATGCTGCCCGCAGCAGCAGCGTCACTTTCTTTTTCACTGGACGAGTGAACCGCGGTGACGAACTAATATCTTCATCAGAGGGTGATGTTATGAATCAGAATCAGCCATTACCAGACAAAGAGCTTTGTCAACAGACCTGACAGCACTGTAAGTTTCTCCTTTCTAATAAATACTAATACTCATTCACCCTCTGTGAGCTCCGCTCTGCTCGACTCTTCTCCCCAGGCGGTAGTCTCTGACGAGGAGGCAGTTTTCAAACTCTATAAACTCAGAAAATGTCAATAGAAACGCTCAAAAGTGTTGCTCAGATTGAAGTTACACATCTCCACTATCTTCTGGTGTAAAGTAGTAATTTCATGAGGGATTATAATCGCAGCCGTGGCTCGTTAAACACAATATTGCGACTTTGGTGCATAAAGGGTTAATTTTACAGTCTGAGTGCAATGCCTTGATTTTAGTGAGGTTAGTACACATCGTAGCTATAAACATGTTTCGGTTTTTGGGCTTTGGTTTTTAATTTTGATGCATCTGTCTGGATCTTTGACTTTGTAGTGAGGCCTTTATCTTGTGTTAGGGTGCCTAAGGCTCGGATAATATTCAACTTGGACTTCAGGTTCCAACAATAGAGGCTAATGTTGACAGAAGACATCATTTTCACACTTGCTAGAAAAACGTATCTGTTCTTCATTGAGCTCTTGTCCTAATGACTCGTATCTTTCACATTTTCTCTCTAATTAGTCACATATTAACACTTATTAAACCAAATGATTTTTCTTCACAATTTTCTCTACATAACTAATTATGTGTGTAATGTACATCTGATTACCGATGATGACCGATAAACAACGGATATAATCACTTTTCTACATTAAATGTGGACATCCACTGTACGAGGTGAACAGATTCACAAGAGCAGAGCCTTATGGGAGAAATATCAGCCCACCTCCCTTCAAACTGGAGTCTGTTATGAACAAATATATCCTTGTCTGCAGCCGTGTGAGTGCGTGTCTGTCCCAGTCCAAGTCTGAATATGTCACCCACTGGCTGTGATTGGCCTCTAAAATAAGTGGACGTAGTGTTGTCTTCTCAGGACTGAATGTTGATCAACAATGCGTCCTCTGAGCTCAGAACTTAGTATTTTTTGTTCTTATTTTGTGATCTATCTAAATGCTGAGCAAATGAAACCACAAAGCACTAGCGTTTCTTTTCATTTGTAGCTCGTTGCTTACTTTATATGGCTCAATAAAACATCTAAGGCTACATGCAAAACAGCTGTGCTGGTTTCTCTGTATGTGGATCCGACTAAGATCTGTTAGGGTTATAACCTTCTTTGGGTAATTTCAAACTTAACAGAGAAATTTGTTGTACTCTGAGAACATCACCAGAAAAGATCTAATTTCATTCATCTGTTGCTTTATTTATTTTCTTGCCTGTGTGAGTTGGTGAATATTCCTGTCATCTTTGCCAGTAAGTCTGTCCCTTTTAGTCTAGTGGGTATTAAAGGCTTTAAAAGACATTTGTTCAGAGTCCTACTGCAAACACTCGATGCTGACTCAGAAAGGATTTGGTTCCCTCAGTTGTTGCGAGGTTTTCTGTCAAGCAAACAAATTTGCATTGGTATTCCCAAAGAAGGACTTGAAGACAAAACAGCCACCATGCAAAGTAGAGCTGTTCGAACATTTTGTTCCTGAGGTGGAGGAGTGTCGCAGCAACAAAAAAAAGTGTGACAAAAGAAACTCTTGATGTGTGCGAGGCGTCTACTCTCCTTCGGTTGTTTTAGTTTTAATGAAAGGGTTTGTGAACTGGCTCACAATTTTTAATGTACGGTTCTCCTTTTTTTGGGGTGTTGTGGGGAATTTGGGTTCACGCTGTAAATTTTCATCTGCTGTGGACATAAAAATTAGCCACTCAAGGTGATAGTTTATGATGAAACCTATGACAAATTTTAAGAACTGTCATTTGTCAGGAATTTGGACCCACGGATCGACCAACACACAGAATGGTACACTGAGTAAATATTTATTTATTGAGGAGGATACATGGGAAGGATTGGCAAGGCATGACGTGACTCAACTTGACTTAATTTAACAGAATACTAGACTTGACTTGGCTTTACTGATTTGTCTAGACATGACTTCAACTTGCCTAACTTGACTGGATAGTATTGGAGCAAGCTTGTGGTCTACGTGAGGCTACAGGGAGCTTAAAATATGGCAAACACAGATGGAAACAACCATGTAGTCCCAGGTGAGCATGTGTGGGTGATTAGGTGAGAGCAGAGAGGCATGAAAAGATGACACCTCATTGAAGTGTTCTTTAAAAAATGTACGATTATACTGTTTTTCCAGTTATGAGAGCTTTTACAGCTGCTTCCTCTTGCTTTCCTTTCATTGATGAACCAGTATTTAGATTGGTATGTCTGTGGCATGTTTGTGCTGCGATTCTCCTGCAAGAAAAGATTCAGTCCAACATCTATTAAATCTGACAAACACAATGTGATACGTGTTACAGTCAAGACTTTGTTATATTATGTGTACACACTGATTATGTTGCAATGTCTGATAGCCAGAATAGGGCCAATCATATCCACAATCACTACGGATAGAATCCTAGCCTACGCACTCACTGGCCACTTTATTGGGTACACTTGTCCAACTGCTCATTATCGCAAATTACTAACCTTCTCAGTGGCCTAGAGGTAGAGTGTTTGCCCTGGGACTGGGAGATCAGGGTTGAAATCTCGGTCGGGTCATACCAAAGACTTTTAAAAATTAGATCCAATGCCTTCCTGCTAGATACTCAGCTTTAGGGGTTGGATTGGGGGGGTCAAACCACCAAATACTTCCCGAGTGCAGCCACAGCTCACCACTCCCCACGGGGATTGGTCAAATGCAGAGATGTAGTTTCACCAGTGTGTGATGACTAATGGGATTTTTACTTTAATCAGCCAATCACATGGTGGCAACTCATTGCAATCAGGCATGGAGACATGGTCAAGAGACAATCCGCTGAAGTTCAAACCGAGCTTCAGAATGGGCAAGAAAGATGATTGACTTTGAACGTTGCACGGTTGTTGGTGTCAGATGGGCAGAGTATTTCAGAAACTGCTGATCCTCTGGGATTGTCACACGCAACCATCTCTAGGGTTTACAGAGAATGGTCCGAAAAAGGGAAAATATTCAGTGAGCGTCAGTTCTGTAGGCGAAAATGTATTGTTGATGCCAGAGGTCAGAGGAGAATGGTCAGACTGGTTTGAGCTGATAGAAAGGCAGCAGTAACTCAAATAACCACTCGTCACAACCAAGGTATGCAGAAGAGCATCTCTGAACGCACAATACGTCAAACCTTGAGGCTACAGCAGCAGAAGACCATACCGGGTGCCACTCCTGTCACCTAAGAACAGGAAACTGAGGCTACAATTCACACAGGCTCACCAAAATTGGACAATAGAAGATTGGAAAAATGTTGCCTGGTCTGATGAGTCTCAATTTGTGCTGCAGCATTTATATGGTAGGGTCAGAATTTGCAATCATGCAACCGCATGATGCTATCATGTCAATATGGACCAAGACCTCTGAGGAATGTTTCCAGTACCTCGTTGAATCTATGCCACGGCAGTTAAAGCAGTTCCGAAGGCAAAGATGGAGTCCAACCCGTTACTAGCAAGGTGTACCCAATAAAGTGGCCAGTGAGTGTATATGTAAAAAAATATAGGATGACCACGAGCCATAGCCAGAGCTGAGATGTGGAGCGGAATCTACTGTTGTCTTTCAAACCGTCTCTACACACAACTGGATGGCACTAGGAGCGACGAACAAAGTGACATATTCATCACTACAGAAATCCGTCAACAGGGCAGCCCTCCATACAACATCAAAGAAGAAGTAAATACATTCTTTTTCTAAATAAATGACTTAAATACCTCTATCTGCCTATGTCCCAAAGAAAAGCCCAGGTCTAAATTGTTGATGCCAAAGCCATTTCAAACAAGCCGTCTTTGTAGTTTTTCCTCTGTCGCAGCTCTGGTTCAAAGCCCACCCAACAAAAGTAGAGCACAGTGATTGTCAAGACACTAAATTGTTCGGTCCACTGGTAGACCTGCTGAGGCTCCAGAGCGTGGCTAGACTGACCTGCAGGGCTAAATCTTTTGCTGTGGTTGGTCTAAATTTCTAGGCTAGTCAAATCCATCAGCAACACTTAACATCAAAACATGTTTTGTTCACAAATTTAACTTTACTCTTAAAGGGATATTCCATCCTTAAGGTAAATTTTGTCTATTTCCGTAGTCCACAGAGTTAGGTAAGTGAGAGAAAAAAAAATTTTTGGAACCAGCGCAGTAATTCTCCTGGTCTGGCAGCAGTCCGTCTGCTTTAGCTTAGCATAAACAATGGAAGGGAATAGCAGGAACTAGCATTTTGTGTGCAAAAGTGATTAAAATTACTCAATAATGACACCAGCTTTTCCTGGTGAGCTCGAAAATCACGTTGACTGCAAATGAAAAGTAAGAAGTAACATGAAGGAATTCCAGGAGCTGATTTAGAGTTGAGACTACATTACGACAAAGCACCGCTGTAAGCAGCCGCTGCATGGTGCATGGATACAACACGGCGGTCGCTTAGGGGTGGAATATCCCTTTAACCCTCCCACTGTCCTAATGGGTGTGACCCCGCGAGGAAAGTTGACCATTGAGCAGGGTTGATGGTTTATCCCTTGGGTCCATGTAGCAGGGGTGAGGAGTGAGCTCACCCCTGCTACATGGACCTCAAGGGATAAACCATCAACCCTGCTCAATGGTCAACTTTCCTCGCGGGGTCACACCCATTAGGACAGTGGGAGGGTTAAAGAAACAATGGCCAAAGCCTAGGATTCATCTGAGAGTAATCAAGGTGCTTATTTTTAAAAATTGTCTAGAAAATCAGAATGCTTTTCTTACTTCCTTTCTTCTGTTACTGAAAAGGTGAAGTCACAGTATCCTGTTCACAGGCACTGCCATGTTTTGTTAGAATTTAAGGATGGGGATCTTAAAGTCCCAACTACTCACCCAACACAACAACAAGAGATTTTAGGCATCAAATAACTAATCACAATGAAACATATTTAAAAAATCATCTTCAAAAACAAGGCAGCAAGATGAGAATGGCGTAAATCAGCAGAAGCCAACAAATTATCCAGGTGTATTTTTATTTAGTCAGAAACTATCAAACTCTGCCAGAAATTGCAGTGTTTACTTTTAAATACACAAAGGACACAGAAAATTGGTCAAAACTATAATGCATTATAGCTTAACGCACCAGATAAATCCTATTCTAATTCATTATGAAGTAAATCATTACAGCTGAATAGGTCTAAGTGAAAACTTGCCACATTTTCTCAGTAAGACCAGTAGTAGAGCTGGTTTTGACTGAATTACCACCTCATCCGTGTGTTCTCACGACAAGCTGTGAATCATCACACCCAGATGTGAGTCCTAACCCTATTTCACACTGTGTGTGTGTGTGTGTGTGTGTGTGTGTGTGTTGTAGCCTTTTTTACAAGACACACCATGCCGGCAAATCTGCATAACATTACCGCAATGGTATGTTTATAAATGTGCCATGCTGGCATGGCGTAGCGCGAATTTTGCTGCATTCGTTCCGCCTCGCTTGGTAGTAATATTGCGGTAATGGTCTGTTGTATGCGCCCTGGTGCAACAGAGGCAGATGTCATGATGACGTGGGGAGTTATTGCTGAGCTCCAGCTGGCAAATTTATTGAAAATGAAAGGGTCAAACTCTGGGAACCGTTGATGGTTGTACCCTTTGTGCTGCAGTACCAGGACCAGAGTGAATAGGGTGTGTGTGGGGAGCATGAGTGGGTGTCCGGCATGCATTTTTGTGAGTCTTAGGTTGTATGTGTATGTGTGAGCATGAGAGAGGGAGTGTGTGACTGTGTTTGTGTATGACTGTATATGTCAGGTGGGGCCTTTGACTCCTCCCCCTCTCCTGGGACTGCTTTTGCTGCTATACATCTTCATCTCCCCTCCCCGTCACACTTGGTGTGGAGTGTGGTGCCTTGGTCTGCCTGAGTGTTCGCGGCTCCCGGGTCAGGGGGTTTAAGATTTTTAGCATCTGCCTGATTAATCCCGGTGGCTGCCTGGTGGGATTTGGGTTCTTGGGCTCTGTTGGGTCCCCGGCGGGGGTGGTCACCCCTGGGTCCCGGGTCGCTGGGTTCCAGGCTCGGCCGGCTAGGGGGTGGGAGGCTGCGGGCGGGCCTGGGGGCTTGCCGCTGATATCCCCCGGGACTCTGCCGGCTGCTGGTTGTGGCCCCCCGGGGCAATCATCTGCGCCTCTCGAGGGGGGCGGGGGCTTTTCTGATCGCAGTCTCCCTGGGGTCACTGGGCACATTTTTGGGGGCAGATTTGTGGTCCCTCACACTCTCTATTACATAAACAAGCGAGTGTACACACATGTGCTCACATGGTGCTCTCATAAGTATAGACTTGGGCACGTTCAACACAGGTCTTAAGACTATGGTGGGCACTAAATGCACTGTGATTTATTATCATGATTGTTCAGTAAAACAATGTTTTTATATCTCCTCATCAGGCTGACGCAGTGATAGCTTGCTCCTGTTGTATTGCTGTTTGTCCCTTTTCTCTCTCCTTCTGCAGGTCTAGAAACAGACTCTTGTTCATCATTGATTGTTTATTTTTGTGGACCCGGGCAGAGACCGCCCCCGTGCCCCCTTTATGCTGCCATCACCTAATCTTTTATAAAATTGCCACGATTGCGCCACATTACCGCCACGGTCTGATCTTATTAACGACCTTTATCCTCCCCAGGGAGGTGCGGCAAATCCCGTTTTGCAAGCGCTCTGGTCCTGTAAAAACAGCTTTGTGTGTGTTTGTGTGTGTGACATTTATTTTTCTAATCTCTGGGGATTTATGTCATTATGACTCTAAATGCAGACCCTGACCACTGATTGTCTGCTCTTAAGAAACTGGGTTGCAGAGTGTTGGTTTGACAGCTTGAGCCCCCCCCCCCAAACATCTAATTAAAACATTTAAGCCACCGCACGTGCCAGACGTTAATGTCGGAGGACATTCATACAGTTCTCTGGAGCTAAAAAGCCTTTTTTTCAACCCCATCTCTGACAGGAGGAACATTTGTAGCAGACAGCCTTTCAATTCAATTCAATTCAATTCAAAAATACGTTATTAGTCCCAGAGGGAAATTGATTTCAACGCCTGACTTCCATTATGTATTCAGTGTCCAACTCACAGCGCTCCTTGGACTCGGGCTTTACTCCAGAGACGTGAGAAAACACGGCCAGGTTCTGATGTTGACTGACAAGGCTACATTTCTGTGTCATGATTAATTTGGTTTAAGATGTCTTAAAAATGTTTTCAGCCCTATTTCAAAGGGATTTGGTGCAGTCAGGAGTCGATGAATACGTCTTTGTCTTCTTGTTACCAAGTCGGATCTGAAAGTCGTTGAACTGTAACAAGGGTACGAAATGTCAGAGTGCCCTTAGCTGCTGCTGTTGGAGTTTCAGAATCCTACTGACAGCCATTGTTATCGACTGCCTTTCCTCTTCTCTCCTTTGCTCGGTGCTTTCTGACTCAGTCAAACAGAAGGTTCTAGCACATTTTATTTGATGCTGACACATACAGACAGCATGTGCCAACGCTAGAGACGGTACGTTGCGCTCCGTACTGTTTGACTCAGAATCTGCTAATTTGTTTAGTGAATTTACACTTTTAGGTTGGCATTTTTACAAATAATGCTGCTACCAGCTCAGGTTCTCTTAATTCGTCCTTCTGTAGCAGTTGATGGTGGCCCAAATCTGACGAAAAACAAAAGTGTCGTAAGTTGCTGAAGGAGCCATGAAAGAACCCATGGGTTGCTTCAGTCATTTATGCTTAAATGACACAAAATAAATGTCTACATGAAAGTAACTTAGTGTTTTAGTAGGAATGGGTGACATATAATCTATATTGTGATATATTTTGAGGCATGTGCTGTAACAATATATATCGCACTATGTATATTTTTTGTTTCTACATGTCAAAAGAACAATTTTTGAACATTCTCACATACCAGAGGAGTTGCAGCAAAACAAGTACTTCTAAAAATGTATAGAATGCCTTTAAAAAAAACTTTAACATTCAGAACTTATCAGAAAGTACAAACCTTGGCCGTTTCTCAATACTTAAGGACGCTAGTATGTTCTTGCAAGATGACGTTTGCAAACTTGTTACAAATCAGTAAATGCATTTTGTCCTCACGGGCTCCCGTAGAAGGAGACGTGGTGTCTAATATGTTGTTGCCCAGAGATTTAGACCCACTCCCATGGATTTTAGAAACGACTGTTCTGGTTATATTTTATGAAGCCGCTAATATTTTTCAACAACTAAGCATCGTTTAGTTCATTTTCAACAACATCTTGATGGATATTTCCAGAGATTAATGGTAAAAAAAAAAAAAAAACTACACATTAACTGTTCTGTGTTTTTGAGTCCCACGTTTGTACTTTACTCGTCTACATTTTAAAGCAGTTATCAGTACTTTTTTTCTACTCTATTACAAAACTTACAAAAGTAAAGGTACTTTAACTTATGTATTGGACACCCTCCCACCCCCACTCCTCATGCAACTGCACGCTTCTACATTTGAAAATGCATACTTTAATTATTTTACTTGAGTTATCAATTTCTCAGATTTTTACTTAGGTAATTATTCACCCCTTTATCTGTACTGTTACTTAAATAAAAAGTACTTCTTCCACCACTGGCAGTTCTATACTTGAACAGAAATGTACTCGTCTCAGAGATTGACAGCAGGGACTTCAAATACCAACATGTATGTAGTGGGCCATTCCCATCTGTACCGGGTCGGCCCGGGCCGGGCAGCGTAGGTTGTTTACATATCTGGGTGGCCTGGTATTTTTCCGGGCCAACCAAGGCTCATTCTCAGCCCTCTTCTCGAGGGGGTCTGCTTCAGGCCGACCAGGGCCAACACACCCACTGCTGACAGCAAATTCACACCTTCCATTAGAGCAAGCCTCTGATTGGTGGGTAGAATCAACCCACATGTGCTTAAGGCAAGGATGTGTGGAATCAACCAGGCCAGGCTGGGGCCGACTGGGGTTACCCGGCCCGGGCCGATCCGGTACAGATGGGAATGGCCCATAGGCTAGCTGGTAGTCGACGTTTTATCTCTGCTGTGATCTAGGGGAAGGGGTTTATGAAAGAATGGGCACAATGCTAAGTGTGATTGAATAAGTCTTCTGCAGTCCTGTCCTGGGATCATTTATAATGACAAACAGGTAGGATGAATAAAGACGTTTCTGCGTTTGGCTTCTTCAAACCCGGGCCACTCACATTCAGACCCTCAGACCTTCAGAATGAATGCTCTGAGGTGTTTGGTAGTCGGCCATGAGCCTTGTTAATTCTGCTGGTGTTCAGGCTCTTCTTTGGTGGGTTTGTTTCCTTTGGCCTTCTTCTGCAGGGGTGCTTAGCTCTGAGCTACCAAAGAAAGGCAGCCGGAAACCCTAAAGAGCACACACGCACACACGCGCACACACACACACACACACACACACACACACACACACACACACACACACACACACACACACACACACACACACACACACACACACACACACACAAAGGTAGAAGTGGAGCCTCTTTTCTCTTTTCTAAGCCCTTAAAAGGAATAAAGCAGGCAAAAAAGACAGATGGAGCCAACTCCACAGCTTCTTTTGTCCACATCAGTTCAGCCACGTGTTCCACCTTCAGATACATATAGTTCTTGGTGTTGATGCAAACTCTGCTTTGTCTGTTTTGGTTTTCATAGTTCATTATAGAAGACATGAAGCAGCAACAAACCAACAAACACAGCAACCTGCACCGTGAAGACCAGCACATCACTGTGGAGGAGCTGTGGAGGGGCTGGAAGACCTCTGAAGGTAACCATGGTGCCAAATCAAACATTTACAGCTCTAACAGGGGTGATCATCCACACTACTACATCCTAGTTTAGATTGGTCAGGTTGCCGCGTTCCTCACCGCCATTGTGCTCTCAAAAACATAAAGAGAGCCAAAGATGTCCAGCAGCAGACACAGAGCAGCTTTGTGAACGTTTTATTCACCTGTGACTGGAGGAGTCAAGAGATACGCAGCAAGCATTTATTCGTGGACATAAATGACAGGAAACTCGGGTTTAGGGATTGCGAGAGCATGAAGACGTGGAGGAGAACGAGGGACAAATTTGTCCGTGGTAGAAAGTCTGAAATACAAAAACACAATAGTAAATGCACCGTCATGGACCGTATACGTGACAGGATACCGCGCTACGCCCTCTGTTGTCATGGTGAGGGATGACTTTTCAACACCCCAGAAGACGGAGAAGTGGGAGAGCAAAATGGCTGTCGATACGCGTTCGTCTCTACCTTGTGGGGCTGACGCAAAGGCATAAACTAGGCTTAAGAGTTTCAGTGAGCTGTCTCAGGCTGCAGACGTCTTCCTAATAAACTACAAAAGAGTCACATGACCCAGGTGCAGTTTCCCAAAAGTCAGAAGGCATTGTTCTGAGCTCAGGTGTGTTCCTGATATCAGGGCAGACCGGTTATGGAATCAAAAGCCTTTCTTTCGTTTTGAACTTGGTTCTCAGTGAGCACTAGGTAGTGTTTTCTCTGAACAGGGATGAATAAATGTGTTTTTTTTACTTATTTACTTTTGTCACATAAAAAAATGTTATTTTCACAATTTAAACTTGAAAATAAGTGATTTTATCAGCTACTCATCTTTAGTTTTTGTCTCTATGCCGTAAACACATAAAATCTGATACTTTTAGTGAATATTTTTTTGGGTGTGGCTCTTCTTCAACATCAGTGTACCGAAATACACACCTTTTCTAACCCTGTTCACCTCTGACCCGTTATTGTGTCAGTATCAAAGGTGTCAAATAACTAAGTACTAATACTTTGTTACCTTACTTAGGTAAAGATTTGGGGTATTTCAGCAATACTTTTGTGTTAGACAACATTTAACTTCAACGCCTTACATTTTAGAAATAGTTTCAGGAGAAAACCCACTGAACGCTGAGTCGCCCCATCTGGATAGAGCGGTTGCAGTCAGATAACTGTTTACACATGTACCACCCACATATGGTAGTTTAATGTGTTTGCATCGCACACACATGTTCGACACGTGGCTAAAACAGGTGTTTTGTGATTGATGCGTTTTTGCTTTTACTCGAGTAAAAAGTAGCGATGCAACGATACCACTTTTTTCCAAAACAATTCGATACCGATACTTGGATCTGAGTACTCGCCAATACCGATACAGATACTTCTACCACACAAAACAATGCAATGAATTGGAATACAGGTTTTATTTTCTTCTGTTTTCAATAGGAAAAGACTGTGAGGTAGATAAAAAATAATATAAGTGATCCCAAAACCAAAATATTAGGTGAACAGAAATGACAAGTTACAGTCAAGTCACTTTCAAGCATCTGCATTGGTATCAGTTACTGGTATCTGTTAACTTTTACCGATACCAGCATCGTATCGGTGCAGTAAAAAGCTTCAATTGATACTTCTAAAATAGTCTCTCTAAACTCTGGCTGAGTGATGAAGGTGAACACTTGACATCTCTGCTCAGTGTGCTTTCTCTCACCCCTTCATCAGTCCACAACTGGACCGTGGAGGACGCGGTGCAGTGGCTGAAGGAGTCGGTGGAGCTGCCGCAGTACGAGAAGAACTTCCGGGACTTCCGGCTGACGGGGAACACGTTACCTCGGTCAGTCCCAGATCTCTAATCTAATAATAATTATCGGTTAGAGATGAATACTACATAATCTTGACTTTCACTCATTGTGTTACTCTGATCATTTGGTTTTCTTTGGTCTGGGTCCTGCTGCCCTCTGCTGGCTGAAAGACGCAGCACAAGGAAAAATATGAGATTTTGAAACCAAGTTGGTTTTGTGGGTTCTGGTCGACTCACTCCATCCCGCTTGATGAGCTGAACTTGTCAGGGGTAATGACGGAACAGTCACAGATGCTATTTATGGGCTGATATTGAATATTTCCAGAGGGACGTGTGCAACGTGAGCTGCTGCAGACCGAGTGTACCGAGTAACTGTAACAGAGGCGGGGGGTGGATTATTGAGGGGTTTCATGTCGCGCCAGCCAGCTGACTCATGAAGTGATGTCATAAGCAGAGGCTTCCATGTTGTGTGAGACGGTCAAACTAAAGTCCACCTGTTCCCTAAAAACTCTCTGTGGTCAAACAGGCGTTGTATTCTGAGTGGGATTTGTTCTACGTTGCTTTTTTATTCTCCCAATTCCAGATTAGCAGCAAACGAACCGTCCTTCATGTCGATGCAGCTGAAGATTTTAGACCAGCGGCACAAGCAGAAGTTAAATCTAAAGGCGCTGGACGCAGTGCTGTTCGGTCCTCCTCTTCGTGAGTGGACGCTCCGCTCAAATAAACCCTCACAGCAGAATTAGAGTTCCTCAGTAACCTCTGCTCACCTGCAGGCCCGCAGCACAACTGGATGAAAGATTTTGTGCTGATGATTTCCATCCTGATTGGTGTGGGAGGCTGCTGGTTTGCCTACATTCAGAACAAGTCCAGCAAGGTCCACATTTCCCAGATGATGAAGGACCTGGAGAGCCTGCAGCACGCTGAGCAAAGCCTCATGGACCTGCAGGGCCGGTGAGAGGAGAGAGAGTGTAACACCTGCTCCAGATGTGTATTATAGTGACCTCATCTCCTGTTCTCCTCGTCCTCTCCCAGGCTGGAAAAGGCTCAGGAGGAGAACCGGACAGTGGCTGTGGAGAAGGAGAACCTGGAGCTGAAGATGAGGGACGAGATCAACGATGCTAAGAAGGAGGCCCACAGGCTGCGAGAGCTGAGAGAGGGAGCCGAGTGTGAGCTCAGCCGACTCAAATACGCAGAGGAAGAGCTCGTGCAGGTAGAACCTCCCGCAACAGTCATCATCAAGCTGATGGTGGAAAAACTGCATCCTGCTCAGTGTTTCCCCTAGGAATTTTTCCAGCTGTGGTGGTAGTGGGGGGGGGGGTGAAATTATGACACGTCACACCTTTATGTTAATATTGTTTTATTTGATGCACTCCACTTTGAACTGCGCCAATCCAGCAACTGCTGCATTTTAATAACTAGTATTAAATGTTAACACACCAATATTTGCACAAGAATAATTTTTGTTTTAAACTCTCAGTGACACACTTTGTTGGCGTCTGGAAAAACATCTCCTTCTGCCCCCTTTATTTAGGTCCAAGATCATTACTGGGCTGGCCCAATTAAAAACGTTCTACACCCCTGTTTAGAAGACTTAATGAAGTATTTTTAAGCCAGTATAAAAATGACTGAGACACAAATTTACATATTTGGCATTATTGACCAATATCTTTGATTTAATTTATTTGTTAAGAACATCAAGATGCATTACAGTAAACATTATAATAAAGTACATTTTTCTAGTGCAGAGAGGAGACAACCCATAGAAGCACTGATTTGATCTCATTTCAGAGAAAAGTAGAACAGGTCAGATGCACCTAATAAATAAAATTACTAACAAACTCAGGAATCTGTTTCTTTGCTTCATTGTTCTGGTGCTGAAAACATCACTAATGTGGATCAAAGGAGATACACAGATGAATGCACCTCTTATTTATTATTTGGAAATTAGTGGGCGTGGTTTACATCAATACATTATTTTAAATCTGAAATTGATATGGAATGATCAGAAGTTGCTATGTGTATTGTTTATTTGAAAACTATTTACAGAGCAGCCTCAGAACTGAGATTACATGTTTTTTATCACAATAGTAAAGGAACTATTACAGAACAAGTTTTTCAGTAAAATCAGAACATTCATATTTAAGTGCATGAATTCATGCATCTGAACTCATGCAGTAGGAACTAGGAAATATGAAATAATAGAACCATTTTATTTTTATTTGATTAAACTGATTTTTTCCGAATGTTGTTGGCATTTTTCCCACACACAGTTAAACAAAACAATGTTGATTGAGGTGGGCGTGTGTGTGAGAGAGAGAGAGAGAGAGAGAGAGTTAAAATAATAATAAAAATTAATAACCCGACCGGAGTGGAGGCAGTGATCGACGCATGCACGAGCCGTTTTCAGCTCTGTCTTGTCAAATGCACCACGTACGTTACGATAAAAGTAACTTTAAATATTCAAGCGAAAAAGAGGCGAGCTGAAGAAAACCTAGGGAGTACTGAAGAAACGTGAGCAACAGTGAAGCAAGCACCGAGAGATCCGTTACTGTCTGTGTGTGTGTGTGTGTGTGTGTGTGTGTGTGTGTGTGTGTGTGTGTGTGTGTGTGTGTGTGTGTGTGTGTGTGTGTGTGTGTGTGTGTGTGTGTGTGTGTGTGTGTGTGTGTGTGTGTGTGTGTGTGTGTGTGTGTGTGTGTGGATGGGACGGACGGACTGAGCTCCCGGCTGCAGTTTTGTGTGTAGGGAGGGGCGGGCGCTCTATGTGACTGGCCAATCACAGAGCGGGAAGACAGTCAGTTACCCAATGAGGATTTTCCTTCAGCACGATTACAGATATTTACGAGTTTTACTCGTTTCATGCTCGTACTCGTCAAAAATGCTTTATCCGTACCGTATACTCGTCTGAATGGAGTATCCGGCTCATCCCTAGCTGTAACCACCCTGCCCTGCCTCCTTCCTCCTTGCTGCCTGCCGGCTGTGATCACAAGCAACAGCCGAGTAGTTCCCGCTGCTTCTACGGGAAACGGTGCAAAAAAATCAATAAATCTTGGGATCTTGTAGGCGTGGCGCTGGGATTTCAGCCGTTGCGGGCCGCCACGGCTACGCCTATGTAAGGGAAACACTGCTGCTTAAGGAGAGTTGTTGAATTTCCCATCTAGGAACTTCTCTATATAACTCATTTTTATATCACTGGTGAAATTTTGACCACCTTTTGTTTGTTTTGCTTCTAACATCAGATTTTTGTGTATAACACCAAGCCTCCATCTGGAACAGACAACAGATCTTTTCTAATTATATAAAGAAATCAGAGGGAATCAGTAATGCAACCAAATTGTGTTCGGAACACATAAAATGATGCAACTCTTTAATGGCAGTAGCTCAACCACCTAAAAATGTCCGTTCGTTGGTTTCCCTCCACTGGTCCGGGTAGCGGGGGGAGCATCTCAAGTAGGGCATCCCAGACAGGCCTCTCCCTGGCCACCTTCACCAGCTTCACCCGCAGGACCCCAAGGCGTGCCCGAGCCAGATGTGAGATGTGCTTGCTCCTCCATGTCCCGAGTCGACCCGGAGGCCTCCTGCTGGCAGCACCTTAGCTGGCTCCTTTCTATGCCGAGGAGCGGTGGCTCTAATCCGAAGTCCCTCCCGAATATCCTAAATCTCTACGGCTGACCCCGGCTACCCACAAGAGGAAGCTCATCTTGGCTGCTTGTATCTGCGATCTTGTTCTTTCGGACAGTACACACCGCTCATGACCGTAGGTGAGGGTTGGGAGAATAAATCAAGAGCCTTGCCTTCTGGCTCAGCTCTTTCTTCACAACGACAGACCGGTTCAGCATCCGCATCACTGCAGACGCTGCCACAGACGCCTGTCGATCTCCCACTCCCTTCTTCCCTTCCTCATTAGCAAGACCCTGAGATACTTAAACTCAAGCCACCTTTTTTCAGCCGAGAACCGTGGTCTCGGATCTAAAAATGATTAATCATAAATTTTTATTTGAGTCAAACATCTAATTAGCATTTCCTGATGACTCAGTCATATGGCTAAAAAACAGCCTTAAGAAGCCCATGATTTCCCTCTTTGCATTTGAGCTGGGGTCAGACAGTTTTATAATAAGAAATTCTAAGTTTAATCAATAAATTCAGCTCGTTTGAGTCTAAAACCTCACGATTTAATGAGTTTATGGGAGTTCAGAATGCTGTGCTGTGATGTTTCCTCCGGCACAGGTACGGAAGGCTCTGAAGCGAGCGGAGAAGGAGATGCAGTTGGAGTGCTCTGTGCCTGAAGCTCTGCAGAAGTGGCTCCAGCTCACGCATGAAGTGGAGGTTCAGTACTACAACATCAAGAAGCAGAGCGCCGAGTTTCAGCTGTGCGTTGCCAAAGACGAGGTGACGTTTCCTCTCGTTTCATCACAATCTGGTTCAGAAGCTGCTGACTTCGTGTCCAGCAACCACGGAACTACAAGGAAACTAGTGTTGACATGTTTCTTACAGCACTTGTGTTGTAGAGTAAACCGATTTGTGTTGAAGTGACAGAGTATGAGTGATAGAGAGGTGGATGGATGATGTACAACGCAGCCATCCAGCAGGAATTAATTTATTGTTTTTATCCTTTTTAGGCAGAGAAGATCAAAAAGAAGAGAGGTTCTGTGTTTGGAACTCTTCATGTTGCCCACAGTTCCTCTCTGGACGAGGTGGACCACAAGATACTAGAAGCAAAGTAGGAAAAAACAAAGTACTACCAGAGTTTTCCTGACGTTTAACCATGTAACCCACACTAGGCCACAGTTATGTTCTGTCATTTTCAGAAATCAGGAACATTAAAGTCATTGTACCAGGAGGAACAGCAAACTATACCATCAATGCAACTAAAGGTTTTATTACGTTTAAAAAAATGAGCAAATCTGGTAGAAAAAAAATTAGTATCTTTTTTTTGCATGTGCAAAATATCACGTATGTTGAGGAGTGCTTATTTCATACAACCCAGGGAAATGGGCTGTTTGTCAGTTTTCAGCGCCCTCCCCGAGGGCATCAGATGGAACAGAAAACAGAGAGAAAGCAGAGTTAGGTACCTGTACGTCAGGCTGGTGCTGCAGGCTTTACCGTGGCAACGGGATCTGTGTTGATGACAAATAACAAACCTTAGAGCAGGCGTGTGTGGAAGGACACAAGCAGCTACTGGGCCAGGGTGGACGCTCAGGCCACAGTCGTAGAATCCGCAAACTTTAGAAGAGAGATGTTTAGGCGGGTGGAGGTGCAGACGTGTGTGTACAGTAGAGGACTGAGCACACGTCCTTGAGGCATGCCGATGTTAATGCTGGGGGGGGGGGGGGCAATACTTTGTCAGAAAATCCCTAAAATAAAACAAAGCCACTTTGATTTTGGTCATTATGTTCACATCTGACATTGCTATTGTCTTGTAGCGGTTTTATTTATTTTTTTACTTTATCTGTAGGAAAGCTCTGTCAGAGGTGACGGCCTGCCTGAGGGAGCGGCTCCACCGCTGGCAGCAGATCGAGAAGCTCTGCGGCTTCCCCGTCGTCAATAACTCAGGCCTGCCGAGCCTGACGGCCAGCCTCTACTCAGACCACAGCTGGGTCGTGATGCCGCGGGTCTCGGTTCCCCCGTACCCCATCGCGGGGGGGGTGGACGACCTGGATGAGGACACGCCTCCCATCATTTCTCAGTTCACTAGTGAGTAAAAACAGCTGAGGATTTTCACCCTGGATGATAAGAACTCCCCGTGAGCCTGTTTGTTTTGTTTAACAGCCGCCACATTGGTCCGACCCCCGCTGACACGCAACAGCAGCGTGTGTCGGTCCCGCCGGAGCCTGCTGAGCTCCCAACAGTCCTCTCTGATGTCTCCAGACCCAGACCTGCTGTCCATGGCTGGCTCGACCCTCTCCTATCGCCCCGAGGCAGACGAAGAACACGTAGTGTTAAGTATAGACAGAAGGGGGTGAGTTTTAACGCGTTGTTTTGTTTAGTGTTTTCCTGGAATGTTGCGTTTGTGTTACAGAAAAAAAAATCTGCTGTTTAACCCGTTCCCTTTGCTCCTCTCCTTAAGCGAACCGGCTCAGGACGGGGGCTCCGACTCAGACTCCCTTAACTCATCCTTCAGTAGAAAACCGCTGTACAGCTCCTGTGCGCCTGGTGCAGAAACCCCTTACCGCAGGATCTCCCGCGAGGAGCTGCTGCTGTTTATCCAGAGCCCAGAGCGTCCTGGCTCCACCCACACCACCAGCAGCAGCAGCAACAGCAGCCTCAGGGACTCTACACCGCCCCCCATGCCTCCCACACCAGCCACCACCCCCTCCAGCCCCCCCTCCACCTCCCCCTCCCCAGCCTTGGAGCACCACGTGTTTGCACAGAGCAACTCGCCCGATCTCACCCGCGTCATGTCAGAGCCCCAGAGTGTCCCCCTCCCACAAGGTGGCGCTCCGCCTCAGACGGGGAAAGGCATGTACAACGGCATCCTGGAGAAGTCCTACAGCTACAGCCAGCTGCCGGCAACCATGCTGGCCCACGCGGGGCGCCACCCGTCGCTCACCTCGCTGGACTCAGAGGGGCGGAGCGTGGGCAGAGATTACAAGCTCCAGAGCACCTCTTCCCAGGACTCCAGCGACAATGGAGAAAAAATCAAGCGCTCCTCTTCTAAAATCAAAAACTTATTTAAGAAGAAAAAATAAAACTTTCAGAGGAGATGATGGTGTGTGTGTGTGCGTGAGTGACAGGAAGAGAGAATACTAAAATAATAAGAGTTTTATCACTGGTGTGTCACTGTAAGATAAAACATTTCACTCTCTCTCTTCTCATTGTCATCAAAGATGGAATGTAGCTCAGTCTGTGTGCCTTTAAAAGCTCCTCAGACTGGAAGCCTTATTTTTCAATAATCCCTTTTTATTTAGCTCACTCAGTCTCACAGGAAGAGCCACAGAAAGCTCTACGCTCACACTGCACACCGGCTTCTCTCCCTTCGACTCGAACCCCCCCAAAAAATGCCGTTAACAGGTCTAAAAGAGCAGTCTGTACATTTAGTTCAACACTCGTAGTGATTTACTGGCAGTCTGCTGCGAGCAGTGCTGGTATAATCATGACGACGGCTCACGGACTACGGAAGACAAATGGTGCCAATGAAAATGTGAAAGGAAAACAAGAAAAAAGAATTCCGACTTTAATCTCAGAAGTCAAAATTCTGAGCAGTAAGTCAGACCTCAAGCTCCTTCATTTTTTTATTCAGTGGCCCTAATCATCTCCCCTACACATCACCTCACACATCAGAAGGACAACTTTTTTAGAGTTCTGAACTCAAAAGATCAACTAAAAGTTTGTTGCACTACCGCTTCTTGGTGTTTTTTGGACAGAGACACAGCTGGTTGGGTGGAATAAAGACGTAGAGATGAGCAGTTGCAATGAAAATGCAGCACAGAGCCAAAATGATGTCAGTGCCACTGATTATCGAAGTCTATATAAATATATATATAAAATGTTTTCAAATGATGTTCTCATAGATTTTTTTAAATTGTAGAGTTTCTCTGCAGATTGAACCCACAACAGTCACTTTATCTGTTTGCTTTTGTCCTTGTTGCTCTTTATTACTTGATTAACTGCATCCTGTATCCATGTGGTAACAAAACACACCCATTTCCACGTTCTCCCCCGTTCAACATGATGTCATCATGAGGTTTCGGTCAGCCTCGCTGCTTTGGTGTTTGGAGCTCAAGGGTTATTTGTAATAAATATGCAGGAAGTCCCAGTTTGATGTATTTTTATAGTCAGATGAGTTGTGCTGCCAAGCTAGGCTTCCTAAAGAAACACTATAAAGATTTTCCTCTCTAAAAGTGGAGCTTTAAGCCCCTCCCACACAGCTCACTAAACCCCACCCACTGTTCAGTCCTGCCTGTCACCCTCGGGGCCCACACTGATGTCAGCTTCACACTGTGATTAATGGCTGCTTCCTCTCATCTGGCTGCTGCTGGTGCACCATGACGGGAAACAAGTGGCGGCTCGTTTAAGGGCCGACGTGACCCGGAGGAACCTGTGGCCCGCCTCAAAACAAAAACACGTAGAGAGGTTGCAGCACACAATAAAGGAAACGTAGGACGGAGCTGCAAGGTGAGGAGGAAGTGAATGTTTACGACATTTTATTTAATTCCCCCCGAGAACATTTTGTGTGTGAATATTTGTATACTGTAGAATAATTAATAAAAAAATAAACAAGCATACAAGATGTCGAGTTATGTTTACCAAAAGATTTTATACTTCCATTCATTTATCTTCCGATTATTTGGAGTCGGGTTGTGGGGGCAACAGCCTGTCGAGATATCCAGACTTCCCCCTCCCCAGCCACTTGGGCCAGCTCCTCCGTTTAATCCCAAGGCATTCCCTGGCCAGCTGAGAGACATAGTCCCTCTAGCTAGCATGATCTGGGTTATCCTTTAAGTCTTCTCCTGGTTGGACGTGCCCAGAAAACCTCACCAGGAGGCATCCTAACTAGCCACCTCAACTGGCTCCTCTTGATGTGGAGGAGCAGCGCATCTAAAGCGCCTCATGATTTTTATCTTGAGAGGTGCTATAGAAATGATATTTTCTTCTTTTCTAATCCTCGGATGAGGGAAATAAGTTTTATGCTAATTTTAATCAAATTTTCCAAGTGGGGGAAAATACACCATTGCACATTTCAGGACTTTGAAGTAACCCACGACACAGCTGAGCTTCAGATGGAACACAATTCCAACAGTGACTTGCGACGTGGACGTTTTATCTACACAAATAGCACAAGCCTGGAGTAGTTCTGCTGTGTGGTGGAGTAGCTAATGCTAACAGTTAGCTTCTACTTGCTTGCTCAGACACTAGCTGCGTTTACATGTGCCAAATTTCCTCAATCCGTTTGAAATCTTGGTTGATCTGAATTTCCGAATCTGTTCACATGGACACAAACTGAAATGATCCGATCATGCCGTGTGTACATATGCACCAAGCATTTAATCCGATTAAATAGGTTGAGCATGCGCAGAGTTGCCTTTCCCGAAAGAAAAATTGTAAACAAACGCCATGAAACGAAATGAAAAATGTAAAAACAGAAATAACTATTCTTCCTGCTTTCTTGATCCATTTATTCAATTTAATATTTTTATTTAACTTATAGAAGTTAAGTTTTCTTCAGTGAATAACTGCAGACATATGCTTTGCTGCATTTTATTGTTGATTAAAATAAGGGAGGGTTATGTCTGCCTCTTGATCAGCTGGTCCGCGGGTCTGAAGTGACAGCTGTGCTGTTGCGCTGCGGCACAGAGCGGGGGTGGGGGGTAGACTCATGTTTTATTACTGAGCTCTGTTGCGGCTTATAACAAAATAACAGAAGATGTTCAGAACGTTTAGAAGCCTGTGTTCATGATTAACGAACCGCATCTCAGGTCTCAGGTTACTGTCGTCCAGAGCAGGGGCGGATTTAGGACTGAAGAAGATCCGGGGCTTAACACACACGCGCGTGCGCACACACGCGCGCACACTCATGCGCGTGCGCACACGTGACACACTATCAACATCATATTTGTTTTGTACCACATAATTTTTAATCTGAAGCTACATATTAAGCATATTCAGGGCAGAGTATTGTTCCTGTTAGTGTTTAGTGTGAGATGATAGTAAATATTCCCTTTCTTTCTCCATCAACTTTACCTGATAGTAAGCTAACTTTAGGCAAACCAGCAGCACCACAAATATTTTCAAATAACACTCACAAACCTGAGTCAACACCAGTATCATCAAAGCTGGGGTTCTGTCATTGTACTTTTTGTCTAAAAAATGTCCTTATGTCCATCTTCACTCGTGTTTCAGTCAGAGAGTGTAGAAGAAGCCGGCTGCTGAAGGGCTTCTGCAGTGGTGGAGGCTCAGGCAGGCTGTATACAAACTACTGCCAGCTGCTCCCTCCCTGTTGGACTTTGGTACTGCATGTTACTTCCGCGATTTAGATCCGGGGCTTTTCATGAAACATCCGCTCAAAAGTATAGACCACGTTTATTTTGAGTTGGTTTTAGCCAATGGCTAATGAGAACGATGCTACGTAGCTAAGAAAAGTACTACGTAGCAGCTCTGTGGCTGTAGGTTATAAAAGCAACGTGGTCTCAACCAGCCTTGTATCAGTCGGGGCTCGGATTAGCCACAAGTGAGTTGTGCTGTAGTTTGCATTAGCACTGAGTCAGAGTCCAAGCAAAGCTTATAGTATTATAGTTATTTAAGAAAATTTTCTACTGCCCAAGCATATTCCCAGTCCATTTTAGCAGCTCTTCCACCCCCTGTAAAGTGTGTGGGGGAGTTGCCGAAGAAATTCACTCATCCAGCCGAGAAGATTGACGCTGCTGCAGCATCAGATAGCCGGTGCTGCACGAGAGGTGTGTGGAGTTTACAAGCTCCAAACGTTGGGTTTGATGTTGGTTTAACCTTCTTTGGGACGTGATGGATGTAGAAACTATGGTAAAACACCGCTAACGTGACAGACGTAGCGATTATGTAAAAAAAAAAAAAGCCGTAAAAAAGGCAGATGCCGATGCGTGAAGTATGGAAGTCAAGTGTGCCACATAATCATAAAAAAGGAAAAAATAAAATTTTAAAAGACATTTATATATTTATACATAAATTAAAACTTTCCAAATGTAACGAAAATTTCTAAATAACGTAAAAATACGAAGGAACATCTGCTGGTCAGGCTGAAAAGTTTGGGAACCACTGCTCTAAGTGATAAGTGAATATTGTTTTTTAAATATATTTTCTGTGCCGTTTTTTAGGGCTTTTATGTTTTCTGTAAATATTGGTGTGCTGAAACTCATTTCATGTTTTGCATAAAGCATGAGGTTTTGGTTAGTAATTGATTTGAAGAGTAAATGACTGATTTGGATAGTGTTGATCAGGTAGAGCTTTGTTGCCAGTGTTCCATTGCATAATGGCTTCAAACACGTATATAATGGTGTTAGTATTTACGTAAACCATTGGATGAAATTACACAAACTGACTGAGCTCTAGTTAAGGCTCTTGCAATGGTTCGTGTATGTGTACGTGCGTGTGTGTGTGTTTGGGGGAGGGTACACAGGAACCTTGTCCCCCCCAGTTTGAAAATCCTATCTGCGTCCCTGGTGTACCCCCATTAAATCCCACTTAAGGCTTCTGTCAAAACCAAAAAACACTGCATAGCATAGCTCTAATTTGATCCTTCTAAATGACTAATTCAGTTCTCTGTAGTGAAGGTCTACTTTTGCACTTCCAGCTGGGTGCCAGTATATTATTGTGCCACAGAAATCCTCCCCTGACCTCCTGAAACCGCATCCTCATTCCCACAGAGTGCACAAGAGTCGGAGGGGGAGAATAATCTGACGCACTCATTTGTCATGGGTACAGAGGAAAACGTGGAACACAGAAGAAAAGTATGCATGATTGCTTTATCAATATAAAGTGAACGTGATGAAACTTGTGTTGATGGTTCATCAATCCGGCTCACCAGGAGAGGAGCGGAAACGTCTGCTTGTGATGAATGCTGTTTGGGCGCTTGTGCACACAGCATCCACACAACCGAACCTCCCCAGCCGGGGTGCAGTTCCTGAAGTGGCCACATGGTGTCAGCAGAGCATCAGAGAGGAGCACCAGCCACTCCCTATATCCATTGGGCGGTGGTACAAGGAAGAGAAAATTGTAATAAACCAAGTCGAACATGGTTTCTCTGTGAAATACAGCCTGAAGAAAGAGTTTTGGTTTGTTCTGTTCTACTTTTCCCTCCAAGAAGGCAAAATGACTTCTTACAATGATTGGTATAGAAGTGTGTGGCTGTTGAAAAATCTTAAAGAGAACCCCAAAAAATAGACTTGCTTAAAGCAAGTAAGCTCCCAAAAGCAGAATCATAATTTATTTATATTTTATGCTTTATTTCTAAAATACATGCTAGCTCCGTTTATTTATTTATTTGGAAACACATGCTGCAAAAAAAAAAAAAAAAAGTATTTCAATTCTTATTTTGGAGATTATTATTATTATTATTATTATTATTATTATTATTATTATTATTATATTATTATTATTATTACTTCTAGTATAAAACTTCATTATTCTGATTTTTACTCAAACCTTTAGCAGGGTGTTTTATTTAGAAAAACTGGTAAATATATCTTGCGCTGGTACAAAAGTAGAACTAAAATAATATTACATTTCTCTCACATGTGAGGGTTAGGCACTTGTTTTGTCCTTATAGGCAATGCAAGAAACACTTTTTCTTGTTCGTTAAAAATCCCCAGACTCTTCACGCTGCAACAAATAATTTGACACTGATCTGATTGTAGAAGAGTACATTTTAAATTGCATTCAGCAACAAAAACAATCGTGTCCCATATTTTTTTTTATCCTGGACTCTCCGCATCTCCTCTATCCTCACAGGAGCTTTACGGGGTTGGGGACGCGTTGCAGAGATTTATGGCCCCTGAACAGCTCTGCAGTGTGGTAATTGGCCCCACAATGATGCTAATGCTCAGAGAGAGGAGCTGTGGATGGGAACAGAAAGTGATGCAATGGCATAACATGGCAGATCTTTTGCTTAATGAGTGGGGCAGAAAAAAATCAGCAATAAACAGACAGATAGAGCGTTTAAAAACATTTGGACCTAAGACTTTTAGACTGAGGAGGAGGAGATGACAGTTTGGGTAAATCAGCCGTTTGCCGTTCTTTGTCCCAGTAAACTCAGCAGCCCTCTCTCCTCTCTCGTTTGGATCCCATTCCACCGTGGTGTAATGGGTTTATTAGTGTGGTTAATGCACTGTGATCTAAAGGGGGAGTGCTCGCCATCCACCTTTTTCATCGACAAAATAAAAGAATGTTTTAAAAGGGAAGCAGAACACAAGTGAGGTGTGGAAGACCTGCAATAAAGCCAAATCCTAATGAGAAAATGAAGTAAAATGAGCAAAAAAAAGTAGAAAATGTTAAATATGATTTTAAAAAGAGGAAAAAAGGTGCAGTAAAACCTGAAATAAAGATGTAGAAGTTTGCTGTCGTTGTAATAAAAAGGTGTTGACAGCTGTCAGAAACAAAGGAAAACCTTAGAACCAGATCGACTTCGTTCAGATCTCGGTTTGTTCTTCTAACCTGTGCCAGCGAGCCCTGCAGACAGTTAGGGCATAATGAAGAGACCACAGTGTTTCTGTGCCGGAGAGATCCGAGCCAAAAGAAAGATTTAGAGAGCGCTGACCTTACCTGGGAGGGGGTTTGTTTTTGAGGAACGCCAGCCATTGTTATCGATTTAACTGAACAGTTTCATCGTAGGACCTGATGTGGTTTCTTCGCTTTGATTTTCACTTCTAACAGAAAAAGAAATGTAAAAAGACATTTATATTAATGATTGTATGTAAAAATGATCATTCATTTAAGGCTGACGGTTACATTTTCAGAAAACAAGTGTGGGTTTAACTTTTTCTTTGCTGTTCGTTCTTATGTTTGTCACTTTTCATACAACGGATTGATTAGGGAATAAAAATCATACTCAAATCATGATTATTTAACAATGTAACATCCAGAAAGGGTCGATTTTGACCTATATATTGACCACATAGTGACCGGTCATCTACAGAACTAATTCCACTATCTAGGTGGATTTTCTATTCTATCTTCTAACACCCAGAAGATTCTGCAGTGCATGTTGACAGCCCATGAAGACAAGATTGTTAAACTTATCTCAGACTGCTGGATTTCACACTCTGAATGAAAAGTGAACTTTTACAACTCATAAGTGAAATAATCATATGTTTGAATGAACCACATGTTATATGAAATGTTTGAATAATCTGTGAGTTTGGACACAAAAGGCAGAGTCCACAGAAGCTTACAGATTTAAGATTATGAGCAGAAAATTAATTATCATCACCCTGGACTTAACATAGACTGCCATAAATGTATTTAGGTTAAAAGGATTACAGTATTTTTGCAATGTTTAAATGTTAACTCTTAATTTTCTATTAGATCAACAAATGACCCAGAATATCCAGAAGAAACAGTTACAGAGAAAACTGATTTTGTGTTGACAAGCCTGAAATAAAAAATTCTTATAACGTTAATAATATGTTAACGTTTTAAAAACCAACCCTTTTTCTTAAAAATGACACACACAGAAATGAAACTAGCCTTTACCACCCGTGGATCCACCAGACAACAGTAGACACATCTAGGACGGGATAAGGCCAGACGCATAAATATGGCGTAACACCCATGAAGCGTACGCAACAATTACAGTTGAAGGGTGCATTTCCATGAAGCGTCACGTTTTCGAAGTGTAGCGTCATAAAATGTCCTGTTTATGACCTAAAGGTCATGATCTGCTGTGTCTGCTCGAGCAGAGACATAAAGGCTAATCTACATGAGATAGTGGCCAAGGTCTTTCATGCACTCTGCTCATCTGAACTACTTCACCTCTGTTACAGCTCAGTATGAAGAACTCTGTTCAACAACGTTTGTTATTACCAATAATAATGTGAGCCCAATGTTCAATCAATCTGTGAAATGACAATGTTATTACTTGATATTATAATCCTGTGATCAGTAGTATTTTACAAGTAATTATAATCCTGGACATTTGCACTAGACACTAATGACACGTAATCAGTGGCGGCTGGTGAAAAATATTTTTGGTGGGGCTGTGCTATTTTTTATTTTTAAACAAACTTGTGCTTTCTGAGCTTTCTGCACAACTTCACTATTTCCTGAACTAAGCACAGCTCTTTTATTTCCTGTCTTACATCATTGGACAAACTGATTAATCCAGGTGTGTCTGACTATTGGCACGCTGCCTTGCGGACCAAGGTTGAAAAATCCTGCATTAAATTGCACATAAAATAACACGACCATAAATGGTAAATAGGCAATGCAAGAGGCAAGTAACAAAAACAATTTGTTTAATTTCAACATTTGAGTGAACACGAAAAATTATGAGCAGGTCACTGTTACAGTAATGGTAGTAAACACCACTTAGACAAAATGCCAGAAATTTACACTGTTAAATATTTCTGGAGTGTTGTGCCAAGGTCAACTTTATACAAAGATCAAGTGGATGCATTTGTGCGTGTGTGTGTGTGTGTGTGTGTGTGTGTGTGTGTGTGTGTGTGTGTGTGTGTGTGTGTGTGTGTGTGTGTGTGTGTGTGTGTGTGATACCTCATTTGTACAGAAATTTTGCCCTTCTGTCCTTCTGAGTGGCAAAGCTCTCGATGAGCTTTTTATTGAAGTCAGGAATGTTTGTGACAAGCTTTTATTTCCATGGAGAGCATGGCAAGAGCATTCAGCCCATCCTGTGTCATGGTGTTCCTCAAGGAAAGTCTTAATCCTCTTTAAAGTAGATAAATAAAAAAACAACAGATAAGTACATAGGAAACACTTTCATAGGAAATAATGTTATCAGTACCCTCTTACAAATGTCATATTTCCCAGTTTTTGGGACAATAAAACATTTCTGATTCTCAATCAGATGTTTTTACATTTGAGGTAAAAACATCTAATTGAGAATCAGAAATGTTTAATTGTCCCAAAAGCTGGGAAATTTGTTTGCTGCAGCAGAAGTGTAACAAGTAAAATGGAATCAGATTGATGTATGTACAAATTTACATGAAATACACATTTACGTGATTAAATATGTATAATAAGTATGTGTGTTGAAATTAGTTTTTACAGTTATTGCACATTAAACATGTTATTAAACAAATGTCCCGGTTTGTGGGACAACCAAGGATTTCTGATTCTCAATCAGATGTTTTTACATTTGAGGTAAAAACATCTAATTGAGAATCAGAAATGTTTAATTGTCCCAAAAGCTGGGAAATTTGTTTGCTGCAGCAGAAGTGTAACAAGTAAAATGGAATCAGATTGATGTATGTACAAATTTACATGAAATACACATTTACGTGATTAAATATGTATAATAAGTATGTGTGTTGAAATTAGTTTTTACAGTTATTGCACATTAAACATGTTATTAAACAAATGTCCCGGTTTGTGGGACAACCAAGGATTTCTGATTCTGATGTCTTGTTTACAGAAATGTAATGTACAGCTTACCTCTGCACCCAGCTGCTGTTCTCCCTGTCCAAACGTCCTCCGTTTCTTTGTTGGCTGCTGCACTGATGCGCTGCATTCCTCAGTCAGAGAATGAATGGAGTCCCCAATGAGATACAAGTTCCACATCCACCTTCTGTGGATCCCAGCCGTTTTGAATAACAAACACAGAAAGCAAAATAACGCACTACGTGATTGCATCCAGCTAGCCACGCCTTCCTGGTGTACCAATTTTGGGAGAAGCGTCGTGTGTACAGTTTACTTCTCTCCTTGTCCTGCTGGCTTATCTTTACGTCGGGCTGATCTGGTCCAAGCTCTTTGACATTAAGTTTTTCCACCATAGTTCTCCTCTCGAACGGATACTGGAGAAGAGACCGAACTGAATTCAGTGGCTGCTGAGATCCGGTATCCATGTTGTAGGCGCACTGGCGTCCATGTCTACGTCTGCGTCACGACCGTCACGAGTCACAACCAAAAACGTGCTGGAGTCGAGACTCTCCGAGTTCTACCAAACACCAACGAAAGCCTTGGCGGTAGCTCTATCGCCCATCATGCTTCTGAAACGTTCTGAAACAATGTCGACGCTGATTGGATTCATTCCCATTCCTACCCTTTGATTTTCTTGTCAGCAATTGGACAACTGGTCCTGTCTTGTTTGGGCGATTGAAAAACAGCACACAGCCTCCACCGCTCGGCAGAGACCGGCAGAGACCAATATAGATATATATATATATATATATATATATATATATATATATGATTTATTTTTGTTACAAAACACACAATTAACTTAGAATATGTGATTATTGTTAATTTTATTTATTTATTTTTTAAAATAAAAATTAAAAACACAGGGGAAACTGGGAGGGCAGCGCCCTATCGCCCTCTACTGGCCAGCCGCCACTGCACGTAATGCTAAAGTCACACGACACATTTCTTTTTGTCTGATCCAATCAGAACCTTCGTTTCTGGCTAGGCGTGGTTTTCTGTGGTGTTTGTATAAACCCTCTTTTGCATGTCAAATTCTGATTCGCCAGTAAACCAAAATAAGACAATTATAAAAACTATTCCACGCCACCTTTTCTTTAGTTCAAGCGTTCTAGAGAAGTCTTGGACAGGCCATCCGGACTTCCTCTTCAGCCAAAAGAACCTCGACAAGCTGGATAAAATCTGTTGCAAGTTACACCTGACCGCAACGGTTCCTTCAGAATAAAAGCTGAACCACACGACCCCTTCAGGGTCTCGAAGATGCCAGTGATAACCTGTCGTGACCTGGAAGCATTCCAAGACTAGTTTGGTCGGCACCGCTGCTTTTCTACCGTCTTCGGTACCAAGGAGGGTCCAAGAGGACCTCGACATTCTGGATCTAACGGAGGCTTCCCCTGGGGTACGTAGACCGACAGATGGCGTTTCATGTGTGTTATAAATCTCCTACTAAAGTTTAGAGCGAAACATTCACTCCCACTCAGAACTAAATGCTTCTCCGGATCCGCTTGTTCTGATAATAACATTACACACACACACACCATCATTATTTCACGTCTCACTCCACCTTAGTCCATCAGTACACAGAGTGTTTAAAGTTAGTCTTGTTTAAATTGTGTAGGAATAAATTTCTTAACTATTTTAAACCTGACTCTCTCTCTTTCCTTGGAGTTAATACGAAGTGTCGCTTAATCCCTGCAATTAAAAGTTCTGATCTTCTGGTTAAAATAGTCAAAGATCCATCAGATTGATATTTCATATTTCTATGGAATCTCACATTTTATGGTTCGTAAGTAAGATGTAACGACCCATTCTTTACAGAAGTGTCGGGGACAGCCGCTTATGTTTGTGCGGTTTTTACGCGCTAAGCTAAAAGAACACGTCGAGCTCAGCATTTCATATCGACCAGACAGGAAGTTAAACACGAAAGCAGCGTAAAACATCTAGAAAACCTTCGAAATAAAGGTCACATTCAGATTTCCAGTTGCTTAACTAGTAAAAAGAAGAATGTAATTTCCTGTTACAACACAAGAACATAAAATAAACCAATTTGAATATTTGCTCTCATCTTTCTCCTCACTTGTTATCACGTGAAAGGCTGGTATGATGCATAATTCTCTGGTCATTGTGTGACCTCGAGAAACCAGCGAATGCTTCGTTGTTGTTTCACGTCTGAAATACCCCTGGTGGAAGGGGAACTTGCGGGTGAAACGCGTCTATTACCTTACGTGTGTCACTTATGCATCCAGTGTAATCTCATCAAGGTGTTAATGATTCATTAAAGCTAAACCTAATCAACAGAACTGTGTTTTTCATGCATAAATTACTTAATACATCAACCAAGTTTAAAGCCAAGACGAGTATTTGTAAGTTACCAGTTACTAATGCACATGGCCCTAAATGCACCTCAAATCTGTTGGTGGCTTCAGATTTAAAAGTCTGTTCTTTGTTCAATGACACAAAAGCTAATCTTCGGATCTAATGAGACACGCTATCAGGGCAACACACACACACACACACACACACACACACACACACACACACACACACACACACACACACACACACACACACACACACACACACACACAGATTGCAACAGTGCAGTTTGTTGACACATTCGCCAAGTGGGATTTAATGAAAGAAAATCCTCGGTTTGAATTTCATCTTCAATTTCTAGCAGAGATGACTCTGATTGAAACTGCCTCCTAAAATAATTTGATGACACTGGAGTGCTGCATGTATCTTTATGTCAAGCAGCGATGGTTTTAACTTGTTGCCCCTAAAGCAACTAAAATAGATCAAAGACACCATTAATAGAACAGAACAATTGCTGAAAGTGTTTACTGGGACTTGTGTCGTTTAAACGTCTTACGAAATGAGCGACACAGCTCTGACTGATTGGGTGCGATTAAGCAGCTTTTAATCAGATTTAAGTAGATAATCACAGGATTAACATCAGTTCTCCACAGCTACAAAGTCATGCTAATACACAGCACACAAGACCCAATCCACTAACCCCCCCCCAATTGTTCAGGCTCACTTGTGTTCATTAGGAAGTTTTAATACCACATCAAAGTCCGGTCATTGGGCCACCACACTTGCCCCCCTAGGGAAGGCCTCCCATCTAATAAATCACATTCACGGTCACACAAACCGTACTTTCATCTTCTTTAATCAGGACATAAATGTAAACCCCAATGAATAAATATAGAATTAATGAGTAAATCAATTAATCAATCGATCAATTAATCATAATTGCAATTTTTCTGTTGTTTTTATTACTTAAAATGACATTTTTCAGGCTAATTGCTCCCAGAATTACCACACGGACCAATTTGATATGCCACACTAAAATTCCCATTGGCCCCCCAAGGAAAATATTGTGGGTGCACCACTGATCCTGGATGCTCAAAAGTCACGTTTTTCTTGATAAAATCAGCTGAATGAAACTTATTTGGAGAAGCAACAATCAATAATAAACCAGTTGATTTTCCATCAAAATGTGGAGTCTGAATGTCCTGAATGCTGAACCGACTGTAGCACCTCCATTTCAGACTCAAATAAGTCCTGATTGTAGTCTTGTTGCCTGTCAGCTAAAATTACATTTCATAAGCGCTGCAAAGCTCTTTATGAGGCCCGCGTTACAGAGGAGCCCTCAATCAAATATCAGAAAGTGGCTTCCAGCAAGCGGGTTTGGCCACTCTAATAGGTGTCAAGATATTTTCCGGTGCAATTACCTTGTTGTTACTGTCAACACTGTGTCAGAAGGCATGATGAAGTCCAACCAGAGTCAGCCGTGCTGAGGTCTAGGAGATGTGACAGCTCCTATTAGATTAACATGAGCAGTTCCACTTAGAAGCTCAGTGTGGGTTTGGAATGAGGAAAAAGGCAACAGAAGACCGTCTTGAGGAGCAGCTCCTCTCCCCGAGGAGTTTCTTCTCACAGTTATGAGCATTTAGGTGCACCTCAATTTAAGGTGGTGTTTAACCAGCAGAGATAAGAGCATCTTTTATCAGTCTGCATAGTTTAAATCCATAGGTGTGTTTAATCAGTGTGTTCACACACATATTTTTATTTTATTTAATAAGATTACTTCACAAAAGCAAATTTTTTTAATGGTCATTCTATGTATCTGCATGTATTTTCTGGACAATGTGATTAAGAATTGTGATTGGCGGTCCTGGATAATTAGAATGCATAAAATGATTGCAACAGTTAAGAGCAGGAAAATACTGAGAAAATTTTAAAAAGCAGTAATACAAATAAAAAAATATTTGGTTGTATGTAATGGTTAAGAATTTAATGGTTTCTTTTATAAAAGACTGGGTTTCAGGACAGGAAAGTTCTCTAGTAGTATTACTGAGGAAGAAGTTATAGTCCTCGTTTATTTTGCTGAATGGTTAAAAAAACTGTAGTTACCGTGCAAAAAAATTGGATTTGGGCTAAAATATTCCTTTTAATGATCAACCTTTAACAGTGAACCTGTGCATTTTATAATGGGTTTTATTTATTTTGAATGGATTAAGTGTTTAGAATATAATTATACTACTGCTGGAGTATCATGTGCCCATTGACAAGCCAGAATCTGAGTTAAAACAAGCAACTTTTAGGATCAACTTTCTTTTATTGTTGTCATGAATAAAATATAACAATAACCGTAACTGAACAGAAAGAAAATGGAAGATTTTGCTTGTGAGTTCATATTCAGAGTTTACCGTTCTAACTTCTAGAAGCAGCTAAACAAAATGACATTAAACACTTTTGGAAGACAGCCGTGCAGAAGCTGACAGTAACTTAGACAATTTAAGTAAACTCTGAGTAAAACCAATTTATTTCTAAAGCACTTTACAGGGGACGTCTGGGACCAACAAAGTGCTTTAAATAAAACAGGAGCACAATCAAAACCATAAATAAAACAAAACATTAATAAAAAATATCATAAAATTATAGATTAAGTTGCTATAATTTAAGAAAGCCTTCCAGTAATGAAGTACAAGTACTTTGTTTCTGTACCTCAGCACAATTAATTTTCTAGAGGCCTACTTTTTACTTTTGCTACATTTTATTGCAACTATCTGTACTCTACTGCATTGTATTTTGTAAAAAGTGTCAAAATTTCAAAAGTACTTTATTGCGCTTCTTGTCTGACCCCCTGCCAGGTCTGACCTCAACACACACGACGCAGATTTAAATGTTTGCTGAATACTTTTACCTTTTTACTTCTAAGTACATCTGAAAATTCATACTGTAATATTTTTACTTAAGTCAAACATTTTTAGAATTCTTCCACTTTTACTTAAGTAAAAAATCAATTACTTCTTCCACCACTGCAGCCATAATTTACTAACTTGGGAATTTCTTCCTTTTTCAGGTGATTTCTCCTTTTGCAAACCAACTTGTTTCCCGTGTCAATAAACAATCCTGACTGAAGGGCTTTAAATTTGAGTCAAATTTGAGTGAAAATCTGCCATAGTTTGCAAGTTTTCACAAAAAACGTACATGTCGCCACATAAAAATGATAGAATGTTATTTATGTACGTATGGTGTTTTAGTTTGCGTGGCTCAAACCTCCGGTGGCTTCAGAACTTCACAGCACCTCGACTCCGTGACACGGATTACTTCACGACACTAAAAGTCGTTCCTGACACGTAAAGTCAGCCTCAGGTTGATGAAACACGGTGAAACCTGATAAGAGAACAAAAGAAAGGCAAAAAGTTTTTCAACAGATGAAACAAAATCCTCAATACACTTTTTTAAAAAAAATCACTTTTAGATCAAAAATAAATCCCGCTCGACTTGGATCAGTTTAGCATAAATCACGAACTTCTGGGCAGCTGAAGCATCGGCCAAGAAACTTCTTTATTCTTTTTAGGGGGTTCATAAAAAAGAAAATTTTAAATTTTTGTAACTCTCATCTGACCTCAGAGAGCGCTTCACAGAAAGTGTGTGAGTTTCTTTTGACAGCGGGAGATCAGAGTGGGAGAGGGGACGGGTGGAAAAATGGAATCTGAAAAGGAGAGCGAAAGGCGGGATGAAAGAATTTGCAACAAAACAAGGAATCAGCAGGGTGCTGAGGTCACTCGAAACGTGAGGGAGGCTGATTTCCTGATAGACGACAGAGTGGAAACCGAACCACTAGATTTAAACTTTGGCTAAACGAACAAAGTGTTTAAAATATAAACTAATCTGCTAAATGATTCCATCATGAATAAAATCAACCAACTTTTAATTAATTCCCCTCAAACAGCAACCTTCTTACCTCCTTTCATAACACTCTCAGTAATTTTATTTTTATATTTGATTTTATTTTTACACCTCTAAGAAATCCAATCACTTCTATACGTGTCAAACCTGGAGCTTGATCTCTCAAACAAAGGCGGGCGAATTTGATTTGAGCGAATTCAGGAGCTTTGCGCCGATGAATAAAACATTTCTTCTCCTTGATGTTACCCGGACTTATCAAGTCACAGATTCCGCCTTTGAGCTCAGTGGTGACACAGTATAGGAGCCCGAGTGCAGGATGAAACAGAAAAGATGAAGTTTCTGCTGTATATCTTCAGCTCCGGCTACGAGGCGAGATAACTGCACCAACGTAGAGATATATATACAGGTAGGTGCAACACATGGACGTGATGAAGGAGATTGACTTTGGATCAGTTCTTTGATGAATCATGCATTGCACATACGAGAAAAGAAAGAGAGAAAAAACTAAAAAAGGCTGATCTTTGATGCCATCTGCCGTCTACAACTTATCCAAATCCCTTCAATTGTGTAAAAAATGGGATATGAAGGGATTAGGAGGCCTGTGTGGGAGTAATACAAGATATACATTACTCCGTAATCCAGTTTCTCTTGCAGGATTACCGTGATAAGTGACTGACATTCCACGTGGGCTGTGGGGTCATAATTCGAATTTACATCAGATGTGCCGTTTAAAAAATAAAAGTCAGCACAAAGGAGGGATTACCAGCTTTGGGTTCAAAATCGGACAAAAAAAGTTATTCAAGCTATTTATTTAAAGAGCAAATTCACAGAGAAACCACCTATAATTTGTTATTTTTGAAATATGATCAGTCATTCTGAGTTTCACACACAGCCTGGAGGTGAAATAGTCTTCTACCACTATTTCTTGCATTAGCTTCTGATAGAAATTATATGAGTAAACACTGGTATTAGACAAGCCTGACAATTGCACGTCAAAATGTCAAGTTAGCATTCATGGCCTCACCCATCTTGACTCGCAGTGGGGAAGCCTGTTGTTGGTTAGCGTCCAGGAGAGAACAGAGCACGTCTTGGCTAGTTGAAGCTAACTGTTAGCAACTCCACAACACATCAGAACTCTTCCAAGCTTGTGTTATTAGTGGAAATAAAACATCAACGTTTCAGAGCAAACAGCCAGTGGAAGAGTCACGAAGTTGTTGGCCTACCAGAGGTGAAATGTCAGAATATTAGGAAATAAGACTCCAAATCCTGTTGTTTTCTCCTCACCTCTGCTGTGGCTCACTTCTGGTTCCTGAAACAGGTGCGCCAGAGCTTTTTACCTCAGAGACTGACATACAAGGCATTAAGTTCTACTAAAGATCACTGTAAATGTAATGAAAAAACAACAAGTGAACTTGGTCTTTAATCACTGTATCTTGTTCGTTGGTGCTGCAGGTGTAGTGGCACTGCAAGTTTGTCATGGGGCACCACGTAAAAATGCCTGAGTTCTGTTGTAGACTGGGAAGCATGTTTAGAGCGAGTGTGAGGGGTTGTTGTGTGGATACGATTCTTTAGACTCTCCACCAGAGGGGCGGTGGTGTTTCAGTGTATTGGCTGAGCAGTCAGGAGGGCCCCTCTCAAATGACAGCTTTTCACCGTCTCACCACTATTTAGTTCTGACTTCAAATTTTGTCTTCCCTCTGGGGGCCCCTTGTGGCCTGGGGGCTTCAAGCAATTGCCTGCCCTGCCTGTTGGCCTGTGGTGCTTCTGAGCCAGAGGGCAAACAGTTGTGAAGACTCTGAGGCAACAAAACCCCAAAAAGACATCCTTAATGTTGATCAGACATACATACGGGTTTTCGAAGAAGACATTAGTAACAGTGTTGGCTTCATTTCTTATTTTTTGGGGTTCCTATTGTGTCAAGTAGCTTAAAAAAACACCACGAAAAAGATACCAAACATGAACCTTGCTTAGGAATGTAACTTCAGATTTTTTGGTGGTACATCGTAAGAAAAATTAGCAAACAAACTTTACCGTTCACAACAATGGGGATTTTCCAAAACAGGTAAGAAAACCTTCCATTCTTTGAAGCCTCTACATCTCAGGTAAACTTTACAACATTTAAAGTAAACGAAATCAAGCTGGATTTTAAATTAATAATCTTTTGTGGGTTTTACACAATTCATGAATTTTGGAGTCTTTTCACCATGAAAAGTTTGGCTGACATTTGTTGATGTGACTCCAACCTTTGAGCTGTCTTAACTTTCCAAACTCTTTGCAAACAATCTTTTCCTACTTTCACAAACTTTACATTTCCTTTACAGTTTAAACTTTAAAATGTAGGCATTTTTGTCTTCTTTCACCCACTGGAACTCTTGCAGCTATAGGACCTTTGGTTTGCCCCCACCATGAATCTCCTCCAAACTCCAGTAGGCTCCCATTATATCTCAGCTCTAACTTTTCTCTTCCAAACTAGAAGTGAAGGGTCTTTTTAACTTGTCACATCTCCTACATAAAACACTTTAGACAGATGAAAATTGACATGTGTGACAACCAGATGCTACTTCCACTTACGGTTTAGGAATTGGAGATTTTGTACAGTGACTGCTTGTGTGAGGCTTACTTTCTACTCCTGTGGGCCCAAGTTTGCTGCCAGATGCAATTAACCACTGGTGGTTACCATGGTGACCCTAATGAGTCACTGGTAGCAGTTTTAACAATTCTTTTGATTATAGTTATTTTTATACTTCTTATACAGTTCATATATTGAAGTGTATACATTTTGTCAAAGCTAAGGTTATTGCAAAGTAATTCCCAAAAAACAGCTCGATTGGCACTCTTAAAATTTAGTTTAGATTATGTTTTTAAGTACAACAAATTATTGAAATTTGAGTTCATTAAGTCACACCTACTGTGGACCTAATAAGCTGATCTTAAGAGCAAACTTTGACCGTAGAGACTCGACCGGCCTACTCACACACAGGTCTGGAGCGCCCGAGTCTCAGTTGGACCTGTAAGTGATAAGTCTGCACATCTCTGCCAGGTTTCCCTGTTCTCGTGCCTCAAGTTGATGCACAAATCCCTTTATCTGCTCCTACTCTCCTTTACTGTTACCTGAACAAATCACACACACTCGCGCACACTCGTGTCAGTTTGTGATGTAATTTATGTCACTGGGTATTAAGCCATCCAGTTATTTTTATAAAACTGTGTTCTTAATGTGACATTTCTCCAATTCTGAGACAAACCGCACCAACATTTAGTTGTAACTAGCTGTAAATTTCCCTTTTACAATAGTATGTGGATCAAGCTGTCTGGTAGTTTCCCCCTTTCAATAAAAACAACAGCCGAAAACACATTCAACGATAAATTAAATTTGACAAAGAAAAGACAAGCATACCAAGGCCAATGAGAAAAAAGTTCCTAAAGACATTTTGAATGGTATCATAGTGTTATGGTTGGTAGTTTTGTCAGAAAGTATCACGAGGAATAGGCCAGAATTCCTTTTTCCTTCAAATCAAATCTGCTTCACATGTAGTGGAATCAGGCATCCATCTTAACTGCCTCATTCACTTCTTCTGTCCTACCTACGTTCTCCTCTCCTATCCTGCCCCCTAGTGGTAGACATAACACGTAGCATTTGCTGCTCAGTATCCCAACGCAAATTATCAATGCTTCGGTGTATAAACTGTAAAAATCAGTTTGTTTTGTAAAAGTGCAAAAATTTAGAAAAAGTTAAGACAGGTTAACAGGTAGAGTTACAGACAATCACTCTACTTTTATTATTATTATTATTATTTTTTTACATAAAAACCTGAACATGTTGCATATTCACATCTAAATACTTCTGACCAAAACTCAGCTCAACCTTTATTTATAAAGCACCTTAAAGACGTAAAATAAGGGGCGAGGACACATGGCTGTTGTAAGTCCGGAAAATAAGGCCAATTCAATACATTTAAAATTTTAAAAATGAATAAAAGACCTTATAAACATATTTTAAAAGCACCAGGTAGCTAGTGTAATGCTGCCAAAACCAGTGTTACATGCTCCAACTTTTACATGCCCACCAAAAATTGTCCAAATGGAGTATTAGTATTAGTACTTTCATCTAAATTTTCCCCTTTCCAACCATACACATGTCTACTGCCCCCTGGTGGAGGACCTACAGGTGGTGAGGGCCAAGTTATTTTTTAATTGTTTTAGAATAAATAAAAACTAAAATTCTATAGCCGTTATATTAACATTTAAATAGCCTATACATATGAAAACTAGTTTTATTGTTTCATATTCCACGCTTTAAAGCTCCAGTGTGAAATATTTTTACCTGTGTACAACCAATTTCTGTGCATCGGGTGCACAAACTTGCCCTTTTTCATGAATATTTCTCACCAACATAAATTGTAAATATTCCTCTCAGCATGAAAATTTACATTTTTAATTACATAAACTGTGGTCGACGCTCCATGGTCATCCACATGACGAGCTCTGCGTTTGCACTATGTCTGTAACCTGAAAGAAACAGCAGGGGCAGCAGTGCGCCATGCAAGCATGCTGTCTGCTAATTCAACTAAGAATAAGAAGAGAGCTACACCGTTGCTGTACATAATTACTTTAAATAACAAACAATGAAATCAAAAGACACGTCAAATTTGTCACGTAGTCGTCACGTCCAACACTCGGCAGCTGCAAATGATGAGATCCCCGCCCGCTATCAGCTTGACATCAGCCTCCAACTGACACAGACATTCACCTCAAGTTGCTAATTCTTCTTTTCCTCATACTAAAGCTCCCGAACCGCTCCCAACTTGCCAAACTACTTTTTCCAAGAAGCATCCAATAGTTACTTCTACTCAAGTCTCTTCTACCCCTGCAGCATGACATCTTTCTCCCAACGTGCTCCAGTGCTCGTCTGCTAGCCGCAGTGACTAAGCTGTTTGCCCCATCTCCACCGCGGCTTACCAGAGCCGTGTACCGTGATTAGTTGTGGCTAATCCAGGTTAGGAGGCATCAGGAACTCCGATAGGTCAGTCACAATGTAGCTTGGATCACCTGCCCTGGCGAACACGTTGCTGCCTTTCAGCCTGAGTGGTGCTGCCGTTTCCTCTCCGGAGCTCCACCTGGTTTGATTGTTTTGCTACAGCCCAAGGTCTGGTGGTTATGTGGCAGCTAGTGATATTCACTATGTCTCTTCACCGCATCTCCCAGCTTACGAATCAACCCTCCTCGCCTAACAAACAACCACTGATGCCCCATCTCCACCGCTACACCAGCTGTGGCATCTGATATGAAACCAGTTTATACCAGCCGATCTTCCTTGAGATCCACGTGACACCGGACCCCCCCCCCGGCTTCAGACCCTGACTCTGCGGTCCCCGGGTCTGCAGCCAATGGTCCAGTGTCACGTGGATCTCTGGGAAGATCGATGGTATCTTTACAAACCTAGAGTAAACAGTCACATTATTGTTGCTCCAAAAGATATGATCAGGAATCTGTTCGTATAGACTCTCCTTCATCCAGGGAAAGACAATTATAGAAGTTTATTCATTGTTATTTTCTGTTTAAGTGTACGGGTCTTCATCTCTTTTTGACTGAAGATGCTTCACATCTATCCTAAAAGGTATCTAGGGTTGGGAATCGAGCATCGATTGGAACCAGGACAAACTGTTAAATTTTCCCGGAATCGTTCAAAGGTTTTTATTTTGATTCCTATTATGCCGACCGGAGGAGGAATCCGCGGCCGATCTCCGTGAAAAATAAACGTGATCTGCATATTGTGATTAACGCTTTTCTGAGCTGATCACACCAGCTGGTCCCCCCCGATCCTGCTGACTTCACTAGTGGTTGCGCCAAAACTGCTGCATTTACAGGCGGGAATGAGAATAAGAAGGGTTTTATTGCCATATATGCGAGAATCACAACATTAGGAAACTGCTACAATACTTGTTGGAAAAAGAAAAGAATGATGGGCAAAAATTAGAATTAAGAAATAAACACAGTGAAATAATAATAATATAGGGAATCAATAATTAGAGAAGGAGCTACTATATTCAAATCAATGTAGGCATAGACATAGTTTTGGGGGGGACGGGGGGACATGTCCCCCCACTTTTTCTAAAGTAAATTTGTTTCCCCCGCACTTTCTACCATCCAAAAACAATATTACGTTATATTAAATAGACACTGGTTGAGCACTAGGACCAAGCAGAAAACAACTGCTTGTGTCGAAGCCCGTTTCCCATCAGAACGTCCTTAAGCTCATCTATTGGCTCTGCTGATACTTGCTAACATGTGATTGGCCGTTCCTGCCACCTGTGAACCTGACAGTTCTGCATTCCTGACATTGCATATAAAAGCCTCCAGGCCATAGTTTTATACATTTTTTTTGTTTTCTTACAGTAAATAACTGCTATGAAACTTAATAGCTCAAAGCAAAACATCAGTGATAAACTTTGACCTTGACTGCAATCAAAACTAGCCTTTAGCCCATCAGTCCTGTTGAATGAAAACTATTTCTCTGAACTAAGGCTGTTTAGGAAGCTGAAGCGTGTAACAGTTATACATTATTCACAAAGTGGCTGAAATTAAACTCTACCACTCCATCCGTACCAAAAACACTACTTAAAATGCAGAAAAACATTGTTATTTCATTATATTTTACACAAATTTAGAGATCTATGACCGATAATGATTATATAGAGGAAAAAAGATACAAATTCTACTTCTAATTCAAGTTTGATTATAAATACTTTTGTGTTTTCATTTCCTAAAAAATGTTTTTTGCCCAACATAAACATCAAATAATCTGTAATGAGGAGCAATAATAAAAGGTGATTCCTTTAAATAAACTGTAACAAACCCAGTGGAATCAGGATCCTCCTCTCTTCAGTAGATGGCAGACTTGTTCTGTGCAGGACTTCAGCCTCTGATAACCAACTCCACCCTTTTATCATTAACACAGCTGCAACACACTCTTTACCATGTCAACATCACCTGTGTAGGTGTGTGCTTGTGTGTGTCCAGGACAACATATAAATAGAAAGAAAGCTGGAAAAAGGAGGTGAACGTTGTCTTTTGTTGTGTTTATTTGTCAGGCTGCTCGTCAGAAAAACAGCGTTGGACTCATAAAGTATTCATGTGGATTTGAAATCGTCCACATCCCAAATGTTCCCCAAAAGATGTTGTTAAATCTCGATTCCATCTACTTTGTTTCATAATAACTCAAGTTTAACGAGCATCAGACACAATGTGAATCTACAGAGATACAGCTTTTCCCAAATTCTGCATTCTTTTGATAATTTGGATTTACGAGCACCAGCTCTTGATGTGAGGCATGGGGACTTCCCTGCACATTTCCTGATTAAAGCGCCATTGAATCAAAAGAAAGTTCGGCACAAATCAAATCATCCCAGCGATTAATGGATCGAACCAAGCGCCAGAGGTGCAGCGAGAAGCGAACAAAGAGCCATCGGCTGATTTAATGAGGTGCATTTTTGAAAAACCATCAGGGTATTTTTTCATAAGAGGAGTTGTTTCCTGTAGAGCCAGATAGGAGGCACCAAGTTGGTGAGTCACTCTTTGCTTCAGTCTCTGTGTTTGGTTCCAATCTTAAACAATTTAGTTAAGAGGAGGCAGCTGAGGGGGTCTGGGTATTTGGTGACAATGCCTCCTGGACACCTCCAAAGGAGGTGTTTTAAGAATGTCCTGCCAGTAGGAGGTGCCCAGGTCACCCCAGGAAAGCCACAGGATCCCAACCGTGGAACACCATTCTGTCGTTTACTGGGAGCACTGGGGTGAAGGGGATCATCATAGCTGTGTTGTACAAGTTCCAGGATGATTGTATCTTCATTAATGCCCTGGGCTGATGCATCCGGGGTATAGCAGGATGATTCTAAAACTTCACAACATTCAGACAGAGTTGAATCCCAGGAAACTAGAGGTCACAATAGAGAGAAAATATTTAGCAATGCTAGTTTCACTAGAGTCTAAGTGTGCTTTGCTCATTGTCAACCATCAGAAGAATAAGGAAGTTGTATTATTTTAAGTACTAAATAATACATAAAAGCAGGACATGGAACAATTGAGCCTTTGGACTCAAAGGGACGGGCTTGAAGTCAAAGGGGTTTAAATACAAATACAGGTGGAACCTCTGAATCATCTCTTTTTTATCTGATAGGTCATTTTCTTTAAAAAGTAGAAAGGGTTAGGACTTTTCTTGAGGTGAGCTGACATTTTACTGAACTGCTTTATCCAGCCTTTCTTTTTCACATTGAATTGATTATTTCCTTTTTTACAATTCTCTCAAAAATCGTCCTGTTCTTTTTTCAGTTGCCTCTCTTTTAGTGACTTTTTAACCTGTACTCGACGTTGTTCAGTTCTCCAACCACATTATTAAACTTTCCACTTATTTCTTCCAGTTCTGCAAACTTCTTCCTACACAACTCATTTTCCTAGTAATCCCCTTTGATCATTTTCTGATTTATTCGATGCTTTTCGAACTCCCAACTTTTGTAGGTCATTTTCATATTTTTTACGAGTCCGTTTATCAACCGCTTGTTTTTCCATAATATTTTTTATTTAAATCGGAAGTTTTATTTTCATCCTGATGTCAGTTGATTCATCTGTCCTGTTCTGACGTTTTGTATTTATCTCATTTACTTTTCTTAATTTATAAAAAAGTTCTAGGGTTTTAATTTTTGCTATGAGCCTCTCCTCCCATTTCACTTTGCAGAAATTTTTCTTCGGGCTCAAAGTTTAGCAGTAAAATTCATGCTCAATAAATATCGTCAAGCTGCACATCTAAACTAAACGTCTGAACCGTGGCTACCTTTTTTAATGTACCTTTTCAGTTTGCACATATTTACAATTCGTTATCAATAAATCTGTTCATTTGGAATCAAAATTCAGTTCCGTCGATGTTACTGATCTAAGAAAAATATAAAAATTTAGGGGTAAAATTCATACCCCCAAAAAACTGCTGCATTTGAGTATTTTTGCATCCATTTAGTCACATAATAATTTAAATATATATTTTTCTACAAGAGAGAAATCAAAAGGTACAGACTGTGCCAAATTGTGCCATTTGATACCGCAGCTGTAGCGTCTGTATATGAACCTCGGTAAAACTGCTGTTCTTTTCTTCATCAAACTCAAACTTTGTACAGCCAAGGTCAAGATGTAAAACTATGAATTCATTGTAGTTTGAAGCTACTGCCACCTTTTTCCAAAAAGATATTGAAGATAGATATTTGCTCTGAAATCAAACCTTTTCATGGGGAAAAGAAAAGAAGATCAACATTTTACAGTGTTCCATGTCCATCTACACTTCATCAATAATACATATACTAATATTTACACATCTCAACAAAGTTCCACAAGAGTTCCTATTAAAATGAGACCAAAAGTAATCAAATGAACCCTGCGGTTAGAGAAATAGACTCAATAAACAGTGGGTAATTCATTTTCAAGCAGATTTCTCAAAAGAAAAGAAGGCCTAGGGCTTTAAGTGTTTTTGTCTCCTTTATCTGTGTGGATTTTCCGAAGAAATAAGGTAAATATTTTGTATAGGACCCCATTTTCACTCACAAATAACCATATTATATTTTAGTAATTCCTAACAGTAAAAATTGTATATATTCAGAACTTTTTGTTCTTCCTCGCCCAGCCTGGCTTACACCCTACGTCGCCGGCTATTCCACATAATGAAGATACTTTTCTACAGTTTGGCCTGTCAGACACATGAAAGTGAAGATACAGGGCATCAAAACCATTCTCTCAATGACCTACAACCAAAGTGGAGATTTGAGAATTCTTGGTTGTCAGCATTTGCTACAGGCTTGGCATGCCTCTGAATGTGCTTCACGATACACTGGAGCTGAAAACGAGGTGGTGTAGACGCAAGTTTTTATCCTAGGTGGGTGGTGAAGGATATGCTGGAGATGGCTTTCTGTCATCCAGGTCACGGTAATCCAAATAGTTCAAAGGCAACTGGACCTCTCTGGTTTCTTGAAGACGTGTTACTTCTCATCCGAAGAGCTTGCTTGTGAATTCTGACTGGAATATGGGAGAGGCGGGTTTATAAACTGTAGCTGTCTGTTTATTTATTAGTTAACCCTTTAAGCGCCAAAGTTGCAGAATTGCGACAAGCAGCAATGTTGGATTTGACAAGCCACAGCAGCAGAAATGAGCCCTCATGCAGTTAACCCTTTAGGCGCCATAGCTTTTTCAGTAAAATGTGAATTTTTTATATCACTATTTAAAGAGCTTGTAGCTTAAATCTGGTTAGAGATAGAGGAATATTGTAAATTTGAAGAATCTTCAGTATGAGCCAAATTTTGTGATAGGAACAAATTCACTCACATAATGTGCATATTATGACATCATCAGGTGGCAGCCATATTGGCATCACATTTGCAGATTTTTGTTGTTTTTTTATGTTTTTGTCTTATTTTCTTAGTGTTGTTATTGTTTATGATACATATATACATATTCCTATGTAGACATATATAACTATGTATGTATACATATAATATGTATTACTTTATGCGACTAAATGGATGCAAAAATACTTGAATGCAACAGTTTTTGGGGGGTATGAATTTTACCCCTAAACGGGAATCGATCACCAGCGGAGTTTTCACCAGCCCATCACCGCCACCCCACCCCCCCACCCCCGGCACGGACCGGTGCAAACTGCTAGAGGCCCAACCCGTCACCTGTCTTTCCCCGACCCAGCGGTTTCTCCCCCTCCCGCTCCAATTCCCGTGGATTACACCCCCGGGGCTGAATCAATCACCAGCGCAGTTTTCACCGCCCCAATAACCGCCGCATCGTGTAGTATACAGGGGGTTACGAGAGGCGATTAACACCACGTGACCAGCTACCGATCAGCAATCGTGAGCTCGCACGGACTTCTGGCATGTTTAATATTTTGCTCATCCCTCGTGAGGGTATCGCACTGTTGAAGCGGCGCTGCGAGCAGCTGCGACCCAAAAAGTATCAGAACCGCTCACGGCGCATGCGCAATCCTGCATCAACACCGCTCCCCTGTTATTTCCCTAATAACACACGCTGTTTGGTTTTATTTCTAAATGTTTTTTTTGCACACAGTGACAAAGATTGTCAAGAAAGCGTGTTTGTCGTGTTCATGTCAAATTAAACTGATCACAAAACACAGATTTACTTTCTTTATTTCGTTTTCCTCATCCAACCCCCATAAATCCCTGTGTGTCCTCCTGCAGCACTCCCGAAGGACAACAGGCAAGACAAAAACGTCTGACGTGTTGCTACCAGACGTACAGTGTGAGCAGTCAGGTCTCATCCGAGAACTGGGTCGTACAGTGTGAGCACATGGCTCGTGAGATCTGCCCTGCGAGGAAGTCGTACAGTTTGAGCTGAAGCTGAGTGCTACGAGTGAAAAAGTCGCACAGTGTCCGCCCAGCTTTACAGTGTTTAGCGTTTTCATTTGTATTTTGACTAGGCTGCTAACTGGACTGCAGCAGACTTAGAACCTGTGTAGAAACGGTAGAAAAAGTCCATTTCTGGTCCCCTATGCTTCAGAATATTTTTGAATAATCCCTGCAAGCGGAGCACTCTCAGTTGGTGAAGCAGCACTAGCAGGGTTAGCGGTTTGATTCCCTCTGTGGCCGAGTGTGAGAAAACGTGATGTGATAAAAGCAGCTGCACAGGGTTATGTTAATTTCCACTGAAACAGCAGCGAGACGTGCAAGAGTTTGGTGTCTGTGTCTCCCGACTTGCAATGCTTGTGTAGATGAGTGCGGGGATAATACCGCTGTTGCCCACAGTCAAGGTAAAACATAAGCCTTATTAGTGCTGTCAGAAATACAGCTGCTACACGGTCCGTTCATGTACCCTTCAGTAAAGACGGAGAATAAAGAGAGGACACGAGGAGGAGAGCAGTCTCAAAGGCTTAAAGAAAAAGAGCAAAAATGAAAGCAGCGGAGAGGTTGAGCGGCTGTGTTTCTGAAAAACTAATGTGTTAAAGGAAGAAAAGAAAAACTTGACTGCGTTTCGGAGTGTTAGGGTGAAGATGGGAAGGTGTGAATGAATAATGAAACACAAGATGAAGAGTGGTCTTTGGCGAAAGCCAGACATTAATGAATACCATTGTAATTGGCAAATTACCTTTTGTCCAAGTTAAGAGCCTATTTCAGAATTTAAGCTGAAAGAGCGTGAGCTATTGAAGGTGAAAAGCTGGGATGAATGGGCCTAAGATCAGAAAAGCTGCAAATTAATGGCAGGAAATGGTAACGGAACAGAGGTTAAGGAGCAGCTCTACCACTCAGGTTATTGCTGCTTCAAGGTTCTCCAACTTTGCCCCACTGCTTTTTCAAAAACACCAAGCACTTTTACAAATGTGTGACTAAAAATGCGTCACTGCCTCGGCTGCTGCTGTGGATCTGCTGCTGCCGGGGCGGATGGCTCCCCTGATGGAGTTTCCTTATCTTAGCTGGTCTGGCTCATCTGATCTCAGTCAATCGTGTTTTTTTTACCATGGGGAAGGGGGCATCTATGTATGTGTGTGTGTGTGTGTGTGTGTGTGTGTGTGTGTGTGTGTGTGTGTGTGTGTCGGAGGATGAGTGTTGTGAAGAGGTTTTTAATGTCAGACTGTTTTTAAAATTCTGGGGATGGGAGGGAATGTGGGAATGCGGGACCTTTTTAATTTGTTAAGCACTTTGAGTTGCATGTATTGTAGGATAAAGTGCTATATAAATAAAAGTTGATTGATTGAAAAATAGTGACCAATTTAAACGTTCAAACCTTAAAACAACCGTGTGCTATACGATTTTAATTATTAATTTCAATTTTTTTTCTGCATTCTGTCTCTCACAGTTGAAGTGTACCTATGATGTAAATTACTGACCTCTGTCATCATTTTAAGTGGGAGAACTTGCACAATCGGTGGCTGACTAAATACTTTTTTGCCCCACTGTAAATAAACATGGCACGTTACCTATTACTGACCTCTACATTGAAGTAGTTGTCATTTTTGCACAATAAATGTTTAAAATGTAAGCATGTATGATAGAACAGTGGTTCCCAACCTTTTTCCCAAGGGACCCCGTTTTTTACCAGTAAAATTTTTGACGACCCCCTCCCATTCTCTCTTCCAGTACAAACAGTATTAAGAAATGATAAAATTGTTCAAGCACATTTTAATATGCTTTGATTCAATAGATAACAGTAATAGTAGGCTCCAGTACAGAACAAAGTCATTAACAAAACCAAACAGAGCATAATGTGCGTGACAGTTTGTATTACTTTTCTGAACACATTGTTTCTTGTAAACACTGATAAATCAATCATTCCTTTCAATAAACGTTTGACACATAAAAAATACACTGAGCAAAATGTACTTAAATGTGTGTATTACTGTTTATACTAGATTATTTACTGTAAAGGCTGTGATTAATCAACCAGTCCTATCTTTAATGAACTTTTGACACTTGAAAATAAAACAGTGAGCTGAGCAAAATGTTCTTAAAGGTGTGTTACTTTTTCTGTACTAATTATTTCCTGTCTTAATATCAGTAAACTTTTCACTCATGAAAAAAAATGTGAGCAAAATGTAGGCTATAAACAAGTAATAAATTAAGTTTTAACCCCTTATAGTGGAGAGGTCCTGGCGACCCACTGAGAGGCTTTGGCGCCCCCTTGTGGGGGTCGGGACCCCCAGGTTAGGAACCACTGTGATAGAAGATATGTGGTGTTAGTGACCTATAAGGTTTTTTGCGCATAGGTATCGGTTCATTAAGAGTCGACAATGTCGGCATATGCTGGTAAAAAAGCCAATATGTAGCATCCTTATCTCAAGAGAAACCAAGGACTATATATGTTGGGAAAGGCATGTCACCAACAGAAGAATCTTTTCACACAAAGAATAACATCAGCAGTTTGTTCAAATACCCATGCAGGCACAGCTCCAAGAAACAGAAATCTCTTTAAATAGTTTTTTATTAATTTCAGAACCCAAAACTCATATTATATAGATTATTAACAAAGTGAAATATTGCAAACATTTATTTTTGGATGTCATTAGCCTGTACAAGACTTTAAATAAGTTTATTGAAGAGTCTGATCAAACAGGTTAATGATGAGGATACAGGTTGGTGCTCTGGGCATTACTGCCTGACGCACCTCCGCCGGTGCCTTTGTACACTTAAACCCCTCTACAGTCCTCACCAGGCGTAAACGGGTCATCAGCTGGGGACCACCAACCATGGAGGTTTCGCTCCTTTAACCCGTACGTCTCCTGGTGACGGAGCGATGGCAGGGATCTCTCCCTGTTGATGCCCTCGATGTTTGTTCCCCCACAACCCCTTTTCTTCCTCCTTACAGCCAAAAGTTTCCCCTTCCTGCCTCCTCTGCCAACTCCTTCGTGGCTTTGCGGCACCCTGCTCCTGTGCATCCCACATGCCGGAGCAGATGAACAGTTGAAGACCCAACAAAGCCCTTACATGATGGTTTTCCAGCCAGCCTTCCTGCATTCCTCCACTAAGTCTGCATACCTGGAACGCTTGTGCTCATTGGCAGCCTCCATGCCCTCTTCCCACGGGATAAGAAGATAAATAAATCCAGTGTTCAAACGTAGTACATTTATTTTAAGGGCAACAATAAATATTTAATAAATTAAATCTTACATTCTAAAAGGTATCAGTTAGACCTAATCTGACTTATTGACTGGTTACACTAATAAGCAACTACTAGAATATAAATCAGACTGGATTAACAAATTAATTGCTGCTAGAGGTGCTGAAAATAATTGATTCAAGAATCGGGATTCTTCTTTATAAAGATTCAGAATCGATTCCAAGAACTGAAATATTTGGCATGTTACAGGTTTGAGATGCACATTTTGATCTTTGTTAGGAGAGTCAGTACTCCGTTAACTTTTGTGGTCCCATAAATTGAAATGATTTATGTTAGAATCTGCTGATCAGAGGGCACTTGAATGTAATTTTTTCCGTACTCAGAAATTTGAGATATTCTCATATTTATTTTCTAAGTTGATAAATGAGTACTCAGGATTACTCATGTAACTTGTTCCTACACATACTTGAAAAGTATTTGACCGTATTACTTTCAAAGCTACTGTTAGGTAACTACAGATTTGTTATATTTTTACAAGGTAAGCAAAAATAAATGTTGCCTTTTGGTCAAAAGATTGCTTCTGTTTACAGTTTTAATCATTTTAGTTTACATTGTAAATTAGCTTTTTTGGAGCATGACCAGTTTAAAGTTGAATAAAAACGTCCCATAGGTTTAACTAACTTGTACAACAAAGTAGTTAATCCTGGAGCTGACACTCTCTGTTAATACTGATTGTGAATCGATTTAAATTGAGAATCGAGAATCGATTCTGAATCGAATCGGCACCCCAAGAATCGGAATCGAATCAAATCGTGAGTTGCTCTAAGATTCACATCCCTAATTGCTGCCATTTAAAAACAGCTGTAATCATTAAATTGGTATTTTATTAACTTTTCCTCTACCATCAGTTTTGGATTGCAGATATTCTAAATTCCTGATGACATAAAATCATTACCAGCTATGACTTTTTGGAAGTTAGGGTTGTTTTATGATGTTAGCTCCTCTCAGATTAGCCATTATCTGGTTAATTTGACATCTAGAATCTCCGTTTCTTGGAACAGAGGTCACTCACAGAGCTGTCTCACTGTTAAGATATGGATTTTCCATCAAGACTTTTCATGTACTTTCTTTGCCATAACCCATGATGATCTCACTGGGCTCACATCATACCTCTGTTGTTGTAATAAAAGTTCATTTCAGGTCAACGTAGATGGGTAATCTGACTTTAGCATTGCGGGAGTGACTGGGCTTCGATCAGAATGGCACAAGTAAACCGTATTGTTTCAGATTAAGAGTTGTTTGCTCCTTTTATCTTCAGCAGTAAGGGTAGCAGCTGTAAACCAAGGCATGTGTGCATGAGCTTTAGTGCGCAGGGTTTGCAGCAGAGCACTTAGCTTTGTTCCCAGTATGTGTGGGCATCCATTCATGAGTCGTGCTGCTATGTTTCCCTGCCTCTGTCTGTTGTTTGGAGCTTGGTACCCTGTGTGCACCGTGTTAGTGCGCTAGCTCTCCATTACTCCCATAAAGCCAGCCCTTAAAACAAACTTCAAATCCGAGCCCCTTTCAGGTAATTTAGCAGCCTTCACATCGACCCGCTGAGGATTCCCTCTTCTTCCTGGGCTTCACATATCTGATCCCATCAGATGCTTAGCTGAATATTCAAAACCTACACACTCGTGTTAGGAGAAGAAGAAAATATAATTTCTATAGCGCCTCTCAAGATAAAAATCACGAGGCGCTTCATAAAACAAAAAATGTAAAAATATAAAAAATAATTTAGAAAATGGTTGAAAATATATTTAAAATGAGCAAAAAATAGACAATTGTGATTAAAAAAATTTAAGAAAGAGAGAGAGTGAATAGGAAAGAGGGAAATCAGTGGATCCTGAGGAAGGTGGAATAGGTGGGGAGAGCAGAACAAGAAGAGGGTGAAGAAGGTCATACAAAAGCCACTTTGAACAGCTGAGTCCTCAGCTTTTTTTTAAAGGAGTTTACCGAGTCCACTGATCTCAGGCTCAGGGGGAGAGAGGTCCAGAGTCTGGGGGCCACAGCAGCAAATGATCTGTCACCTTTGGTCTTTAGCCTGGTGCTGCACAACCAGTAGGCTTTGATCACTGGACAAAGAGCTGTTAAAGCGGCGTTGCATGGTTACGTTTGGACACAAATCACTTTAAAGGGGTTTCGGTTCAGAGCTGGCCTTTTTATTTTTATTTTTCATTTTGAACCCTCATGAACAACCAGAAGGATCACTGGTCATAAATAAGACCTGGAACCTTTGTATTCAAGTGGATGGTATGTTTTTCCAACTTGGAAACCAATGCAGAGGACATCATCCAGCCGAACAGAGAGCACTCTCACCTCTGAATGTGTGATTCCTGACACTCCACATTGGTTACTAAATAATCTTGTGTCTTTTCACATTTTCATTCCGCAGGTGTGACACGGTAAAGAGCTCGAGACCATTAGTGTCGGGTGAAATGCGGCTTCTAAACACCCTTTCTTTGCAACGCCATCAGGTTTTTAAAAAGAAAACAAAAGTGTTGTACATTCGATGAGGTTTAATTATATGTGTTGAGCCGTGATGGAATAAAACGTGTCTGGAAAAATGATCCATTAAATACCTTTAGTAATTTTCACTAAACGAGCAGAGTTGTTGAAAAGTCAGATTCAGAGTGACTAATTGATTCTGTCGCATCTTTCCAGCGCTTCAAAATGTATCAGGATGCTCAAACTGCAGATGCTGAATAAGATTTATAAATCAGTGTGCTGGCATTTTTTAAATTGGACTTAGCAAACCAGGTGAGACATCTAAAGTAATTAATTTTTGAATTGTTCTGTTTTTTTAAATAAAGAGCAGAAATGACCGACTTTCAGCAATTTGCCCCACACCAATAGCTTATTTTGCACTTTAGTAGTAATTATTGTAACTGAAAAGTGTCAAACTAAATAAACTAGACTCAAAAAGTCATTTTGATCAATGTTTAATTATTTATCATACATTAATCTCAATGGACTAATCTCAGCATCAATTTGGGATTATTGATATAATCTGTTAACATCTCAGCTGCTGAAGAAAACTCTTAATCAGCCTTTGTTAGGAGAGAACAGGAAACAGAGATTATCTCTGACCCAACAGATGAGCTCATTTATTTCATTTGGATTAAAATAACTGGGGCAGTTTGAGGCACGTAAAGCAGAGTTAAAGAAACACAGAGTTTAAATAATGGTGTTGGTCAACAGCATGGTTTTTTTTTTTTATTAGCAAGGCATTTGTCTTTTGGGTGAGGGTAGGATGGGAAGGAGAGTGCCTTGACTTAAAGGGACAATTTGTAGTTTTTACCGTTAATTTCTGGAAATATCCATCAAAATGTTGTTGAAAATGAATGAAATGATGTCCAGTTGTTGACAAATATTGGCGGCTTTGTGACATAATTATAAAAATCAGATGTAAAATACATGGGTGGGGGTCCAAGTCTCTGGGCGACGCCATATTAGATTCCACGTTTCTTTTTATGGGAGCCTGTGAGGACAAAACCCATTTCCTGATCTGTAACAAATTGTTACAAATCTTTCTCTGTTCATAAACATGTTATACATTATCCTCTTCACTCGTTGCAAGTGATGAAAGGGAGTCTGATGTGCATCATTTAGCTGAAGGTTCAACACATTCTCACACCCAAGGAGTCAAAATATAACGAATCGGGACGCCCCAGCACGTCAGGATAAGACGATTGGGGTCACGCGGCTCCGCTGGTGTCAGTGTTTGACGCGCGCAGTCACACGGACATTATTCGACTATTTAACCTTCCCCTCACCCCAATCCTAACCTTAAGGTTCATAAACTAGGGATGAGCGAGTACACCACTATCTGTATCTGTACTCGGAATGGGCGTGGCATAACCCGGAAGTGGGTGTGGTTTACATCAATACATTATTTTAAGTCTGAAATTGATATGGAATGATCAGAAGTTGCTATGTGTATTGTTTATTTGAAAACTATTTACAGAGCAGCCTCAGAATTTAGATTAAATATTTTTGATCACAATAGTAAAGAAACTATTACAGAACAAGTTTTTCAATAAAATCAGAACATTAATATTTAAGTGCATGAATTAATACATCTGAACTCATGCAGTAGGAACTAGGAAATATGAAATGCTAGAACCAGACACAACTTTATATATATATATATATATATATTTTTTTTTTATTTTATTTTATTTTATTTTATTTTATTTTATTTTAATTTGATTAAACAGATATTTTTCTTAACGTTCTTGGCATTTTGCCCCACACAAAGTTAAACAAAACAATGTTGATTAAGGTGTGTGTGTGTCTGAGAGAGATAGAGAGGATGAGAGGGAGAGAGATGGAGTTAAAAAAATAAGAAACCCGACCTGAGCGGAGGTAGTGAGTTAATGCAGCACGTCAGCTCTGTCTTGTCAAATGCACCATGTACAGTAAGTTACGAAAAAAGTAACTTTAAATATTCAACTGAAAAAGAGGCGAGCTGAAGAAAACCTAGGGAAAACTGAAGAAATGTGAGCAACAGTGAAGCAATCACAGCAAGATCCGTTACCGTCTGTGTGTGTGCGTGGATGAGCTGGACGGACTGCGCTCCCGGCCGGTTGGAGAGTTTTGTGTGTAGGGAGGGGCGGGCGCTCTATGTGACTGGCCAATCACAGAGCGTGAAGACAGTCAGTTACCCAATGAGGATTTTCCTTCAGCACGATTACAGATATTTCCGAGGTTTACTCGTCTCATGATCGTACTCGTCAGAAATGCTTTATCCGTACCGGATACTCGTCTGAAACGAGTATCTGGCTCATCCCTATCATAAACTGTGACCTTAAGGTTAGGGTTGGGGTGAGGGGAAGGTTAAGTAGTTCACAAGTAGTTCTAATGTCCGTCTCACCACCGGCGTAGGATACCGACGCTCTGGGATGCTACGTCAGCAGTTTGTCCCTGATCGTTTTATCCTGACGCGCTGGGGCGTCCCGATTCGTCATATATTGACGCTTGGTCACACGCGTCATATTTTGATGCCTTGGGTGTGAGAATGTGTTGGAAGGTTGCACTCCCTGGGATTTTTGACCCTAATGGCCATCCGTTGATAAGGTCTCACTCAAACACAAAAATACTTCTTTAGGTATGTCCCACCCCCTATTGCCAGGGAAAACACAAGCTTGACTTGACTACATGAGGATTGTGGATGATCTGGCCTCAGTGCTCTGGCTGCAGGGACCATATTTACTGGAGAATATTGGTGGTTGTGGTGGTGGGGACAATAAATCAGGCTGGGAATTTGGAACCAACCTTGAGCAGACTAGTAACTTGCTACTGTTCTGTTTGAGTGGAGGTGGTGGCGGGGTACTAGCAGCAATATCGAGCTTTAGCTGTCAGACCCCTGGGAATTGTCCCAATGCTCTCGATGGTCAGTCCTCCACTGCTGGTGTATATTTATACAGGCCCAGAGTGGCTAATCGTGAGGGTCTGGAGAATTCCTGGTGGGCCGCGCGATGTCTGGGCCGCATGGGCTGGTGTTCTCGTTTTTGTTTTTTATAATTTTATTTTTATTTTTTGGTGCCGGTGTTCAGTCACGGCACTGAGGCCGCCGGGCTGATCTCATACGCTCCTCCCGGCAGCCTCTGCCTCTACTTGCAGGCTGCAGCTCGTTTATTTTATTTTTGCCCTTGTATGCACGCACCACGTGACACGCAGTGCACTCTCGACCAGCGGTGATGGAAAGATGGAAAGCAGAAAGAGCGAGGGTGGCGCGGAGAAGGCAAGAATTAAAAAGAGGAAAGCGCTGGAAACAGATGCAGCTAAATGTGCAAAAAGGAGCACCTTTTTTTCGTCAAACAAGTGTGTCTGAGAGAGAGAGAGAGAGAGAGAGGGTGAGAGGGAGAGAGATGGAGTTAAAAAAATAAGAAACCCGACCGGAGCGGAGGTAGTGAAGTTAATGCAGCACGTCAGCTCTGTCTTGTCATTTTATCAAATGAAGATAAAATGGGTAAGGCAAGTCAAGATGTTAAACTTTACCAGCTGCAAATCACCCTTCAAGTCAATTAAGCATCAATAATGAATTATGTGGCGTCATGACGTAACGTTATGTAATATAATTAACAGTATGATGTGACTGATGCCATCAAACTGTCTTGTAGCCCCTGAGAGCCAAACACAAGATCCAGTATTTCTACTAAGCACCAGACAGAAACCCACAGTTCCAGAGCGGGCATGTACAGGTAGGATTACTTATTGAGGCCTAGTCCACAAGTAGCCGTTTTTTTTTTAAAAACGAATATCCGCCCCTCCAAATACTTGCATCCACACCACCTCGTTTTAAAAAAAACTCTGTCCACACGTACCCAGATAAATACGTTGTTAAGGACATGCCAGACCTGTAGGCGGCAGTACTTCCCCCGTTCTTAACCTCGTCCTTCGTCTGTGGTCTTCCGCAAGGAGCAGTAATTCCGCTTGCAAAAACAAACAAGCAAAAAGCGCTTGGACATTTGATAAAGCGAGCGCAGCTCTGAGGGCATCCACGCTGTCGGCTAGTGTAAACACAGGTCGCACACGTGATGTCAGCATTTTCTTGTCGCGGAAAGTGACATTGCGGACCTCAAAACTCCGGTTTTGTCTGTCCACACGCAGACACCCAAAACGGAGAAAACACAGATCTTCACTTTGGCCGGAGTTTTTAAAAAGATCCGTTTTCGTGTGAAAAAACTCAGTTTTCGTGTGGATGACAGGCCAAAACGTAGAAAAATATCTACGTTTTGGCAGATCCCCGGCTACGTGTGGACAGGGCCTGAGTCAGTGAACTGAATATTATTAAACTTAATATGATGAAGACTACTTGTGTAGCCTGGCTCTATATGAAAGTGTCCAAAAATGTGAGATGATTTAGCAATCAGCACATTAATGAGACTGACCTCAATTGATCAGAAAGCGTGTAAAAAAGGAAAATACACACTGAATTGTGACCATTTTCCTACAGAAGAGCCAGGAGCCAGCAGTGAGGGTATTGCTCCTGTTGGGATAGAAGGAACAGGTGAGCCAACTTGTGTGCAAACACGCAAACATCAGTTTCATTATAATAATTTTTAATGTCCAAATAATAGTAGTGACCTGTTGTATTTTTATTAGTTAACACACAAAGCCCACGAGAGATAGCTAATAGGATGAAAGCAAAATGAAATAAGCCTGCATATCCATAGAAAAATTTAAATTGGTTACATTAAAATGTGTTTTCCATATCAAATGTGCGAAAGCTTTACAGATGATTATTCTAATTGTGTGACAGGTGCAGGTGAGTCTAAGGATACTGGCAAAAGTGTGAAACGGAGTGCTGAGTCTACTACGGCTACAGAGGCAGCAGCTCAGCAGCAGAACCCTGAACCACAATTTGGGAATGAGACAAATGAAGATGAGACAAATGAAGATGAACCTGTTGATAGTTTCGATTACTTTTGTAGCGTTGTTAATCTACAAAACTAGAATTTAAGCTGTTTCTATTTCAGCTTTGTTAAATGCTGAGAAAGATCAAATGAATTGGTAATTAAACTTTATATATATATATATATATATATATATATATATATATATATATATATATATATATATATATATATCCACAGATATTTATATAATAGATAAAGTTCATATACCAGCTGGCTTGCTCTATATTTAATCAAAAAGATAAATATTTAATTTAAGAGATTTAAATTAATGGCAAAAGTTTATTTATTCAGAAGATCTAAAGAGATCTTTACTCGCTCAGTGACCAAATGCGCCACTCTGTGTTTTATTTCAAAGGAGAGTCAGGTTTAAAAAGTTAAGAATTTATTACTAACAATTTAAAGATGACCATTTTAAAGACAATTCATAAATGACAATTTACAAAAGCTTTGGTATTAAAACTTGGTATTAAAGCAATCTGTGTCTGGATGAAACTAAACACGAAGTGTGTGTGTTTGAATGTGTGAATGTAGGTCTCAGAAGGTTTTTATCTTGGAGAGAGAAAACACGTTCTGGGTGAAAGAATTTGGTTTGCCGTCGTCGTCTTCCTCCGCTTATCCGGGTCCGGGTCGCGGGGGCAGCATCCCAACTAGGGAGCTCCAGACCGTCCTCTCCCCGGCCTTCTTCATCAGCTCCTCCGGCAGGACCCCAAGGCGTTCCCGGACCAGATTGGAGATGTAACCTCTCCAACGTGTCCTGGGTCGACCCGGGGGCATCCTGCCGGCAGAACATGCCCGAAACACCTCCCCAGGGAGGCTTCCAGGAGGCATCCTGACCAGATGCCCAAACCACCTCAGCTGACTCCTTTCGATCCGGAGGTGCAGCGGTTCTACTCCGAGTCCCTCCCGAATGTCCGAGCTCCTCACCCTATCTCTAAGGCTGAGCCCGGCCACCCTACGGAGGAAACTCATTTCGGCCGCTTGTATCCACGATCTCGTTCTTTTGGTCATTACCCAAAGCTCATGACCATAGGTGAGGATTGAGACGTAGATCAACCGGTAAATCGAGAGCCTGGCTTTCTGGCTCAGCTCCCTCTTCACCCCGACAGATCGGCTCAGCGTCCGCATCACTGCAGACGCCAAACCAATCCACCTGTCGATCTCCCGATCCCTCCTACCCTCACTCGTGAACAAGACCCCGAGATACTTAAACTCCTCCTCTTGAGGTAGGGCTTCTCCCCGACCCGGAGTTGGCAAGCCACCCTTTTCCGGTCGAGAACCATGGTCTCAGATTTGGAGGTGCTGATCCTCATCCCAGCCGCTTCACATTCGGCCACGAACCTTCCCAGCAAAAGCTGAAGGTCAGAGCTGGATGAAGCTCGGAGGACCACATCATCCGCAAAAAGCAGAGACGAGATTCTCCTGCCACCAAACTCCACACACTCCACACCACGGCTGCTCCTAGGAATTCTGTCCATAAAGGAATTCGATTTTGACATGTCAGAGGGTGGGACTTAACATACCTCAGAACACGCCCTCCCAAGATAGAAAGCTCTTGTGTTATGGAACAGACATGTGAGTGCAGTTAACCTTAACCTGATTTACTGTGTCCTGCATGGTGTGTATAAGTGCAGATGATCTTCTTGTCACTGTTAAACATTACTGATTATCATAAATAATAATAATTATTAACCATAGAATAATAAATCATTTCAGTAATTAAATACATTATGTTCGAACATAAGGATGCCCACCGGTACACTTGGTACCAGGGCAGCCTAGGTCACAGGTCGATGATAGATTTTGTAGTCGTATCATCTGACCTGCGGCCGTATGTTTTGGACACCCGAGTGAAGAGAGGGGCGGAGCTGTCAACTGATCACCACCTGGTGGTGAGTTGGATCAGATGGCAAGGGAATATGCCGCGTAGACCTGGCAGACCCAAACGCATAGTGAGGGTCTGCTGGGAACGCCTGGCAGAAGAACCTGTCAAGATGGTCTTCAACTCCCACCTCCGGCAGAGCTTTGACCACGTCCCGAGAGCAGTGGGGGACATTGAGTCCGAGTGGGCCTTGTTCCACTCTGCGATTGTCGAGGCGGCTGTTGCTAGCTGTGGTCGTAAGGTGGCCGGTGCCAGTCGTGGTGGCAACCCCCGTACCCGCTGGTGGACACCAGAGGTTCGGGGAGCCGTCAGGCTGAAGAAGGAGGCCTACAGGGCGTGGCTGGTCTGTGGGTCTCCGGAGGCAGCAGACAGGTACCGGATAGCCAAGCGGGGTGCAGCAGTGGCAGTTGCCGAGGCAAAATCTCGGGCGTGGGAGGAGTTTGGTGAGGCCATGGAGAAAGACTATCGATCGGCTCCAAAGAGGTTCTGGCAAACTGTCCGGCGCCTCAGGAGAGGAAGGCAGCAACTCGCTCACACTGTTTACAGTGGGGATGGGGAGCTGCTGACGTCAACTGAGGCTATAGTCGGACGGTGGAAGGAATACTTTGAGGAGCTCCTCAATCCCACCAATGCGCATTCCGAGGAGGAACCAGAGCTGGGAGGCCTGGGGATGGACTGTCCGATCTCGGGGGCAGAAGTTGCTGAGGTAGTCAAACAACTACACAGCGGCGGAGCCCCGGGGGCGGATGAGGTTCGTCCTGGGTATCTCAAGGCTATGGATGTTGTAGGGCTGTCATGGTTGACACGTCTCTACAACATTGCGTGGTCATCGGGGGCAGTTCCTAGGGAGTGGCAGACCGGGGTGGTGGTCCCCATCTTTAAGAAGGGTGACCTGAGGGTGTGTTCCAACTATAGGGGGATCACACTCCTCAGCCTCCCTGGAAAGGTCTACTCCAAGGTACTGGAGAGGAGGGTCCGATCTATAATTGAATCTCAGATAGAGGAGGAGCAATGTGGTTTTCGTCCTGGCCGTGGAACTGTGGACCAGCTCTATACCCTTGCAAGGGTGATGGAGGGGGCATGGGAGTTTGCCCAACCAATCCACATGTGTTTTGTGGATTTGGAGAAGGCTTATGACCGTGTCCCCAGGGGCACCCTGTGGGGGACGCTCCAGGAGTATGGGGTGGGTGGCTTTCTGTTAAGGGCCATTCAGTCCCTTTACCAGAGGAGCGTGAGTTTGGTCCGCATAGCCGGTAGTAAGTCGGACCTGTTCCCAGTGAGGGTTGGACTCCGCCAGGGCTGCCCTTTGTCACCGGTTCTGTTCATCACTTTTATGGACAGAATTTCTAGACGCAGCCGTGGTGTGGAGTGTGTCGAGTTTGGTGGCAGGAGAATCTCGTCTCTGCTTTTTGCGGATGATGTGGTCCTCCGAGCTTCATCCAGCTCTGACCTTCAGCTTTTGCTGGGAAGGTTCGTGGCCGAATGTGAAGCGGCTGGGATGAGGATCAGCACCTCCAAATCTGAGACCATGGTTCTCGACCGGAAAAGGGTGGCTTGCCAACTCCGGGTCGGGGAGAAGCCCTACCTCAAGAGGAGGAGTTTAAGTATCTCGGGGTCTTGTTCACGAGTGAGGGTAGGAGGGATCGGGAGATCGACAGGTGGATTGGTTTGGCGTCTGCAGTGATGCGGACGCTGAGCCGATCTGTCGGGGTGAAGAGGGAGCTGAGCCAGAAAGCCAGGCTCTCGATTTACCGGTTGATCTACGTCTCAATCCTCACCTATGGTCATGAGCTTTGGGTAATGACCAAAAGAACGAGATCGTGGATACAAGCGGCCGAAATGAGTTTCCTCCGTAGGGTGGCCGGGCTCAGCCTTAGAGATAGGGTGAGGAGCTCGGACATTCGGGAGGGACTCGGAGTAGAACCGCTGC
>SSNQ01034268.1:277714-293355 GCA_006942095.1 Nothobranchius kuhntae
AGAGACGTGTCAACCATGACAGCCCTACAACATCCATAGCCTTGAGATACCCAGGACGAACCTCATCCGCCCCCGGGGCTCCGCCGCTGTGTAGTTGTTTGACTACCTCAGCAACTTCTGCCCCCGAGATCGGACAGTCCATCCCCAGGCCTCCCAGCTCTGGTTCCTCCTCGGAATGCGCATTGGTGGGATTGAGGAGCTCCTCAAAGTATTCCTTCCACCGTCCGACTATAGCCTCAGTTGACGTCAGCAGCTCCCCATCCCCACTGTAAACAGTGTGAGCGAGTTGCTGCCTTCCTCTCCTGAGGCGCCGGACAGTTTGCCAGAACCTCTTTGGAGCCGATCGATAGTCTTTCTCCATGGCCTCACCAAACTCCTCCCACGCCCGAGATTTTGCCTCGGCAACTGCCACTGCTGCACCCCGCTTGGCTATCCGGTACCTGTCTGCTGCCTCCGGAGACCCACAGACCAGCCACGCCCTGTAGGCCTCCTTCTTCAGCCTGACGGCTCCCCGAACCTCTGGTGTCCACCAGCGGGTACGGGGGTTGCCACCACGACTGGCACCGGCCACCTTACGACCACAGCTAGCAACAGCCGCCTCGACAATCGCAGAGTGGAACAAGGCCCACTCGGACTCAATGTCCCCCACTGCTCTCGGGACGTGGTCAAAGCTCTGCCGGAGGTGGGAGTTGAAGACCATCTTGACAGGTTCTTCTGCCAGGCGTTCCCAGCAGACCCTCACTATGCGTTTGGGTCTGCCAGGTCTACGCGGCATATTCCCTTGCCATCTGATCCAACTCACCACCAGGTGGTGATCAGTTGACAGCTCCGCCCCTCTCTTCACTCGGGTGTCCAAAACATACGGCCGCAGGTCAGATGATACGACTACAAAATCTATCATCGACCTGTGACCTAGGCTGCCCTGGTACCAAGTGTACCGGTGGGCATCCTTATGTTCGAACATAATGTATTTAATTACTGAAATGATTTATTATTCTATGGTTAATAATTATTATTATTTATGATAATCAGTAATGTTTAACAGTGACAAGAAGATCATCTGCACTTATACACACCATGCAGGACACAGTAAATCAGGTTAAGGTTAACTGCACTCACATGTCTGTTCCATAACACAAGAGCTTTCTATCTTGGGAGGGCGTGTTCTGAGGTATGTTAAGTCCCACCCTCTGACATGTCAAAATCGAATTCCTTTATGGACAGAATTCCTAGGAGCAGCCGTGGTGTGGAGTGTGTGGAGTTTGGTGGCAGGAGAATCTCGTCTCTGCTTTTTGCGGATGATGTGGTCCTCCGAGCTTCATCCAGCTCTGACCTTCAGCTTTTGCTGGGAAGGTTCGTGGCCGAATGTGAAGCGGCTGGGATGAGGATCAGCACCTCCAAATCTGAGACCATGGTTCTCGACCGGAAAAGGGTGGCTTGCCAACTCCGGGTCGGGGAGAAGCCCTACCTCAAGAGGAGGAGTTTAAGTATCTCGGGGTCTTGTTCACGAGTGAGGGTAGGAGGGATCGGGAGATCGACAGGCGGATTGGTTCGGCGTCTGCAGTGATGCGGGCGCTGAGCCGATCTGTCGTGGGGAAGAGGGAGCTGAGCCAGAAAGCCAGGCTCTCGATTTACCGGTCGATCTACGTCCCAATCCTCACCTATGGTCATGAGCTTTGGGTAATGACCGAAAGAACGAGATCGCGGATACAAGCGGCCGAAATGAGTTTCCTCCGTAGGGTGGCCGGGCTCAGCCTTAGAGATAGGGTGAGGAGCTCGGACATTCGGGAGGGACTCGGAGTAGAACCGCTGCTCCTCCGGATCGAAAGGAGCCAGTTGAGGTGGTTTGGGCATCTGGTCAGGATGCCTCCTGGACGCCTCCCCAGGGAGGTGTTTCGGGCATGTCCTGCCGGCAGAAGGCCCCCGGGTCGACCCAGGACACGTTGGAGAGGTTACATCTCCAATCTGGTCCGGGAACGCCTTGGGGTCCTGCCGGAGGAGCTGGTGGACAAGGCCGGGGAGAGGACGGCCTGGAGCTCCCTAGTTGGGATGCTGCCCCCGCGACCCGGACCCGGATAAGCGGAGGAAGACGACGACGACGAAATACATTTATAATGAACATTGATGATTATTTATGAACATTGTAATATACAGTGAAAAGTGTTTATTAAGAATTATTCTTTTAAATCTTGAAGTGTCCTTCGTCTTGCGGATGGAACAGCAGTCAGATTAAAGATGGTTTACAGCAGACTTTGTGTCTCCTGTGATGGATAATCTGTTGATAGAAGTACAGCCAGGACAGCTTGACCCAGCTGAGGAAGTGTGACCTTTGGGTCACAAATGAGGCCATTCATATCGCTACACTTTACTCGCCCTCAGTCACAGGATATAAATACCTTTTTTCTTATCACCCTCATCAAACCCCTAATATTACTATACCAAAAGTTTTTAATAGCAAAGATGGAACCAACCGCAAGTGGCTGACTTACTGTGAAATAAATCAGTCTTTGTACTGTTCTGTTTGCCTGGCATTTGCACCTGTGGTTAATGACAGCCCTTTCATAAAAAGAGGCATGAAAGACTGGAAACACATTCACCAAATGATAGTGGAACATGAAAAAAGTAAGATGCACAGAGATGGTGCAGATGCTTACTTTCTGAATGTGCAAAAGGCAGATGTGAGAAGCCTGTTGACTGGCAACCAAATGTCATTGCGTGCTGAACAAGTGAAGCAGAAACGTCAGGTGATGGAGCGCATAGTGGATGTTATTAAAGTTATTGGCAAATGTGGCCTTAGCTACCGGGGAGATGAAGAGGAGGCAGGTTACAGCCTAGAAAACATCGCTGTTAATCTGTCACGGTCTGCCCTGCTCACTATTCATTTCACTTAATACACTGCGGTTGTCCCAGTTCTGTGTTAACAGGTGGGTGTGTTGGAGAGCCAGCTGTTCCTGATGTCCCTGATCAAAGGGCCAGGGGTACTAAAGGAGCGGTGTGAAAACCCCAGTGATGGTTGATACTCGCATCTTGGGTGAACACTAGCCAGTGGCAGTTCTAGTTTGATGTTCAGTTTTAATCTTGTCTGCCCGTTCCAGTCAGCCCTGATCTACTGAGTCCTGAAGGTTCCTGCTCGTCTGTTCACAGGAATCACCCACCACCATCTGGAGTTGTTAATCCAACATCACCTCGCTCACCGTCCGCCTGGTCTCCTCACTCTTTGCCGCCCACCTGTCGTCCTGTCAGCTTCCCAGCCTGCCTAACCACCAACCTCCGGACATGCATCATAACCTGCCTTGCTGTCTGCCCCGCAACCTGTTTCCTCATCCTGTCCTGGATCCTCATTCTCTGCTGCTCGCCTGTCCCCACCTGGCCCCAAAGACCCAGCCCTGCCTCACCAAGACCGACCATCTCCAGTAAGAATAGCTCTCCAAACAATTCCAGTTCTGGTTCTCTGGTTCCAGGGTTTCGTGATTCTAACACCAGTTTGCTTTCCCGTTCTAGATCACGGTCCCTCCTGTTTCCGTTTGGAGCAGCATTTTCAGTTACACATCGTTCTTAATAAATATTATTTATTTACTTACCATCGTTTCCGTCTGTGATTCTTTCATGTCCTGGGTAAAACATATTCCCAACATGACACAGTCATGACAATGTCTTAGAATTAAAGGTATAGCAATCGAAGTTTCTGAATTTCAGGAAAGAACCGCCCTCTCCATGTTGCGCAACACTCCCTCTACGCCTGTTTACAAGTAGCTGCCGGCCGTAATGTGTAATAAGAGGCTCTAAAAACAGCATGCAGAACGTTAGCTTACCTCTCGAGCAGAAAACCAGCAACAGCGGCGTCTGTGGGGAGCGGACTGGACCGTGTTATCCTCTTCCTGATTTCCATGAGAGAGTGGGGGTGCACAGAGTACGCATGCGTAGGAAGTGAAAACTAACCCAGGATTGGCTTCCCCAGAAATTGGCATTTTTGCGGACCAATGGTTGACGTGATCCACCCGGAAGAAAAACATCAATTGCTATACCTTCAATTATACTTTTGAGTAGATATGACATTTGCTTACAACAACATGTAAACACTTGCATAGGAAACAGCGAAAAACAGCGTGAAACTGGTGCCAAAGGCAGAGGGTCTCTAGTTACACTGATGTCATCAGCCAACTGATAAAAGCAATCATCTCAGAAGAAGTAAGACAAGCTGGAATGTTTTCAGTCCAAATTGACACCGCACAAGATGTCAGCAGCAAAGACCAGTGCTCCATCATCATAAGATATGTAACCGATGTCATTCATGAAAGACTGACTGCTATGGTAGACTGTGAGTCATCTACAGGGCAGCATTTTGCTGATATTCCTGAAAAAGGTTTTACTGGAACTGAATATTGATATAGGCGCATGTGTGGGCAACTCCACAGATGGTGCAGCCAATATGCAGGGACAGTATCGGGGGTTTTCTGCACTGCTCTCTGAGCAGTCCCCCCAATCAGATTCATATATGGTGTTATGCACATCTATTGAATCTTGTACTGGCAGACACAACAGGCAGTGTTGTTGAAGATGCATCCCTGCTTTCACTGCTTAATGATAAAGCAGTTTTTCTAAGAGAGTCATACAAGTGCATGCAGAGGTGGGAAGAGATGAGTCAGGACAAGCATCACAGACGACTGTGCCCAATAGGGCCAACCAGGTGGTGGGTTAATCTTGGTTTATGCTTGACGCATTTACTTTCCGCCTGGTGATGCGGCTCGCGGCTGTAACGCGCTTCACAACTTGCAGCGTTTATGGTTCATGCGGCGAGCCAATATTCTCCCAAACTGTAGGGGGCAGCACAGAGCTCTACGGCATGCATCCATCACTACACCATAGTAGAAGTAGAAATTACTGTTGTTTACAACATGGCATTCCAGCATTTTTTAACAGCATCCTCGTCTTTTCCGACAGTGCGAGCTATTTCTCTCCAAGAATTATTTACAACATGTTGATCACAGTGATCTCTGAGAGCTGAATCATACAAATGTCTGTATTTACGAACTCTGCCATAACTAGTTCTTGCCAGTCCGCCATGTTTTTCCACGTCCGACCTTCCGCTTGGTTAGAAAATTTCCTAGGTTCACGGTGTGGAAAATTTGGGCCGTGCGGAGGCGCGGTGGAGGGGAGTAGTTGTTAAAATGACGCAATTTTGCAGCACGGAGCCGTGAGAAGCCCGCAGATGCGTCGAGCATAAACCAAGCTTAAGGGATCAGGCACCAAGTAAAGTGTTTGGGTGCTTTAGGAACCCTCAGGGGGCCTTGTTTCATGACGTTCTTATGACATTACACGACATAACACAACAGCCAACTATGAGGGCCAAGGCAAAAGGATTCATTGAAGGCCTTTTGAGGTATGAGACGGTACTCACTGCTCAAATATATGATATATGATATCACAGCACAGCTTTCCTTCGCATTTTTGAGCAAACATCTCCTCTTTCAAAGTACTTGCAGACAAAAGGAATGGATATTATTACAGCTCAACGTCTGGTTGAAGGGACAGAGGAGGGTCCCAGGGAGTGTGCTAGGGACTTTGAAGGAGTTAAGTGTGCAGCTGATGAGTTCGTGAAGTGGGCTAATAGGAAGTTGCAAGGAGAGGAAGAGTGTGAGATGGTTGTGCAGACTGCCCTTCCTGAGAAAAGGTTCAGAAAAAAGAAAAGAATGCCAGGAGAGCTCACAGAAGTTGAGCATCTAGCATCAGCTGATATGAACTTCAAGGTTAAAGTTCACAATGTCATTGTGGACACAGTGACAGACAGTATCCATAGAAGGTTTTCTGCCAATGCAAAACTTTGCTCAGATTTTGCCTGGCTAGACCCTCAGGACTTTGCTCACATGAGGGAAAATAGACTCCCTAGCTCAGCTCTGGAAGAAATAAGCAAATGTCTGCTTAAGTCTGACAACAGAGCTACAGTTGGCACATTATGTAGTGAACTCTACAGCCTTGCACGTCAGTGGGACAGACTAAAGATGTCCCCTCTGGAGGGTTCTCCTGTCAGGACAGCTGGTAATGTTGCAAGGAAGCGAGCAGGATCCTTCAATGGCACAGCAGGATGCTGAACTAGAGAGCAAAATTTGTTCCTCCTGTAAAAACTGTGTCATTTGCAGTGTTGGGAGTAACGCGGTACAAAAGTAATTAATTACTGTAATGCATTGCTTTTTGCTGTAATGTGGTAATGTAAGGCATTACAGGGAAAGAAAATGGTAATATTTACTCGGTACCATTGTCAGTAACGCGGTAATTACAACGCATTTTTAAACCCAGAATCAAGATGTGGGTTCCTAAAAATTCAAATTGCGGGAAGCCTGAAAAAAGATCCAGTATCCACATATATGACGTAATTTATGGACTCAGCTTTGCGGGCATTCTATGAGCAGAGAGGACGCAACGGTAATGGCTCAACTACTCCAGCTGCGTCCTGCGCGCAGCCGCTGTTATATTCACAAAATCGCTCCACCAAAACAAAGTAATTTGTTTGCGATCGTTTACATCAGCCCATATTCTCTGGTACTTCATGTAATTTTCAGCTGAGTTCATAATCTGTGCCCCGGTGATTTCATCTCATTGCTGCTGGAGCGCAGCGCATATTAAGCTTTTTTTTCCCCTTTGGCTGATCAGTTAGAAAGTAGGAAATCTAGGAAACAGTTTTTCAGGATGACGGAGAAAACATGCAACATGCAGGAAGGTTAGAGAGAGAAAGGGCCGGAAATTATTCAAATAAAATCAAGAAAAAAAGAAAAAAGTAGGTAGATTTAAACCCAATACACATTTTTACCAGTGAAAAGCAATAATATATAAGCATTTAATATTTATACATGTGATAGAATCAGATCACCCCAGAAGTCAGTCCCACATCCAGGGCCGTATCAAGGCATTTGGGGACCAAGGCAAATATAGACTTGGAGCCCCCACCACCTCACTCCCTGCTCAGTTAATATGATGGCAGCGTGCTGAGAGTACAGATTGTTGTTGCTTTTATTTAATAAACAATCATTTTAAAGCACTGTTATTATATCTGACTGTTTTTAACAGCAATCCTAGCTCAGACACCACATCACTTTCCACATATATGTCATGAGCTCACTGAGCGTCACATTACCAGATTCATATTGAAGTTGTTTTGGTGAAAGTAACTTAAAGTAATGCAAAAGTAGTGTAATGCCTTACATTTTAAAATCAGTAATATTGTAATGTAACAAATTACTTTAAAATGAGGGTAACAAGTAATAAATAATGCATTACAGTTTTGAAGTAACTTGCCCAACACTGGTCATTTGTGTTCATCTCATCCTGTCTCAGTTTAATCTGCTAACTGATGCCTACCATGTGATTAAACTGGCCTACAAGTTGTTATTAACACTGTCCATCACACAGGTATCCTGTGAATGAAGTTTTTCAATCATGAAGTTCATAAAAATAGACTAAGGAGCACTTTGACCCAGAAGAAACTTGAGGCAGTCATGCTCATGTGCACTGAGAAAGAAATTCTCATCTCTGTGGACAATGATACAGTAATAAACAAAGTCACAGAGACCAGTGCACTTCTCAAGCATTTATTATTGTTGTAGGGTTGGGCATGTGTTTTTGAAACTATTATGCAAAGGAAAAACAAGATAATGAAGAACCTTTTTAGGGGTATAATGGCATCATTAGATCATTATCTTATTGACCCTTTGCACGTGACATCACGCCACTCATGAGACCACCGCCCCCTTCGCCATGATGGACGGCAAAAAGGCAGTTTACACTCGTAGAAACTCCAGTGAAGGTAGTGAAAACAAGCCAGTTTGTAGCCTTTTATCACTTTTATTTAGTTGATGTTGCAGTAAAATGGTTTTAGCTTGCTGTGTGGTTGGCTGCACTAATAGATAAGGACGTAAACTCAACTCATTTTTTCTTTTGAAAAACTTTGATGGAGACTGAGGACGGAGATGAACTGCAGCGATCAATCAATCAAGCGGACTAGCAGGCCTCAGATTTGCAGCGAACATGTTTTTACCGGGTAACATTAACGTTCATTCATTTCATGAGGAAGACAGGGACAGGGATAAATGTGATGTGTTTATGCTAGTTATTGATAATCCTGATGGATGGGTATTTCACCACGGAGGCTGCGCTCCGTCCACTGTAGTGTAAAGCGAGACAATTATTAACAACATTAAAGCTCTGATGTATGATTACGTGCGTTAAAATTACGTTATTTATTTATATGAGCGTCGGCGTTCAGAGATCTTCTCATTCCAGTGTGAGAGCAGCAGCTGAACCCGGTAACACCACCAGCAACAGAAGCTGGTAGGGATCCGGACTTTTTAAAAATCAGCTTTGGTGTAAAGTGAAACGCTGTTTATAACATAAAGTTATAAATCCAGAGGGGTGAATTTAGGCAAAGTCAGCAAAGTGTTTACATCGGTGAACAGCTGCAGAGAGAACGTAAGCTAATGTTGGTAGTTAGCATACCGCTATGAGCCCCCGCTAGATGCGCTACTTCTTATAAATGAACTGGGCATGAACTAGTTGAAGGAAAACTGGAGGAGTTTTCTTTTTGTTTTGATCGCAAAAACAATTTCAGGCTCTACTTTTCCCTTTGTTTAGTAATCGTGTCGCTCACTGTTTACATGCTTTTGCCGTCCACCATGGTGGACCCACGTGATTAGGTGACATCGGTGCAAAGGGTCAATACTGTGAATTGCAAACTTGCAGAAAACAGTGCAATTTTTTCATTCTTTGTTCATACTGATCAGATGACTGTGAACACTAATTGACTGATATTTGATTTAGCAGAAAAGGACAATCTGATGTTGTACAAAGTGTTATAGAGCTTATTTGTTAAAACTAAGTTGTGGCGGAACTGTTTTCTTACAGAGAAAAAAGAATGTGTGCTAATAGAAAGTGCAACACTTTATTCCATTTATCACTATTTAAAATCTATATTTTCATTTATTATTTTATTTCATTTTAAAGGTTTGAAAATCTCAGAACAGCTGTTTTAACACAATGTAGATTGTTGGAATGTGTTGTAAAGAACAATGTTGGGGATGTGCTCTGATGTTCAAATAAAACTGCATTGTAAAGCAACTCTTACTTGCACTGAATTACAAGGCTTTACAGAGTAGTGTGCTTTTGTATATATTCTGTCTTTTAGCCCTAACATCACTGTTACAAATGCCGTAATTTCCGGACTAAAGAGCGCACCTCAATATAAGCCGCACCAACAAAAAAAAAGGTTTTCTACACACACGCTGCATTTGAATACAAGCCGCGGCGCAGCAGCCACATGCAGGTCTCCGGCGCACAGCGCATATACGGCCATAACATAAGATAATTAGACAGACAGGAGGTTTTTCGCAGTTGTTTTAATTCAACAAAACGAATTTTAAACACGGGTGAACGTGCCTGCAAACAGCACTGATAGCATTCATATTTCTGGATTGTTATAAAATAAAAACAGAACTGACACGTTATTACCGGTAATTTGCATGTTTAGAAGAAAAGAACAGCGCTGACACAGCATTAATAAGCCCTGGATGATTAGAAAATAAAAACTGCACACAAAACATGCCTGGTTAGTAAATAAAACACACTTGCCTACCAGAAGAAGTAATTCGCTCTCATCTTCCTCTTGCGCACTAAAGCCATTAAAGTCATCTTCTTCAGTGTCGGAGTTGAACAGCCTCAGAAGAGCTTCGTCACATACCTTTTCTGTGGCAATGTCAGTGTCGCTGTCTGTGTTGCTGTCATCATCCCCGGGTGAAGCTGGCTTGAATGAGTTCTTCCCGCTGCCGTCTCCAGCGCCGAACCATGGATTCATTCATGCCAAGCTTACGTGCGGCAGCACTGTTTCCCTCCTTTACTGCCAGATCGATGGCCTTCAACTTAAATGCGGCAACATATGAACTCATACATGTAGTTACCATGATGAGGGGGTATGGATTTGAAAAAAAAGTCTTCGTCGTGCCAGCTGCTTGCGGGTGCTAAATTAAAATGAGCACTTTCTTCGATTTCCGCTTTTGACTTCCAGCTGTTTCACTTTCTGCTAAAGCGCCCCCTGCAGGTGAAGGAAAATCTTCAGTAAAGCCACACCTCATTATAAGCCACATGGTTCAAAGCGTGGGAAAAAAGTAGCGGCTTATAGTCCGGAAAATACGGTACATAAATGATTCTTATTATCATCATATATTTCTTGTATATATTTTATTTGAATTCGACATGAACAAGCATACAGCAAAAGCTTTACTATTTCACAGTTTCTCTCACGTTGCCACAACGTAACTGTGTAGTGCAGGGGTGGGCAATTATTTTTTCCATGGGGCCACATGAGAAATAGAAAATATTGTGGAGGGCCAGGCCAAAAGGCTGAAGTCAATTATGCATAATATTAATGGTATTTCTTTATAAAAAGCAGTAAATACCATCGTTTCTTCAAGCTGGTAAGAGTAGACTATATGTTATAAATGAGCAAAAAGGAAAAAGTGAGGTTGGCTTACAAAAATGTGATTTATTCAAATTTCCCAAGGCAATGGTAAACAAAGTGTGCATTTGGTTTTTGTTAAACATTTGTGACTTATATTAGTTAACAGTTTTAGTCACATTCACTCCAAAACACATTCTGAGTTTCAAATATTGTTGGAAAGAGGTTCTTAGCATTCTACAGACACACAGTATTGTCTGTAAAATAAAATCACTGAACTGTGATCTTGAGGAAGAGGTTTAAAAAAAAAGTGTCCCAGTTCACTGCTAGTTGCCTACATTTGTGGTCCAAACACCTTATTTTGTGTTTTTAAGCGATTTTTTTCTTATTCAGTGAGAGAAATCTAGTCTCTGCTGGGCTTTAATGAGTGCATTAAAGTCAGGTTGAATGTCTGAGGTGGAGATGCGAAGCACAGCTGACAAATGATCATCAGTGAGAGAGGATCTTTACCTGGATTTTGTAAACTTCATCATTGAAAACGTTTGTTCACAAATGTAGGTAGAGCCGAAGAGAACCAACATCTTCTGAGCATGTCTCTTCAGGTTTGGAAAGTCCTCCTTAAGAGAAGAGTAGAAATCCAGCAGAGAATCTCTGCTTTCAAGTCCCAAACCCTCTTCAGCACTTTCCCCAGGCTGAGCCATCTGACAGCTGTGTGGAGTCCTCCAAAAGAGCCACAAACTGTCTGTGATTCATTGCCCGCGCCCTGATGAAGTTTATTATTTTAGTAACAACATCAGTAACATGGTTGATTTTTAGCACTGACTTGCACAACACATGTTGGTGTATAATACAATGCAAAAACACCTATTTTTGATCTGCATCAATTTCTGTCACTTTATCTTGCATGCGTTTCAAAAGTCCGACATTTTTCCCTGTAAGATTTGGACAACCGTCTGTTGTGACACCTGACAGTCTCTCCCATTTCAATCCCAGAGTGTCCATGCACGCATTTACCCCTAAGATCACTCCCTGTCATTGTCCCTTTCATCGACCGCATTGCTGCCCGCTCCTCTGTGAGCTCCGTTATCCCCCGGACATCACAGCTCTCGTCTAAGGCCAATGAGAAAAAGTCAAAACTTGCCACTTCACGTTGCAGCTGAAGCTCCAGGTTCCCCACGGTTCACCTGGACAGCGGGATTTGCTCAAATGCGCCTTTTTTTTCAGGGCATATTAGTGCGGCAGAGTCCACCATGCACTCTTCTCCCTCTGAAAACGGCTTGCTGTTTCTAGCTATTTTGTGGGATATCACAAAGCTGGTCCTGGTTGCTGCATCCCTGGATGTGTGAAGCTTGGTAAAACAGCCTTGCTGCTTTTGCAACTTTGCTAGCAAAGCTTCGGATGTCCGTGCCCTCTCAGCATCAGATGAGTTCTTGTTTTTTTCCGAGTGTTTCTTGTCGTAATGCCGACTCAAATTGTAGTCCTTAAACACGGCAATCTCCTCCCCGCAAACCAAACACACGGCTTTACCTCCGACTTCAGTAAAAAAAAAATACTTAGCAGTCCAATTTTTGTTGAAAATCCTGTATTTGGCATCTTTCTTTCTTTCTTTTTTTTTTTTTTTTTTTTTTTGCATGAGCAGACATTTCTGGGGCTACAATCACCATGTCAACCGCGGGCACTTGTTGCTATACGTATTGCGTCATTGTGCACGTAAAAAACAACTTACAAATAAAAGCAATGCAGCCTTAGCCCATGCATGAGGTAAAATGAGAAAATACATTTATTTTGTAATTTCCAATTAACCTTACGCGGGCCGGTCAAAGTCAACCAAAGGGCCGTATGTGGTCCGCGGGCCGTAAAATGCCCAGGTCTGGTGTAGTGGCTCTGATCATTGCAATAATACAGATAGGCCCACAATAATAAAAAACATGCAGGTTTAAGTAGCTTTTCAGAGTTTTCATTGAATGTTTTCCACAACAGAATAACAGTAAAAGTACCAGTGATATTTTTAGATCTATTTATGTTTGTTTTAAATTAATTTTCCACTAAAATCAGCATCTCATAGAAAAAATAGATACCTTTTGTTATTTTTTCATAATCCAGAAACAAAACGCTTTTTTTTTAAACAGGACAACAAATCTCTTCTAATTTTAGGTGAGATAACAAACATCAGATTGTAATCTCTAAAAAATTCAGATCTAATCTAATAGTTTGTTAGTTACTTTTTGCCTCAAATTTATGAGAATAAGTGATGAAAGCTTCCATTTCTTCTCATTCGGTGCGTTTACATGCAGCCAGTAACCCTTTTAAAACCCGAATATTCACAATAACCCGGTTCCGCACGGCCATGTAAACACCGCCAAAAACCCGGATATGCTCATAACCGGGTTTTTGAAAACCCGGTTACTACACCTGGGGTAACCCTTTTCTAACCCTAATGTTTGGTCGTGTAAACGCATTTCGGGATATCCCCATCAAAGCGTGTGTTCTGTGCATGCTCTGTTCGCAAGGAATCTTGGTCTTTTGAGTAGCGAGATGTATTGTACGCGCCAGAACACCGGAAGTAAACAACAAGTTGGGAGCAACATGGCGAGTCGCGGCACAGCACCACACTTTTGGAGTGACGAGGAAACCTCTGTCTTCATCGGTGGGTCAATGCCAGCACTAAAGCGCAAACAAACGCGGTCGCTATCTCTTCCGAACTGGGAAACATGTTGTTGTTTTCATGGATACCGAAACAAGAAGAACTGGAAATGACGCATATTGCGTCTTGACGTAGTCCATACGTCCTGACGCTACCCCAACGTCCGCATTTAAATCGGGTTATGCAAGTTAGGGGTAACTCTTTCTATTTATGCTTGTAAACGGGTTATTCTGATCAACTCAGAAACCCGAATACCGACCTTAACCCGATCATAACCCGGATATTGGCTGCATGTAAACGTAGTCATGATTTCTTCCCTTTGCTTTAAGGGTTCAGCATATATGCAGGTATCTGAAACGCAGCACCGTGTCTGTGTTAGACCCTCCATTGTGTTTATCATGGACCTGTTTAATTGCTGGAAAACCTGCTTTTGACCACTTCATATCAGACTCATGAGACATGAAAAATAATTCAGAAACAACACAGACTCTGTCGAGTATCTCTGAACACGTTTCATTCACGAGTTTACAGCATTTTCTCCTCCGTGCTCGCTCACGCTTGTTTTGGGGGTTCGGGCGTGCTCCACACACGCTCTGGATCCGCGATAAAGTCCCGCCTCCGTTTGATTGACAGCAACAGGCAGATTTCTCCACAGTTTCTTGTATAAGATTGAAACTCAAAATGGGAAACTGTCAATAATGCGAGACATGAGTCTCAATTTGCGGGACACGTGGAAAGTAATGAAAATGCGGGACTGTCCCACACAAAGCAGGACATCTGGTCACCTGGTATGGGTTTACGTGCATAAAGGCATTAGAGTAACTGTGGTTGTGAATTCATCAGCTGGACGACCCATGGAGCAAAAGTGGCTCTTCTCCATGGTGTCTTGGGAACAAATCATGTGAGGAGTTGTGTCCGACTATCGTGCCGTTCTCAGCGTTTGCCGAGGAAGCTCCGACTGGGAATCCAGTGGTTTTAGAGGCATCATGACCGTGATCTTCAGGCAGACTCTGTCTTGTAGAGTGATGCAGGTTAGAATGTCAATATTCATTTATGTGAATATGTTCCAGTTGACTCCAACGCTGCTAAGCTTCTCCAGACGAGGCCAGCGCAGACATTTTTTCAGAGTGTCCTCCTCAGTGTTGCAGGCAAATCTAAGTGTCCTTGTCATGTTTCTTGCCTTGACTTGCTTGACCTGTTCTTAAACAATGCCGCTCTCAAAAATGTTGTAGCAGTTCATGCAAAAGCAGTTGGTATTATTCAGACTTTTCTTCCTTTATTTTAATGATAAGAGACACCTGCCGCCATAGAAACCACCTAACTCCATCATGCTGGCCCAGTTTAGCATCTATCATTAGTCTCAGCTGAAAATTGGTGACACTGATGATTCAAAAGCTACTACCAAGACCCTTTTTTTGTCACATAACACACTGACTAATCTCTGTAGGTAGAGATGAAGTTTTCCAAGGCCATATGTCTGAATGGGTGATTTTCAAAAAAGTTTTGAGTGGCCAAAAGATGATTTACTGTCCTACTTTTAGCGATTTGTGGTCCCGTACCATTAGATGGCCTTCATACAGTTAGTACTCTCAGATCTATCCTTTCTCCTCCTCTTGAGTGTTTAGTCACTGATGTTCGAATACCAAAAATAGCTCTAAGAGTTTTTTTAAGTAAATGAAGACTAGAATGAAGATGTCTAAACAACAGTCTATCGCACATTAATATAACAGAAAAGAAAAATTGACGCCACTTTGGAGTCATTAACATATAAAGTGGTATCTACTTTGGGTTTCTACCAGAGGCCATGTTGGTTAGTGCCCAGTTTAATTACAGATGGCAGCAACGGCGTAAAGGGCAGAGGATACAAGGTTGGGACAGGTGGCTCCAGACAGAACATACAGGAGATAACAACGAACAGATGACTTTTTAATGAAGCCATTATGATGCAGATAAATACTCCAAAATGAGACTTATGGTACGTACCATGGTCCGGACGTCCGATGTTGTGCAAAACTCACAGGAGTGTAAATGTTTTAAAAATTGTGTTAACATGAATTGTGAAATGAAGTATTTATATGATGATTATTTTACCCTTCATGCACAAATTACAACAACATTTTTACGTTTACAAACAATATTTTTAATTTAACTAGAACATTTTGAAGCATACAAAATATCTAATAAAACACACGTTATTTATTCTATAATTTTTTTGGCACTCTACAGAGTGTTTGGAGTGAATCACTAGAGACCAGTGTGGCGGCTTTATGTGCAAAGCCCACATTTATGTAAAAGCCCCATGTTTTATGTAGCTGTCTACTGTAGGGACCAAGGTCAAGACTGTTCTGATGCAGCTATTCAACAATTAAACAACATGTGTTATATAAGAGCATCATGTGGTCAAATCTGGTTACTGCAGCCCATTTTACACACACACACACACACACACACACACACACACACACACACACACACACACACACACACACACACACACACACACACACACAACGGAGACAGAACATCTTGCATTCTCTGGGATTAAACAAACAAGGGACA
>SSNQ01034268.1:293361-312174 GCA_006942095.1 Nothobranchius kuhntae
CACACACACACACACACACACACACACACACACACACATTACTTTCTCACTCCCTTTCTATGAGAGTTACCGTAAATCGTCTAATACAGGCCCGGGCCTGTATTTGACTCAAGCTCATCAAGCTCCAGGCCTTTATTGGAAGGAGGGCCAGTATTAGAGGCAGGCCTCTATTTTTATTTGAGCAAAATGAACTAATGGTTCGTTGGAGTTTTTGACAATTAATATTGAGCCCACATTTTCAAAGTTAAACACATTTCTTTTAACAACGGTAGTTTCTGCTTCAGCCCTCTCCCCCTCCCCCTGTGCAGCAGCCGCAAACTCACTGATGCGCCTGCAGCCTCTCAGAGTTCCTGCTGCTCTAAACATTAAAATAATTATTTCATTTTCTGTTCCTCACTTCTGATTACCTTCAATGGTGTCTGTTTGTTGCAACCACCAGGTACAAAAACGAACTTGTTTTTATTTGACTATTTTTCTGTCCTGTCTGTTTATTATCTTCCTGCATCTCCTCTCAATCCTAAAGAGAAACTGCTACCTGGGTTAATATATATTCACCTTATGAGTTACATTTGAACTGCAGTTCTAAAAGATCTACCGACCGCAAAAACAGCGGAGTGCTCGCTGCTTGCCGGCCGCAACAGTGATCAGTGCGTCACCGGATGACAAGTTGATGCGCCTCGCTCCACAGCAAAACGCATCAGGCGCAAATAAAAGACAAAAAACATCAAAGGAAATGAACTGACATGAACGATCGCGTGTTAAATAATTTGGCAACACCTGATTGTTACTGTGGCTGTGCTCAGGAGGCAGATTACCGACCGCAAAAACAGCGGAGAGCTCCCTGCTTGGCGGCCGCATCAGTGATCAGTGCGTCGGAGAACAAGGTGATGTGCCCCGCTCCACAGCAGCGAAACACATCAGGCGCAAATAAAAGACAGAAAACATTAAAGGAAATGAACCGACATGAACGATCGCGTGTCAGTACCGACGCTCTGGCAGAGCGCGTTGCCAGGAGCGCAGGAGCTTGTCACCTGCTGACAGCAGGGTGCTGTCTTTTCCGAGGGCTGCATCTTGCCGGTAATTATCACGTGACAGCGACTAGTCGACGACAGGCATAAAAAGTCACTATAGTGAAGTGACCAGTTCATACAACCCCTATTGCTCCCCAGTGTTCTGCAGCGAACATTCTCTTTGAACTTGAAATCAAATTTTCTCCTCCTCTTCGTCGCCGCACAGTTAAAGTTACCCTCGCGGTCTATCACTGGCAAATCAAAAGTGAGACGATGACACAACCGCCCCCCGTACTTGCTTGTTACCACATTCCACCCGGCCACAATAAGAGACCGGCCATTATTCACCTCCGCCGACTCCGACACCGGCCAAAATTGGAGACCCGGCCTTTAATTGAATACCGGCCTGTATTAGAGGATTTACGGTATGTTTGTACAGATTAGCGCTGGGAGTGGATGAGATCCGACTAGAGAAGCACCCCCCCCNCCCCCCCCCCCCCCCCCAAAAAAGAACTGTGTCCATGGGAGAGTGAGACAGAAACAGAGAGAGAGAGACCAACAAAAAGAAAGCAAGAGAGAGAGAGAGAGAGAGAGAGAGAGAGAGAGAGACCAACAAAAAAGAGAGACACACACACACACACACACACACACACACACACACACACGCGTTACTTTCTCACTACCTTTCTGCCAGTGTTATGTTTGTACGGATTAGCGCTGGGAGTGGATGAGATCCAACCAGAGTTCCTTAAAGGTTGGTTCATGGTTGACGCGTCCGCGAGGTCCGCACGGCAAAATTGCGTCATTTTAACAACCACGCCCCTCCACCGTGCCTCCGCACGGCCCAGAATTTCCGCACCTGGGAAACTGTCTAACCACGCGGACGGTCGGACGCGGAAAAACATGGTGGACCGGCAAGAACTAGTATGGCAGAGTTCGTAAATACAGACATTTGTATGATTCAGCTCTCATAGATCACCGTGATCAACATGTCGTTAATAATTCTTGGAGAGAAATAGCTCGCACTGTCGGAAAAGACGAGGACGCTGTTAAAAAATGCTGGAATGCCATGTTGTAAACAGTAATTTCATCTTCTACTATGGTGTAGTGTTGGATGCATGCAGTAGAGCTCCATGCTGCCCCCTACAATTTGGGAGAATATTGGCTCACCGCAGAGACAAGCCGCATGAACCATAAACGCTGCAAGTTGTGAAGCGCAATCCATCCGCGAGCCGCATCACCAAACGGAAATAAATGTGTCAAGCATAAACCAAGCTTAAGTCTCTGGATGTCATGGGGTTGTGTTGGCTGAAACGCCCCCCCCAAAAAAAAACTGTGTCCATGGGAGAGTGAGACAGAGACATATATATAAAAAGAGCAAAATAGTGAGTCTAAGACAGAGAGAGAGAGAGAGAGAGAGAGAGAGAGAGAGAGAGAGAGAGAGAGAGAGAGAGAGAGAGAGAGAGAGAGACGTTAATTTATCACTACCTTTCTGCCAGTGTTTTGTTTGTACGGATTAGCGCTGGGAGTGGATGAGATCCGACCAGAGTTCCTTAATGGGCCATTCCCATCTGTACCGGGTCGGCCCGGGCCGGGTAGCGTAGGTTGTTTACATATCTGGGTGGCCTGGTATTTTTCCGGGCCAACCAAGGCTCATTCTCAGCCCTCTTCTCGAGGGGGTCTGCTTCAGGCCGACCAGGGCCAACACACCCACTGCTGACAGCAAATTCACACCTTCCATTAGAGCAAGTCTCTGATTGGTGGGTAGAATCAGCCCACATGGGCTTAAGACAAGGATGTGTGGAATCAACCGGGCCAGGCTGGGGCCGACTGGGGCTACCCGGCCCGGGCCGACCCGGTACAGATGGGAATGGCCCATAAGTCTCTGGATGTTGTAGGGTTGTGCTGGCTGAAGCGGCTCTGCAATATCGCGTGGACATCGGGGCAGTTGGATTGGCAGACCGGGGTGGTGGTTCCCCTAGTTAAAAAGGGGGACCGCAGGGTGTGTTCCAACTACAGAAGGATGACACTCCAGAGCCTCCCTGGTAAGGTCTGTTCAGGGGTTCTTGAGGAGGGTCTGTCAGATTGTCGAACCTCAGATTCAGGAGGAGCAATGTGATTTTCGTCCTGGTCGTGAGACACTGGATCAGCTCTATGACAAATGATAAATGACCTATACTTGTATAGCGCCTTTCAGAGTCAGAGGACTCCAAGAAGTTTTACGCTACAGTGTGTCTTTCATCAATTTAAAACACACATTCACACACTGATGGTGATGAGCTACGATGTAGCCAGACACGACAGCAGAATTCTCTCTGCGGGGATCAAACCTGCAGCCTTTCGATTACTGGACAACTCACTCAACCTGTTGAGCTACTGCTGCCCATATACCCTTAGGGTGGCGTGGAGGGTGCGTGGGAGTTCTCAAAACCAATCTACATGTGTTTTGGGGATTTGGAGAAGGCATTCAACCTCAGGAGCCCTTTGGCGGGGTGGTGGAGAATCCGGGTGTATGGGGTACCAGGCTCTCTGATACGGGCTGTTAGGTCCCTGTATGACCGGTGTCAGAGCTTGGTCCACATTGCTGTGCAGCAAGTCGGGCTCATTCCCGGTGAGAGTTGGACTTGTTGGGTTCTTGTTCATGAGTGAGGGGACGATGGAGCGTAAGAAAGAAAGGCGGATTGGTGCTGCGTCTGCAGTGATGTGAGCACTGTACCGGTCTGTCGTGGTGAAGAGATTTACTGGTTGATCTACGTTCCTACCCTCACCGATGGTCATGAGCTTAAGGTAGTGACCGAAAGAATGAGATCACGGATAAACGTGGTCGAAATTAATTTTCTCTGCAGAGTGTCTGGGCTCTCCCTTAGAGATAGAGTGAGAAGCTCGGTCATCCGGAAGGGGCTCGAAGTAGACCCGCTGCTCCTCCACATCGAGAGGAGCTAGTTGAAGTGGCTCGGGCGTCTACCAAGGATGCCTCCTGGACAACTCCCTGATGAGGTTTTCTAGGCACGTCCAACTGGTAGGAGACCTAAAGGGAGACCCAGGACACGCTGGAGGGACTGTCTCTCACCCGGCCAGGAAACATCTTGGGATTCTCCCGGAGGAGTTGGCCCAAGTAGTTGGGGTGAGGGAGATCTAGGCCGCTCTGCATATGCTGCTGCCACCGTGACCCGACTCCAGATAAGCGGAAGAAAATGGATGGATGGATGATTAAATTAGCATATTTGTTCATGAATGATTAAAGTTATCTGCTAAAGAAAGAATTTGCACTGTGATGGACTGGCAACCTGTCCAAGGTGTACCCCGTCTGTTTGCCTGATGACTGCGGGAGGTAGGCACCGGCCCCCCTGCGACCCTGCGTGCATAAGCAAGTATAGAAGATGGATGGATGAAGAAAGAATTAGCATAATTATTTAAAAAAAGAAAACATTTCACATTAGCGAATAAACTATTTCAGAACTGTTTTTGCTCGTATTATGTGATATTTCAGCAATGGTGGCAACGCATGACCAGTTTGTTTTGCAAATCAGGTCATGAATCCCCTCTGCTTTTAGCCATTTCAGCTAATTTTAGATGACTTCAAATCCCACTGACTCGTCACAGGACATCAATACAGAAAACAACTAGGGGGAAACAAAGCGATGCAGAAATGTAGAAAATAAATGAGGGAAAAGAAATGAACGCAGCTAAGTGGAAGAAACCGAGAAGCGTGAGAAAAAGACGGACTCCCTGGCAGACGGAGGGCAGTAAAAGATGAAGAACGACAAGAAACAGAGAACGTGGTGACAAAGAGGGATTGCAGCAGCCGCAGAGGAAGAACAAAGTTTTCTCTGCGAAGGATAAGAGATGACAATGAGAATGTGAGTGAGCAAGCATGAGAAATACTTATATCATTGTGACAGAAGAAAGAAACAGAAATACAGATGCGAGTGCAGACCTGCAATCCATTAAAAAGAGGTTGACATTCATCAAACAGAATCCTAAAGGCAACTGGAGGATATTTGCCATTGAGCCCACTGAGTTTCACTTCATAAGAGTTTTTTAAAGGACGTTTAACCTCGTCTTCCCTCTGTTTTTATTTCAAAAGCAGTGATAGTCGGTTGGCTTTTATTATTTTCACTGAAGGGCATGAAGATAAAAAAAAAAATCAACACGTTAGTGATACAGGGACGCTACATACTAGAGGTCAGACTAGAGCACTACCATTCAGCCAGTCACATTTTAGTTTCGGGAATATTTTTGCCGAGAAACACGTAAGTCCTAAAAATAGGCCACAGAGGTAGTGGAGAGGTGCAGGAAGTGGGTGAAAACAGGAAAACGCAGTTCTTTCATATGTAATGCCATGAAATGTCCTGTTTTTGACCTAAAGGTCATGATCTGCTGCGTCTGCTCGAGCAGAGACATAAAGTCTCTGACAGCCTAATCTACATGAGATAGTGGCCAAGGTCTTTCATGCACTCTGCTCAACTGAACTGCTTCACCTCTGTTACCAAGCAAAGACGGAGAACTCTTGTGATAAATACATAATCAACAACTTTGTTATTACCAATAATAATGTGAGCCCAATGTTCAATCAATCTGTGAAATGACAATGTTATTACTTGATATTATAATCCTGTGATCAGTAGTATTTTACAAGTTATTATAATCCTGGACATTTGCACTAGACACTGATGACACGTAATGCTAAAGTCACATGACACATTTCCTTTTGTCTGATCCAATCAGAACCTTCATTTCTGGCTAGGCGTGGTTTTCTGTGGTGTTTGTATAAACCCTCTTTTGTGTGTCAAATTCTAATTTGCCAGTAAACCAAAATATGACAATTATAAAAACTATCCCACGCCACCTTTTCTTTAGTTCAAGCGTTCTAGAGAAGTCTCGGACAGGCCATCCGGACTTCCTCTTCAGCCATAAAGAACCTCGGCAAGCTGGATAAAATCTGTTGCACGTTACAACTGACCGTAACCGTTCCTTCAGAATAAAAGCTGAACCTCACGACCCCTTCAGGGTCTCGCTGACACCAAAAATAACCTGTCGTGACCTGGAAGCATTCCAAGACTACCGTAATTTCTGGACTATAGAGCACACCTCAATATAAGCCGCACTAACAAAAAAAAAAAAGGTTTTCTACACACACACGCCATACTCGAATACAAGCCGCGGCGCAGCAGCCACATGCATGTCTCCCGCGCACAGCGCATGTACGGCCATAACATAAGATAATTAAACAGAAAGACGCTACATGGAGGTTTTTCGCTGTTGTTTTAATTCAACAAATCGAATTTTAAACATGGGTGAACGTGCCTGCAAGTTTAGAAAAGAAAACAGCACTGATAGCATTCATATTTCTGGATGGTTATAAAATAAAAACAGAACTGACACGTTATTACCGGTACTTTGCATGTTTAGAAGAAAAGAACAGTGCTGACACAGCATTAATAAGCCCTGGATGATTAGAAAATAAAAACTGCACACAAAACATGCCTGGTTAGTAAATAAAACACACTTGCCTACCAGAAGAAGTCATTCGCTCTCATCTTCCTCTTGCGCACTAAAGCCATTAAAGTCCTCTTCTTCAGTGTCGGAGTTGAACAGCCTCAGAAGAGCTTCGTCACATACTTTTTCTGTGGCGATGTCAGTGTCGCTGCCCGTGTTGCTGTCATCATCCCCGGGTGAAGCTGGCTTGAATGAGTTCTTCCCGCTGCCGTCTCCAGCGCCGAACCATGGATTCATTCATGCCAAGCTTATGTGCGGCAGCACTGCTTCCCTCCTTTACTGCCAGATCGATGGCCTTCAACTTAAATGAGGCATCATATGAACTCACACATGTAGTTACCATGATGAGGGGGTATGGATTTGAAACAAAGTCTTCATCATGCCGGCTGCTTGCATGTGCTAAATTAAAATGAGCACTTTCTTCGATTTCCGCTTTTGACTTCCAGCTGTTTCACTTTCTGCTAAAGCGCCCCCTGGCAGGTGAAGGAAAATCTTCAGTAAAGACACACCTCATTATAAGCCGCATGTTTCAAAGCGTGGGAAAAAAGTAGCAGCTTATAGTCCAGAAAATACGGTAGTTTGGTTGGCACCGCTGCTTTTCTACTGGCTTCTGTTCCAATTAGGGTCCAAGAGGACCTCAATATTCTGGATCTAACGGAGGCTTCCCCTGGGGTACGTAGACCGACAGATGTCATTTCATGTGTGTTATAAATCTCCTACTAAAGTTTAGAGCGAAATATTCACTCCCACTCAGAACTAAATGCTTCTCCATATCTGCTGGTTCTGAGTAACATCCCACACACACTCACCACAATCATATCACGTCTAACTCCACTTTAAGTCCATCAGTACACAGAGTGTTAAAGTTAGAGTCAGGTTTATAATAGGTAAGAAATTTATTTCTACACAATTTAAACAAGACTCTCTTTCCTTGGAGTTAATACCAAGTGTTGCTTAATCCCTGCAATAAAAAGTTCTGATCTTCTGGTTAAAATATTCAAAGATCCATCAGATTGATATTTCATATTTCTATGGAATCTCACATTTTATGGTGCATGAATAAGATGTAAACGACCGATTCTTCACACATAAAGGGTGGGGCTGCATGGTGGCGCAGTGGTTAGCACTGTTGCCTCGCAGCACGAAGGTTGCAGGTTCGAAACTCAGCTGTGGCCTTTCTGCGTGGAGTTGCGTGTTCTCCCCATGCATAAGTGGGTTTCCTCCGGGTACTCCGGTTTCCCCCACAGATCACAACATGCCCTATAGGTTATAAATTGTAAGTCGCTTTGGATAAAAGCGTCTGCCAAATGAATAAACATAAAAATAAAAAGCTATCTAGAGATAAATACTAGTCTAACAAAATAGTACTAAAAGAAAACCTTGCTGCCCATTTCTGGATGAAAGTTCTGGATTTGACTTTGGGACCAAGATGTTGTGAAGGCAGGGCCAGATTAACACTTTGTTGTACCCTGGCAACAATGTTCAAGGGCCCCATCATCACGACCCAAGGATCACCATAATATGGTCACATACAGAATATATTACTGTAATATGCAGTAAATATACTCAATACTTGAATGCCTGACATCACGTAACCCGCTCAGGGTAACCTTTGACCCACCTTGTGTGGACTGACCAATGAGGAGAGGGTCTTAACTTGAGGCCCTCTCTTCATTGGTCATTCTGCATGAGACTGACCCTCAACCACTCTCAACTGATGTTCAAAGTCATAGGCAGCGAAGCGTCTCTGTGCAGCGCAAAAGCCCGGGTGGACAGTTTGTTTAATATAGGGTGACCATATTTCCATTTCCAAAAAAGAGGACAGGGGATCTGTGCCTATGACGTCACACTATGGCAACGCCACACAACGCTGGGACCCATTTTTTGTAAGAACTAAAATTAATATCAGATTCTGCCAATAAAAGGGCTCTAAAACATTTTATATGTAAATATTTAGCATATTTATTGCAAAATCTCATTTTTCTGCTTTAGTGCTGCAACAAGGTTTTATTAATAATAAATTATTATACCTTTTGTTTTACTACAGCATCGGTAAGCTTCCTGTGCACAGATTATTAAGGATGCTTGTTTCAGATGTGAGATTAGACGATAGGATCAATGAAAAAAGAAGTTGTCACACACTCCATGGAAACTTTCAGAGAATCCACAAATAGTGGCTTTCAAATGGTTTTGTTACTTTTTGCAAGTTTAGAAAAGCAGCAGATGAGACAGCATGTCTGATCATTTAGTTTTTCATCTGATAATATTAGAACATGTCAGTAATGTCTGAGGGGCTTTTATAAACACTGTATAACTAACACTACTGGAGAGGGTATGAATTACACAGAGGCTTCTTATAGTTTTTTGGTAGCGCCACTTTGAGAGTGGACCGTGTGCTGGACGCAGCAGCCTGGAGCGCTGAACACCAACGATCATCGCTCTGCCACTCTCTGTGCCCTCTGCTCAAAAGAACCCCCGAGAGTCCATAAATGATGTAATATAGGTAGAAAACTTTTTTCCGGCTCCCCTGGATGTGTAGGATATACAGCTCCCCCATAATTCGATCCCTGCTCCTGGATGAAAAACTGGACATTTTCATCAATACACGAACCCCCCCGGACGCCCAGACAGAGAGTGAAAAGTGGACATGTCCGGGGAAAAGAGGACGTATGGTCACCCTAGTTTAATATGAAGTGAGAGATTACAGATACAGTATTTTGCTCGTGCCCTTGCTGCCCAGGGGCCCTTTAGAGTTCGTGGGCCCTGGGCAATTGCCCAGTTGCCCATCAGAGCAGATGTTCACAACTACACACTAGGGGCTGCATGACTTAATTTTTTTTAAAGTCGACAGTCAAATAATGAAAATCGAGTCAACTTCGACTAGTCGTGGATGACGTCATACACCTGAAGCGGCACGGGGGGTGGGGGTGGGGGGGCAGTAGGTTCGCTGGAGTTTTTGACAATTAAAATTGAGCCCACATTTTCAAAGTTAAACACATTTCTTTTAACAACGGTAGTTTCTGCTTCAGCCCTCTCCCCCCTCCCCCTGCGCAGCGGCCGCAAACTCACTGATGCGCCTGCAGCCTCTCAGAGTTCCTGCTGCTCTAAACATTAAAATAATTATTTCATTTTCTGTTCCTCACTTCTGATTACCTTCAATGGTGTCTGTTTGTTGCAACCACCAGGTACAAAAACTAACTTGTTGTTATTTGACTATTTTTCTGTCTCTGTTTATTATCTTCCTGCATCTCCTCTCAATCCTAAAGAAAAACTGCTACCTGGGTTCATATATATTCACCTTATGAGTTACCTTTGAACTGCAGTTCTAAAAGATCTACCGACCGCAAAAACAGCGGAGTGCCGCTGCTCGCCAGCCGACTACAACGGGACCGTTTTTGCTCCGGAGTTCGTGCCGGAGCGGAGCGGAGATAGTGGAATTTTGGAGGACAAAACAGGTAGTGCGCCTCGCTCCGCAGCAGCGAACGCATCAGGCACAAACAGAAAACATTAAAGGAAATGAGCCGACATGAACAATCGCGTGTTTAATTTGTTTTTGAGGTGGTGACACTCATTCTTCCGGCACTCATAGAGAGCAGACGCTTCTGCCGTTCCTCCCTTATCTGTGTTTTCCCAAGGCTCTTCTTGTCCCGTCTGCCTACAGAGCGCTTCTCTGCATTTCCTCTGCAACCACCTTATTTTTCAACATGGACTTAATAAATTGGTCATTCAACGCGATTGATAAGATTTTTTCTACAATGAGGACGGAGGAGGGGGCTCACGCTTGTCCTCAAGGGACACATGCAGCGGGATATATGTTCGATTCCTGGAAAAAGTGGAATATCATCTGTCTCTCTCAGCTGTCCATTGAGGACGTCGAAGATTTGTGGATATTTGGCCTGATGATCGTTGGATTTCTTCTGATTGGAGTGGGAGGATATCTGGCTTTCCGTAAAATTGGGATGACGGGAGCGATTGGAGGGCGACCCGCATCCATGGACGGCACCGTCCGTGTGGATACCTCACAGACTGGGACGTTGCTCGAGGTGAATCGCAAGCTGGACAATGTCTTAGCTGCGTTACCAGTATTAGCGCGCAGGATTGATAACATCTCGGAAAGGGTCACCGGACGGTGTGGAGATGTTTAATCACTGAATTGGCTTCACTGGAGGACTTGAATGATCAATACAGACTTAAGGCAGAGAGAAAAATTATCTCTGTCTGATCCAAACAAAGTTTCTGTTATCGAATCTGACGCCATAAGCAGCCTTGGAGTTGCATGCAAAACCCCCACGCTGGAAGGAATGCTGACAAATGCTGTGAATCTCTATCCACCCACCCCCCCGCCTTCAGATTGTGGTCTCCACCGAGGTCATCAAGCTGAAGGACTCACTGCTCTCTATGCCTCCTCATGACCTCCCTCCCACCTGTTGGTCTGCAGCTGGTCGATGCGCCGCAGTGGCAGCTCCCATTGGAGGCTTCAGGATCCCGCCCACCCCCACCTCCCCATCGGACTCTGATGTTGTACACGTGCTGTCTGTGCTTCCATGTCGGGTGTTTTTTTGCATTCGAGTGCTACACCCTGCTGGTGTAACCCTGCTAATGCCTTTTTTTCTCCCTACCTGAACTTCACTCATGTAACACCCTTTTCATATAACTTTTAAGGTAGCGCGACTCATGTTGCGAATGACCGCAGACACCAATTCTTGTTATGTCTTACCCACGTATGTCTGATCTTTGAATTGTGTGTGCTGAAACTGAATTTCATTTCTCTGTATGTCCTGCACATGTGGAGAACATGACAATAAATGACTTTGAATCTTTGAATCTTTGAATCTTTGATTTGGCAGTGCTCAGGACGCAGATGTCTGGAGCGCGTCAACGATCAGAGCTTTGCATGCGCAAACTGGTTAAGATTAGGATGGGGTGAGGGGAAGGTAAAATTGCAAGAGGGAAAAGGTCACAGTTTGGTTAATTGTCCGTTTTACCGCCGGTGTCAGTACCGACGCTCTGGCACAGCTCGTTGCCTCCGCCTCCCGACGCAGGGGCTCACCTGCTGTCTTTTCCGAGGACTGCATCTTGTCAGTCATTATCACGTGACGGCGACTAGTCGATGACAGGCATAAAAAGTCACTACAGAGCCGTGAAGTCGACTAGTTCATACAACCCCTACTACACACACATCTGGATAATCAGACGATCACGCAGCAGCAACTAAAGGAAATGGCCTGCTGAAGTTCAAACTGAGCATCAGAACAGAGAAGAAAGAGGATTTAAGTGGATTGGAACATCAGAGGAGAATGGGCATACTGGTTCTAGATCAGGGGTCTGCAACAATAGAGAAAGTGGCTCTTTGGACCCTCACCACTTTGGCTGGAGTTGGTCAAAAAGCTAACGTGTGCTCTTAAACATTGATATAATTTTAGAAAATTACAGGTTAAAGAAACTTTTCAGTATTTTATAGAACATTAGTAGCCTGGCAATGCATCCAATATATGTAAACATAGACCTGCAGAACAAAGTCTTTTAGATGTTGCCACAATAACATCACCTACCATAGTTATGCAGATGACACTCAGATCTACCTAGCTCTGTCACCTATCGACTGTGGTCCTCTAGACTCACTCTGTCAGTGTTTGCAGCAAGTTAATGACTGGATGCAGTCAAACTTCCTCCAGTTAAACGAAGGCAAGACTGAAGTTACTGTCTTTTATCCAAAAGGGCCTGTAACCGTTGTGGCTCTAAACCGTTTTTATGCAAGAGGACTGAAGGAAAACATACCGTAAATCCTCTAATACAGGCCGGTATTCAATTAAAGGCCGGGTCTCCAATATTGGCCGGTGTCGGAGGCAGCAGAGGTGAATAGTGGCCGGTCTCTTATTGTGGCCGGGTGGAATGTGGTAATAAGCAAGTATAAGCGTCTCAGGGGCAGGGTTATAATCCCCAAATCAACCAGCAGGTGGCAGTAGAGGTTCACACAGACCTTTAATAGGCTTTTACTTCAACGCTTTGTAACGCTACAGACACGATCCTCTATCACACTCCTACCACACAGAGTCACGGTGTCAGTTAACCATGCTAATTCAACCCGCTCCACAGAACACACATCACCTTCCCTGTGGCTTACATAACACTCACACAACACGCAAATCAGCACATAGGAACTAGCAGAACGATAGGAAACACATATAACACAATACCCAGAATGCACCTGGCTTACAACCCCAGCCAGGTCATTACACTATCAAGTTCAAAGAGAACGTGCTGATTATGCTGCAGAACACTCTGGAGAGCAGCAGTAGGGGGTGTATGAACTAGTCAACTTCACTATACAGTAATCCCTCGCTACTTCGGGGTTCGTTCATCGCGGATTCGCTGCTTCGCGGATTTTTTCTTTGGAGCATTTTTCAGGGGGAATTCGCAGATTCGCGGTATTTTTCACTGATTCGCGGTATTTTTCTATGCGAAATATCAAGAAATTCTTGTTTTTTTTCATCAATTTCATCATAAAATGCACTTTTTGTAATAAAACTAAAAAAAAACAAGTAAAATTTTTTTTCTTGAGTTTTACCCACAAAAAGAGAATGTGATCATACGATAATTCAATAGGGAGCGTGGTTTCACAGACGCGGAAGTGAGAGCGTCGGTGAAACGCCAGCTGATCTAGGAAACCCCCGAGCGTTCGAGCGTCAACGAAGTGACACGGAAATGCCGGGCTTTCCAGAAGTAAGTAAGATAACTTACTATGAGCTGATAGTTCGTTGGATTGATCGGTAGGTTGGAAACTCTGATCATGAATCTGAAGAAACGATGACTGAGTGGTGAGCTGGAAAGGCGACTTCCGTTTATAGCCGCGGTTTGTGACGTAGGTGCGACGTGGAGGGAATCCCCGTGACCGTAGGTACTGGCACGCGATCGTTCATGTCGGTTCATTTCCTTTAATGTTTTCTGTCTTTTATTTGCGCCTGATGCGTTTCGCCGCATGCTGTGGAGCGGGGCGCTGCGCGCATCACCTTGTCCTCCGACGCACTGATCACTGATACGGCCGCCAAACAGCGAGCGCTCCGCTGTTTTTGCGGTCGGTAGATCTTTTAGAACTGCAGTTCAAAGGTAACTCATGAGGTGAATATATATGAACCCAGGTAGCAGTTTTTCTTTAGGATTGAGAGGAGATGCAGGAAGATAATAAACAGACAGGACAGAAAAATAGTCAAATAAAAACAAGTTAGTTTTTGTACCTGGTGGTTGCAACAAACAGACACCATTGAAGGTCATCAGAAGTGAGGAACAGAAAATGAAATAATTATTTTAATGTTTAGAGCAGCAGGAACTCCGAGAGGCTGCAGGCGCATCAGTGAGTTTGCTGCCGCTGCGCAGGGGGAGGAGGGAGAGGGCTGAAGCAGAAACTACCGTTGTTAAAAGAAATGTGTTTAACTTTGAAAATGTGGGCGCAATTTTAATTGTCAAAAACTCCAGCGAACCATTAGTTCATTTTGCTCAAATAGAAATAGAGGCCTGCCTCTAATACTGGCCCTCCTTCCAATAAAGGCCTGGAGCTTGATGAGCTTGAGTCAAATACAGGCCCGGGCCTGTATTAGAGGATTTACGGTAGTTTTAAAATGTATTAATTTATTCATTTTATTTGCTTTTACACACACACACACACACACACACACACACACACACACACACACACACACACACACACACACACACACACTGGGGGTCCCGACCCCCGTTTTGAGACCAACAGGACTCCCAGTTGAACAACTTTTCTGTTTCACATGGATTTAGTTTGAACATGTGACACTGTTGCTCGGCAACAAGCAGAGACTATTAGTTCATAGTCAAACACCTAATCCAGGCAAAGTAGCAAATGGTTATTTTTACACCTGGATCATACAAACAAGATTTAGCGTGTTCATTAGTGAGCCTTCCAGGTGGCAGATGTGATTACCTTTTGCACAGAGCCAAGCGCACCGTCTCCTCCACAATCCAGTCTTTATTCAAAGTTAATTGGCTGCTAATTACAAACACATGAGAAAAGGATCAAGCCTCAAATCTAATATTGTAAAAAAAAAAAAAAAAAAAGATAAAATGAGCAGAGATCCTGACACGTTAACATGTTACGGTGGAGCAAACAGAAACCAAAATGTCAAACCTTAGAAATAATTTGACTTTTTTATCCAAGGGACCAGCCGGGGTCACGTGTACTCGTGTGACCTATTTGGAAATTTATTCGAGTAACACCGAGTAGGAGGCTGGATGCTACTTCTCCTAATTTCTTTCTTTTTTTTTTTACTTAGAATAATTGCATCAGTGTTTCTCTGTAATTAGAATCGTGTTGCAGCTGAGAGCAGAAGGGTCAGGTACATGACCTCTTGGTTATGGGTTGGCCTCTGATGGTCTGAGCGAGATCGTATTAAATGTTAAGACAAAATGTCAGTGGGGGGACACTCGGTGCTCTGTTTGTGTCCTCCTTTCCCCGGGTTGCTTCCATTGTCTTCTTCAGTCCAAACATGCGGCCGCAGGGATCTAATTAAGGCAGCTGCAGCACCCCTTCAGCTTAAATCTGTAGCTTTAAAGTAATTGCAGCAGAATGCATGCAAAGGCTTCATCTGAGGAGCCCTGAATCAAATTTAGTGTCATTTTATTTATATTCATGGTGGCTTAAAAAATCTTTGCAAAAAAACCTCTTCTGTGTATTTTTACTTTATTTTTGCACCAAAAATAAAGTTAAACTCGAATCACCTGAATAGATTGAAAGTGGATCATCAAAACTTTAACATCCTGGTCAGATTTCAGTCACATTTATCCAACAGATGCTTAAAATAGTAGAATAGACTCTTTTTGCAATTGCTCATGGCAATTAAATTACAGATGGTCCGCCATCAACAGTGCACAAGACAATAAATAATAAATATAAAAAACCATGGAGGACTAAAAATTAAAAACAATTAGCAAACACCAAGAAAGTGCAGTACAACCAGTGATTCAGATCGGCTAAAACAACAATTTAAAAGGATTTAAAACAGATTAGTCCACATTACTGATGGGGATGTGGGGGGTTGAATGGTGCTGTTGTGTTGAATGTTCTGATGACCCAAGGGAAGAAGCTGTTGGAAAGTCTGGTGGTATGTGATTTAACTGACCTGTAGCGGTGCCCTGAGGGCAACAGGTCAAACAGGTAGTGGACAGGATGGGCGGGGTCACGGAGGATAGCAGCGGTCCTCTTCAGGCAGCGGGTTCTGGAGATGGCCTCAAGAGATGGCAGGGTGCAGCCAGTAATCGTCTGGGCTGTCTTTATTGTCCTCTGAACAGCCTTCCTGTCTTCAGCAGTGGAGCCTGCATAACCACACACACTCAGAGAGTAGGTGAAGGTGCTCTCCACAGAGCAGTGGTAGAAAGCCAGCAGCAGTTTCTGATCCAGGCCACACCTTCGCAAGACCCGGAGAAAGTGCAATAGGGCCCTGCACGGGCCTAAAATCTGAGCCCGTGTCCGGCCCGGCCCAAGGGGGTGGAGCCCCAGCCCGACCCGGTCCAAAAAGGTTTTCAGGATTCTCTGGCCCGGCCCGGGCCTGAGCCCGACTTTTTTTTAACCAACTAAATGAAAACAAAGTGCGTCAATCCTGACCAATGTGTTAAAAGACGTGCAGGATCCGATCAATTTGTTTTTCCCTCATTTACCGTCACGGAGATAACGGCGCAGTGCGCCTGGCTCTGGTGGTAATCAAGTTCAATTTGATCTCTTTCCAACAATTTTCACAAGAAAACAAAACAGTTAAAAGCAGGGCTTGTGTTGACCGGATAGTTCCCGTATTTCACGGTTTATTTCGACGGAGAAAGAATAGAAAGAATTACCCCAACGCATGCAAACGAACTGACATTTTATTCGTTACGCACATCGCAGATGTAGCTAAATCACCCAAGAAAAGATTCCCATCCGAACATCTGAGCTGCTCAGCGCAGCTCGCTGTCAGCGCATATGTGCACAGCGAGCTGAAGTTGTGGAGATTGGCTTGGAGCGCATCGCAGAACCAGAGCGCATGCGGGAAGGTTCCTCCCACTGAAGCGAGTGTTTTCCAAACAAACATGTTAATGACATCCTTCAGAACGCCACAAAAGAGGTCAGAGTATAAAATGTAATACTCTCGTTTGGTATTAATGACAGGTCTCCAGGCAAGAAGAACAAAGGGTTGTTTGACCAGGTGGATCAGGCGCTGGCAACAGCACATGCCAAATTCCCTGAGGCCCGGATCATGGTACCACAGGTGAACTTCTCACCAGATTTGTCAGAGAATGAACAAGATGTTCTAAGAGGTTTGAATGACAAAATTTCCAAACTGAGTCATCATATTCCTGCTGGGGAAATAGAGGTGGTTACAGATGGTGGGAAAGATAAGATCCAATGGTCTACACTTACAGCTGATAGAATCCTTGAAAGTTGGTTAAAACACTTAAACTAGAACTCCCCATAAGCCCATTTAAGGGAGGGGTTAGAGGGGTGGTTAACCTAACAAAAAGGTTTGTTTTAAGTGATGCACAGCTTTTTCTGCTAAGTAAAGGAATAAACTTCATCCCAACTCAAAATTTCAACAAAAACATCTGGTTTCAATGCAAATATGACCTACAAAACTACCATAGGAGGATCAAATTAGCCCTATATTATAAGAACGAACCCAGTTTAAAAGGGCAAAAAAGCCATTCACTAATAAATCTAACTGGACACCAGCGATGGGGCTACTTCCGCCCGAAACAGCAAACCTAATTAGCTCTGATTCTGACCGAATTAAAAAGAGAGCATATAGGCCTCCACCCACCAATAATCTTAATTTAGAGGAAACCCGAGGCAGCCGGCCGAGGTAGGGGGAGTTGATGACCCAGAGTACCCCAGACGGTGCTCATATGCCTCCGTCACGAGGGAGGGCCGGACTGAGAACCGAGAGAATCCCTTTGGGGGACAACGCCGTGCCCGCCGACCGGCCTCGCACTACGGGAGAGCGCGTGGAACAGAAAGGAGAAGAGAGGACGGAGATCCGCCATTGTGGGAGGGAAACTATAGAACCCGCAGCATGGGCGATCAGAGGCGGCCATTTCGGGGCAGAAACAACAGGAGACCACGGGTGAGGTGGCTTGCACATCTGGTCAGGATGCCTCCTGGACGCCTCCCTGGTGAGGTTTTTCCGGGCATGTCCAACTGGGAGGAGACCCAAGGGAAGCCTCAGGACACGCTGGAGGGATTATGTCTCCCACCTGGCCAGCGAACACCTTGGGATTCCCCCGGAAGAGCTGGCCCAAGTAGATGGGGAGAGGGAAGTCTTGGCATCTCGGCTTAGGCTACTGCCCCCGGAACCTGACACCGGATAAGCGGCTGAAAATGGATGGATGGAAAATGGTCTTGTGTGTTTGTCCTAATAAAAGAAAAGCATCTGGATCTGCTGGGTTCATTGCTTTCTAGTTTTGTGGTCCAGTAAAAATAAAAGCATGAAGAGGACATGGGTCTCTTTATTTGGGGAACACAGTATTCTGGGCTCAGTTAGAGTAAAAAAGTAAAAAACGTTCCAGTAAAAATGCAAAATTAACTATTTCAGTGCCACCCGTGAATGTGCTGATTCATTCCCTAAATCCTCCCCTTTTTGTGGAATCCTACACTTGGCCAGCCTTTGGCTACAAACTATTGAAAGAATTATAGCTCTTTATTACTAATACAACTTTGTATTCTACTGGTATTTTAAAAGCAAACTAGAATTTAAAACCACACCAGCTCTGTTTTGGCTTCTGCAGAGCCTGATCAGCTGCCGCACAGGTAAACCACTGAATCAAGTGTGTTGAAGTAGAGAAACCACTAAAACATGCTGGATACCGGGCCCCCCGGGACCAGGATTGGGCACACCTGGCCTGTAGCTTAACAAAAAGCCTGTGCTGTGTCAGACCAGTGTCTGCGCTTGTCATGTCTATGCTTTTCCATGTGAATTAGTAATAGTGAAATTGTTTGTTCTGAGAACATCTGCTTTAAGACTTCATAAGCTACCTCAACCCTCCCATGGTCCTAATGGGTGTGACTCTGCAAGGTAAGTTGACCATTGAGCAGAGTTGATGGTTTATCCCTTGAGGTCCACGTGGCAGGGGTGAGAAGTGAGCACCACTTCACCCCTGCCCCTCGAACCTCAAGAGATAAACCATCAATCCTGCCCAATGGTCAACTTTCCTCGCGGGGTCACACCCATTAGGACTGGGGGGGGTGGGGGGTGGGTGGGGTGGGGGGGGGGGGGTTAAAGGGACACTACGCAAAACTTTGTTTTTAAAA
>SSNQ01034268.1:313145-380058 GCA_006942095.1 Nothobranchius kuhntae
GGGGGGGGGGGGGGGGGGGGGGGGGAGATAAAAAGGTGGTGTTTGAGAGGAGAAGAGAGTTCTGTGAGCTTGGGGCTGTTACCTTTTGTTAATCTTCTACCCGCTGCGTCGGGGTATCTGTTTGGATGACTCTTTTTTCATATTTTTGGAATAAAAACCTTGGTTTCTTATTGTGAGAAACTAAAAGGAGCGACTTTGTCTGGGGCCTCTTCTGTGTCAGGTAACCGGAAAAGATGAGGAGCTGGTTACTTCATATCCCACTCCAAGGTGCAGAATAGAGTGATTAACCTGAGCGTACATAAGCTACAGGTGACTGAGGGTGTGTTTGTGTTGAACTGAGTCTTCCTTGAGCTGCAAACAGTTTGTGGTGCCAGAATCAGAGTCCAGGTTAGCGGTGATTGCTGATCAGCAACTACAGAGTGCAGGCTATTTAAAGAGCGGCCCACGCACATAGAAATACAAGTCAACCCTGAGAAGGTAATTGTCATGGTCGGTGGTATATGCCTAACCCACGACATACAGAATCAATCCACAAGTCAGAATTAGAGTTAAATAATGATTTATTATAAAGGAGAAATTGCAGGAACAAAATGTCAGGCTGGACTGCTGGGATCCGGTGGGGGGAGTCTGAAGGACGAAAACATGTCAGGACTGGTTGCAGAAAAATGGGAATAATGGATCAGTTAAGACTTACGGTCTGAAGGTTCAGTTAGAATGTTCGGGAGAGGTTGGTTGTCTGGTCTGGGGGTGAAGCAGATGGCTTACTGAGTTAGAGGAAGCTGAGAGTCCAGGCGAGGAGGGAGCTGAGCAATTACTGAGCAGGAGATCCAGGAGGAAGGTGGGGAGCCGGCGTGGGGGAGACCATGGGAGGACGCTGAGAGGCGAATGGCAGGTTGACCAGGTAGTTATTGTAACAGGATGTCTGGGTGAAAAGGTAGGAAGACAAGTGGTCAAAAATCATGAAGAGCTCAAAATCCAGATAAAAGTCAAATCACTAGGAGATACAAGTTGTTCGGCTGTTAGTTGAGTACCCAAGTAGAGTTAATCATCCAGCAAAATGAAGCCACCTCTCAGGTGCTTAAATATCCCCTGGCAGGTGATGAGTGGATTGCTTGCAGCTGCTAGCAACTTCCCCACAACCGGACACGCCCACCTGCAGAGGAAAGGAAGCTCAAAAAGTAAATCAGAGAAAGATGACACCCCCAGACCGTGACAGTAATATCTTTATAAGAGTGAGGCTAGCTTGGGAAGATGGCTTGTGACATACAGGCTTAATGAAAAGTCACTCAGCCCTTCACCACCACTCTGTGGCCAGAATAATGCACTTGCAACTTCAGAGTGCCGGTCCGGCAATGAGCGTATGATTTCTCTGGCATAATTATTATTTAATAATAACCTACAGGAAACCTGCATGTGTCGTTTTTTTTATTATTTTAGAAAATTTCCAGATGCTTTACACTGCTTCCATGCTTGATTTCCTGTGTGGCCTGATCTGAACTGCTGAGCTTGGCGTGTTCTGGAAGGTAGCAAATAAAAAAATAGACCCAAAGGATAAACTTAGCGTAGCATCACAACACAACTGTAAAAATACGCTACAGTATGCCCGGTAGAAACAACCCATGAATGCAGCCATTAGCTGTGTGCTGCGCTTCACGGATGTTACGCACCGCTTAGCCATCTGGTAGAAAACCAGGGTCACACTGTGACCTTTGGCCCAGATGAGTTTACACTACTGATATGCTAGCAGACTCATTTCCCCAGCACTTTTTGCTCAAATCATCAAATTCAACTTTACTCATATTTTTAATACTTTAGCAGTGGTCTTTAGTAGAAATGAAAGCCTTGTAAGTTGTTTTCTGGGAAAAAAGCTCTGGTGCACCAGTTTGGAGACGTAGAAATCAGCTGAAAGTAGCTTCAGACGGCAGGATTTATTACTTCCTGATATTCGGACATCTCTCCTCTGATTCAATAACAGCGGCACAAACTTGCTCTTAAAATACCCATGCATCCATCTCCTTCCCATCATCTTGATCTATTACTAAAGTGAGGAATGGTGGCTGAACAATGAAGAACTGCATCACTGAGGGGTAGAAATGAAGTGTAGCGACATGAATGGCCTCATTTGTGACCCAAAGGTCACACTTCCTCAGCTGGGTCAAGCTGTCCTGGCTGCACTTCTATCTACGGATTATCCATCACAGGAGACTGAATGTCGGTCTACCACCCCTTTAGTCTGACTACCTTTAATCTGACTGCCTTTATCTGACTGCTGTTCCATCCACAAGACGAAGGACACTTCAAGATTTAAAAGAATCATTTTTAATAAACTCTTTTCACTGTTTATTACAATGTTCATAAATAATCATCAAGGTTCATTATAAATGTATTTAATTACTGAAATGAATTATTATTCTATGGTTAATAATGATTATTATTTATGATAATCAGTAATGTTTAACAGTGACAAGAAGATCATCTGCACTTATACACACCATGCAGGACACAGTAAATCAGGTTAAGGTTAACTGCACTCACATGTCTTTGTTCCATAACACCAGAGCTTTCTATCTTGGGAGGGCGTGTTCTGAGGTATGTTAATTCGACATGTCAAAATCTAATTCGTTAGAGTAAGATTAAAGGCCGTCTCTTAAAACCTAACTCCTCAGTTCCAGTTCAGTTCTTGAGCTCACCAAATTCTCTCCGTGGCAACGAGAGTCCAGAGGATCGAGTCGGCCGTTTGAAACCTCTACTAAAGCTTTTCTGTTACACCGATAGAATTGCTTCAACAGAAACGCCATCTGCAACAAGCTGACGCTACGAGATTCCTTAAGAATCTGCTCAGACGCAATACCATCCACCTGTGTGCCTGCGGCAACTCTAGGACCAGAGAGTCGGTACCACAGGTCTCCTCTACTGGACCGGGTACCCAGAGGCTGATCAACATCCTCCCTCTATCTCCGGATCTGAACAGAGGGTCGTCTGAACGGTGAGGAAGAACACAGATTGCGTCTGAATGCCTATATATTAAGAAACAATTCAGCTTAACTGCAAACCAAATTCTTCACCCAGAACGCATTTTTCTGTCTCTGAGATAAAAACCTTCCGAGACCTACATTCACACATCCAAACACACACACTTCATTTTAGTTTCATCCAGACACAGATTGCTTTAATACCAAGTTTTAATACCAAAGCTTTTATAAATTGTCATTTATGAATTGTCTTTTAAATGGTCATCTTTAAATTGTTAGTAATAAATTCTTAACTTTTTAAACCTGACTCTTCTTTGAAATAAAACACAGAGTAGTGCATTTGGTCACTGAACGAGTAAAGATCTCTTTAGATCTTCTGAATTACTAAATAAACTTTTGCTATTAATTTAAATCTCTTAAATTAAATATTAATCTTTTGATTAAATATAGACCAAGCCAGCTGGTGTATGAACTTCTATCGATTATATAAATATCTGTGGATATATCTTTCTCAGGGTTTAACAAAGCTGGAATAGCAACAGCGTTAAATTCTAGTTATGTAGATGAACAACGCTACAGAAGTCTGCCACCTATGCTGCAGCCCCACTGAACAAATTCACGTTCAGGCTTTACACGGCTCAGAACAACGCACTTTCTAAACCACAGAATAACAATTAACACTAAGTATTGAATGTGAGTTCATTTCACGAATGACATTTCCAAACTCTCCTTTAGAGAGCCCCAATTTTCCCAGCGATAAGTAGACATCTAGAAACCCCGACGCCCAGGCCCAGCCTTTTGGAGCTGTAATGAGTTTAGGTCTCTTTCTGGCTGACTGTGCTGTCCCGTTGTTTGATAGCAGTGTTATCCACACTCACTTACCCTTTCTCTTAGACGCGGCAGGGCCTCGGGGACTCGGCTCCTTCTGTGTGTTTACCAATTCCCACAACCTAGCCAAGACTCTTGGGGCTTCGCTTGGAAATTACGTTCCATAAGGTCCTCGAGAATGTTGGCAGGGCCGAGTGGAAGGCTGCGGCGACTTCCCACATAACACGTGAGAGGGTGTCAACAGTATATGTGCTGTGAAACGGGCTTATGACGGGAACATTATGATGTTTTATGCTGTAAAACATGTAATTAAATCTGAGAGTCATGCTGGAGGGTGAGTGCATGTGACTGACAGCAGAACAATTAAAAGCAATGCTGGTGATGCTTTTCCAAGTGATTAGTCAGACATATTTAGTGAAGTAGCGTTTTTTTCTCAGTGGGCGGAAAACAATCTATCAGCTTGTCCTGGTAGGAGAACAACTTGTGAAAGTGAAGCTTTTGGGTTCTTTTGAGATGGACACACACACACACACACACACACACACACACACACACACACACACACACACACACACACACACACACACACACACACACACACACACACACACACACACACACACACGTTACTTTCTCACTCCCTTTCTGTGAGTTTTATGTTTGTACAGATTAGCGCTGGAAGTGGATGAGATCCAGCCAGAGTTCCTTAAGTCTCTGGATGTCGTAGGGTTGTGTTGGCTGAAGCGTCCCCCCCCCCCCCCCCCCTTGGGTGATTTAGCTACATTTGCGATGTGCGTAACGAATAAAATGTCAGTTCGTCTGCATGCGTCGGGGTAATTCTTTCTATTCTTTCTCCGTCGAAATAAACCGTCAAATACGGGAACTGTCCGGTCAACACAAGCCCTGCTTTTAACCGTTTTGTTTTCTTGTGAAAATTGTTGGAAAGAGAAAAAAATTTACTTGATTAACACCAGAGCCAGTGCGCCGTTATCTCCGTGACGGTAAATGAGAGAGAGAGAGAGAGAGTGAGAGAGAGAGAGAGGAGTTAGGGTTCTCAAAAATAAACCATTCTGACTCAGTATTATACAGAAATTAGCTTGCACATCTGAAACAATCGAGTGTTAGCCTGCCGTCCTTTAAAAGTACACACAGGGCTCCTCTAGCTAAACGCATGCTAACGTGTCCCATTTAAATACAGCAGTAGACGGAGCCTGCTGCACGTCCCTGAGGAGTGCTTTTGAGCGTTTTCTGTGTTTAATCCAGGCGTGCCGAAGGGCGATGGGATCAGTCCGACCAGATAAAGCTGCATCTACTTCACTTTAATGGAGTCCCATGTGTGACCTTATCACCCCGTCACACTCACCTCACCAGGATGTGTGATGTTATTATACACAGCTGATGTTGTTAGTCCTCTCAGCCTGCTGTCCTCTCCGCTCAGAGCCGGCCTAATTAAGGCTGGATTTAGACGGTGGCATTTGGGTTTGTGTGGGCTGAACCGAGCTTTGTGGTAAATGACCACATCAACATGATGATTCCTCCCTGTCTTACCCCTCCCACCTCTTCATCCCCCACCTCCTCATCCTCTTTCCTCCCTGTCTTGTGTTTTTCCCTCCATGGCCGAGATTCAGCCACTGATCCCGGCAGCTGTGAGATGCTGCGGTTTAATTGTGATCATATTTTTTCATCTGAAGACCATTATTTTAGCACTCGATTAGGGTTGCGTATAAATACTCACTTGACGTTTATTGAATGTCAAAGGCCGTTGGGTGTCTGATTGATTTTGACCTCTTTTCAGTGATGTCAGAAAGTGATTTGTTGCCACATCACAGCAGTCTTAAAAAGCTATTTTCTCCGTCAGCGGAAATACTAACTATCACTCAAGAGAGGAACGCGGGACTTTAACTCAGAAATGAAGATTAATGGGCATTTTGGGGAGCCTGCCGGAAACTATTACGATTTTTTTCTAAATTTAAAATGATAGTGGAAATCACACATGGAAATAATTAGTGAATACTAGGGGGAAATTAACAGAAAGGACATAAACCCTTTGTTTCAAACTTTGTGTTCAAGCATGTTTTAAGAAGGGACTTGCACTGAACAAAAGAATAGTTTAATCAACCTAATTGAATTGCTTCAATTTGTAACAAGCAATTTAATGAAGTTTATCCAACCTAAATTATTAAAATTGTAGTTTATCCAACCTAAGTTATTAAAATTGTACTAATAATCTGAGTTGGATTAACTTAATTAAATTGCTTGTTACCAATTGAAGCAATTTTTTAAGTTGGATCAACTTTTCCTTTTTACAGTGTTCGTAGAGAAAGGCTCTATGGATAAATGTTCAGATTTTTTCAGCTTTTATAAAATATTTTTTATTAATTGAGAATAAAATATGTAGTATTGTGTAAAGCCCTAACATTCCCTTACCAGAGGTGTGACCAAGTCACTGCTTTGCAAGTCACAAGTCTTTCCAGTCAAGTCTCGAGTCAAGTCCAAGTCAAAGACAACCAAGAACAAGTTGAGTCCAAAGTCAATGATGTGGAAGTCCATGTACTTAACTTTGAATATTTAAGTCATAATCAAGTCATCTGTCCAACTTCAATTTAATGACAATGATGATAAATTTCCAGAAATAAAGCTTCTTAAAGCTTCATTTATTTGCACAAACAAGCAGGAAGTGCAGCTGAAACTGATTATAAACAAAGTGCTGCTGCATTTAGCAGAACAACATCACACCCAGAACCAAGAATGATTTATGACTTTGGTCCATGCCGTGCCACTTTTGTGCTAAAATATCAAATTAGCTCAAGTCATCATCAAGTCAACAGATCCAAGTCAATTCAATTCACAAGTTACTGGTGTTCAAGCCCGAGTTAAACCGTAAGTCTTTATAGATTTTATCAAGTCAAGTCAGACGTTATTAAAATACTGATTCGAGTCAAAGTCATGTGACTCGAGTCCACACCTCTGTTGCCTACTGCCTGTCATGTCAGTTTAAGGTTAAGATCATCTTATGTTGACACATGATAGAGTTGTTCTGGTCAAATCTTAAAAAACCCACTCTACTTTTGACTTGGCTGTGAATGAAACTGCAGTGTGAAAGGCCCAAATCAGGAACAGAGAATACCCACGTTACAACAGGCCAATCAGCTTGAAGAGAGCGAGCGTGGATGATGAAGGTGAACTCTGCCATGATGATGAGTTAATGGACTGTGTGACAGTGTGTTCCTGCCTTTACAATAACCCTTTGATTTAATATTAGCCTCATTCTTCCTGCACGAAGACAGTCACCTGGGCTGATTTTCCAACACCTTTTAGTTTTTTTTTACAACTTTATTTTATTATGTCATTGCTTGTTTTCTTGTTTTATGAACAACCTAAAGTTTGAACATATCTGCTTTAGATAGTAGGAGACAGAAAGTCCATTCTGAAGCTACAGACCAACAAGACCTGTTGTGTTGGGCTCTTGAATAAACTCTGCTCAAGCGATAACGTGGAGCAACAATCACCTTTTATTTTAGCCTCCTCCTTTTCCCTAGCCAGTACGTAGTGCCCCCTAGTGGCGTATGCAAATAAATCAATATAGATCACACCACATCCCCCTTACTGAAGTTAGGCTGGTACATTATTTTGCTCTCCAAACAAAACAACTGCATAATATTTTTTTTCCAATACTGACATACCCCAACGTTTCAGGAAACACAAACTCGGTATTTTCATAACACTTTCTTTTCTCTTGTAACTGTCAAACCGTATTCCCTTTTGAACATTCGTCTCGTCTCTCGTCTCGTCTCGTCTTCCTCCGCTTATCCGGGTCCGGGTCGCGGGGGCAGCATCCCAACTAGGGAGCTCCAGGCCGTCCTCTCCCCGGCCTTGTCCACCAGCTCCTCCGGCAGGACCCCAAGGCGTTCCCGGACCAGATTGGAGATGTAACCTCTCCAACGTGTCCTGGGTCGACCCGGGGGCCTTCTGCCGGCAGGACATGCCCGAAACACCTCCCCGGGGAGGCGTCCAGGAGGCATCCTGACCAGATGCCCAAACCACCTCAACTGGCTCCTTTCGATCCGGAGGAGCAGCGGTTCTACTCCGAGTCCCTCCCGAATGTCCGAGCTCCTCACCCTATCTCTAAGGCTGAGCCCGGCCACCCTACGGAGGAAACTCATTTCGGCCGCTTGTATCCGCGATCTCGTTCTTTCGGTCATTACCCAAAGCTCATGACCATAGGTGAGGATTGGGACGTAGATCGACCAGTAAATCGAGAGCCTGGCTTTCTGGCTCAGCTCCCTCTTCCCCACGACAGATCGGCTCAGCGTCCGCATCACTGCAGACGCCGAACCAATCCGCCTGTCGATCTCCCGATCCCTCCTACCCTCACTCGTGAACAAGACCCCGAGATACTTAAACTCCTCCACTTGAGGTAGGACCTCTCCCCCGACCCGGAGGTGGCAAGCCACCCTTTTCCGGTCGAGAACCATGGTCTCAGATTTGGAGGTGCTGATCCTCATCCCAGCCGCTTCACATTCGGCCGCGAACCTACCCAGCAAGAGCTGAAGGTCAGAGCTGGATGAAGCTAGGAGGACCACATCATCCGCAAAAAGCAGAGACGAGATTCTCCTGCCACCAAACTCGACACACTCCACACCACGGCTGCGTCTAGAAATTCTGTCCATAAAAGTGATGAACAGAACCGGTGACAAAGGGCAGCCCTGGCGGAGTCCAACCCTCACTGGGAACAGGTCCGACTTACTACCGGCTATGCGGACCAAACTCACGCTCCTCTGGTAAAGGGACTGAATGGCCCTTAACAGAAAGCCACCCACCCCATACTCCTGGAGCGTCCCCCACAGGGTGCCCCTGGGGACACGGTCATAAGCCTTCTCCAAATCCACAAAGCACATGTGGATTGGTTGGGCAAACTCCCATGCCCCCTCCATCACCCTTGCAAGGGTATAGAGCTGGTCCACAGTTCCACGGCCAGGACGAAAACCACATTGCTCCTCCTCTATCTGAGATTCAACTATCGATCGGACCCTCCTCTCCAGTACCTTGGAGTAGACCTTTCCAGGGAGGCTGAGGAGTGTGATCCCCCTATAGTTGGAACACACCCTCAGGTCACCCTTCTTAAAGATGGGGACCACCACCCCGGTCTGCCACTCCCTAGGAACTGCCCCCGATGACCACGCAATGTTGTAGAGACGTGTCAACCATGACAGCCCTACAACATCCATAGCCTTGAGATACCCAGGACGAACCTCATCCGCCCCCGGGGCTCCGCCGCTGTGTAGTTGTTTGACTACCTCAGCAACTTCTGCCCCCGAGATCGGACAGTCCATCCCCAGGCCTCCCAGCTCTGGTTCCTCCTCGGAATGCGCATTGGTGGGATTGAGGAGCTCCTCAAAGTATTCCTTCCACCGTCCGACTATAGCCTCAGTTGACGTCAGCAGCTCCCCATCCCCACTGTAAACAGTGTGAGCGAGTTGCTGCCTTCCTCTCCTGAGGCGCCGGACAGTTTGCCAAAACCTCTTTGGAGCCGATCGATAGTCTTTCTCCATGGCCTCACCAAACTCCTCCCACGCCCGAGATTTTGCCTCGGCAACTGCCACTGCTGCACCCCGCTTGGCTATCCGGTACCTGTCTGCTGCCTCCGGAGACCCACTGACCAGCCACGCCCTGTAGGCCTCCTTCTTCAGCTTGACGGCTCCCCGAACCTCTGGTGTCCACCAGCGGGTACGGGGGTTAACACCACGACTGGCACCGGCCACCTTACGACCACAGCTAGCAACAGCCGCCTCGACAATCGCAGAGTGGAACAAGGCCCACTCGGACTCAATGTCCCCCACTGCTCTCGGGACGTGGTCAAAGCTCTGCCGGAGGTGGGAGTTGAAGACCATCTTGACAGGTTCTTCTGCCAGGCGTTCCCAGCAGACCCTCACTATGCGTTTGGGTCTGCCAGGTCTACGTGGCATGTTCCCTTGCCATCTGATCCAACTCACCACCAGGTGGTGATCAGTTGACAGCTCCGCCCCTCTCTTCACTCGGGTGTCCAAAACATACGGCCGCAGGTCAGATGATACGACTACAAAATCTATCATCGACCTGTGACCTAGGCTGCCCTGGTACCAAGTGTACCGGTGGGCATCCTTATGTTCGAACATGGTGTTCGTTATGGCCAAACTGCGGCTTGCACAGAAGTCCAATAACAAAACACCGCTCGAGTTCAGATTAGGTGGGCCGTTCCTCCCAATCACACCCCTCCAGGTCAAGCTGTCATTGCCCACGTGAGCATTGAAGTCCCCCAGCAGGACAATGGAGTCCCCTGATGGAGCACTATCTAGCACTCGTCCCAGGGACTCCAAAAAGGGTGGGTACTCTGAACTGATATTTGGCCCATAAGCACAAACAACAGTCAGGACCCGTTCCCCGACCCGAAGGCGCAAGGAAGCTACCCTCTTGTCCCCCGGGGTAAACCCCAACACACAGGCAGAGAGTCTCGGGGCTAACAAAAAGCCAACCCCAGCCCTCCGCCTCTCACCCGGAGCAACTCCAGCAAAGTAGAGTGTCCAACCCCTCTCCAGGTCTCGGGTTCCAGAGCCAATGCAATGTGTCGAGGTGAGTCCGACTATATCTAGCCGGTACCGCTCAACCTCTGCCACAAGCTCCGGCTCCTTCCCCGCCAGCGAGGTGACGTTCCATGTCCCAAAAACTAGTTTTCTTGTCCGGGGATTGGACCGCCAAGGCTCCCGCCTTGGTCTGCCACCCGATTCACATTGCACCGGACCCTTCATGTTCCTCCTGCGGGTGGTGGGTCCACAGTTGGACGAGCCCATATATCCGGTTCGGGCTGGGCCCGGCCGGGCCCCATGGGCGAAAGCCCGGCCACCAGGCGCTCGCTCACGGGCCCCAACCCCAGGCCTGGCTCCAGGGTGGGACCCCGGTAACCCTCCGGGCCGGGTACTCCGACTCTTCATTTTAACCGCCATGAAAGATCCTTTGAACATTCTATTATCAAAAACAAAACTTAACATTTCAAAATACAACTTTTTCCATTCCAAACAATTAACTTCACAGATCAAGTCTTATTGGTTTAATCACTTCCCTACCAGACCGGGTTCTTACCACGCCTGGTGTATCGGCTGCGCTTGGCTCAGAAACAGTCTCTGTAGGAGTGGACTGGATCTGTTTTGCTTCCGTTTGAGTCTCTGTTTGTGGGATCGGCACAAGATGACTGTGGTTCCTTCTGATTGTCCCTTGGGGTCCACTGATGATGTACACTCGTGGAGTTGGGTGGACTGATGTCACTGTGCCCTGAGCTTTTGCATCCTTGATCCAGACTGGTTTCCCTAGCAACAACTTAACCAGTTCTCCTGTTCTGTGTCTTTTGTTGAACCATTCGGTTTGTCTCAGCCTTTTCTCTCTCTCAGAATGACAAATCTGCTGAAAATCCGGCAGACATGGCTCTAAGGTTTCAGGAAGCATTGGTGTAGTAGTGCGAAGCCTGCGCCCCATGAGAAGTTGAGCCGGGCTGTAGCCATTCGCCAGTGCTGTTGTTCTGTACGCCAGCAATGTCTTGTAAGGATCATTGGCCTTCTTGAGGAGATTTTTGATGGTCTGGACGGCTCTCTCTGCTTCACCGTTGCTCTGTGGGTACCTGGGACTACTGGTTACATGGTCAAAACAGTAGTCCTTTGCAAAGTCTCTCATTTCTTGACTTGCAAATTGTGGGCCATTATCGGTAATAAATTCTTCAGGTATTCCATGGCGTGCAAATATTGACTTTAAATGCACAATCACATTGGCTGAACGAGTTGGGCTGAGTTGAGCAATCTCGACATATCTCGAGAAATAATCTACTACCAACAGATAGTTTGTCTTTTTGCGTGAACAAATCAGCTCCTAAATTCTGCCATGGCCTCAGGTAAATGTGTGGGCATAAGAGGTTCCCTCACATTAACTCTCCTGTATGCACAACCTGCACTTAAGGACTAGTTCACTGATCTGATTACTTAAGCCTGGCCACCACACTGCTTGTCGGGCACGTTCTCGACACTTAACTACCCCTTGGTGACCCTCATGTATTTTGTCCAAAACTGCATTTCGCATGTTTGCAGGAATGACCAACCTTGTGCCTCGCAGTAGTAGTCCATTGTGTACACTCAGAACTGCTCTTTCTGACCAGTAGTGTTTTACTACTCCCTGCAGCTGGTTCCCGTCAGGCCAGCCCTCTGCACAGAACTTCATGACTTGCGAACAAACGCTGTCCGACTGTAGCTGCTCACGGAGATCTGTAAGGTATTTGATGCTAGTAGGAAGGCCTTTCAGCACTGCGTCAACGTAAATATTGTTGTCCTCCATAAGATCATTGTCTCTGGGCGTCACGCTGCCTGCCAGCGGTAACCGTGACAGCGTGTCGGCTGTGGTGATGCTTTTGCCTGGAATGTGCCTTATAGTGTAAGAATACCTCATTAGGCACATACAGAATCTCTGTATCCATGGTGGAAGCAAATCCAAGGCTTGCCCTCCAAGTAGGCTCACTAGTGGCTTATGGTCGGTCTCAAGCTCAAAGTGTAGCCCTAGAATAAAGTCACTGAATCTTTCACAGGCCCAGGTGAGCACCAGTGCTTCTTTTTCCAGTTGTGCATAGCACTGCTCTGTAGGTGTCAATGATCGTGAGGCATACACGACTGGTGACCATACGTCATTGTCTTTCTGTAGCAAAACTGCCCCCAACCTATATGAAGAGGCATCCGCTGAGATCTTTTGGGGTTTGTTTGGGTCGTAAAGTACTGGAGCAGATGACAGTTCTTCTTTTAAACTGCTAAACGCGTTTTGTTGCTCGTGCCCACAGTACCACATGTTTTTATTTGAAAGCAAGTCTCTCAGTGGTTTGTCTTTTTCTGAGAGGTTAGGGATGAATTTCCCCAGCTGATTCACCATTCCTGAGCTCACTCACGGTGCTTGGCTCTTTCATATTCTGCACCGCACTAGTTTTGTCAGGGTCAGGACTCATGCCCTCAGATGACACAATGAATCCTAAGAATTTCACTGCTCTTTTGCCGAACTCACATTTTGACATGTTCAGGGTGACGCCCGCCTTCTCTACACGGTTGAGGACAGCGTGGAGTCTCACGTCGTGCTCCTCTCTCGTGGATCCCCAGACCAGGATGTCGTCCATGTGGCACACGACCCCCGCAAGGCTGGCTGTCACTTCCGTCACCATCATGTTTTGGAAATGCTCTGGTGCACTGGAAATACCAAATGGCAAACGACTGAAATGGTATCTACCAAATAGCTTAATAAATGTGGTGAGGAGAGCAGATTCTTTGGACAGCGGTATTTGCCAAAAGCCCATGTTAGCATCTAGCTTGGAGAAATACTGTGCACCTGTGAGCATGCCTAGTGTTTGCTCTACAGAGGGGAGGATATATCTTTCACGACACACCGACTCATTTAATGGGGTCATGTCCACTAGTAGTGTGCATCTCTACCTGCCTCACGATTCGATCCGATTCCGATTATCTGCCTAATGATTCGATTTGAGTCTGAAATGCATCACGATTCTTCACACAAAAATGTTCATTACTTAATAAAAGCAGTAGAATAGTTTTCAATTTGTTTTTGATTTCGAAATCCCTGAAAAACAGAACATTCATCTATTCACTATAGTGAGCAATAATGTTTAAAGTGTGCTGCCTATAATTACTTAAATAATATAAGAAATAAGGTTTTCGGTAGAGCAGCTTTAAGATAGAATATTACTGAACTTAAAAATAGTAAACAAATACTGTGTTAAGTGATTCTTTCACATCCAGGAACCTAAAAGCGAAAATAGCCCAGACATCCGATTTAAATGTAATGGGTACATCTTTGATTACTGGTAATGTTGGCCCTGTATCCCTGTCCGCCTTTTCTGTTTTAAATTGGCGCTAGGGCAACGCAGTGCGCATGTCATTGCAACTCTGCCCTCAGAAGTAATTATAAAACCTCAAAACTTTATTGTCCTCGCAGGATCGGCAACCTGTTCCCATCAAAGATCCATTATTACCCGTTTCCCACAGTAAAGAAAACACTGGGAGCCACAGCAGCCGCGGCATTGTGGGCGGGGCCTACCCTCAGACAGCAGAGCGCTGCTCACAACAGGTGACAGCAGTCAGTACTGGTCGCTCGTGTACGTCAAATTTATCTTTCATAAAAAGATAATCAATAAAACGATTTGTATAACATGGATCCAGAAGTTGTAGCCTGTCTCTGCCTACAATATTTAGATATTTTTCACCCTGTTGGTGGTTTTACTGAGCAGGTGCCACTTTTGTCATATGTTTCTTTTTAAAACATGTTTAGACCGTTCAGAATACAAATCCAGACTCTGTCATGTTTGATTGTTGTAATTAAACTTTGTAGGTGGGGAAGGTCAGAAAAGGATCCGATCAATTTGTTTTTCCCTCACAGTGACGGAGATAACGGCGCAGTGATCCTGGCTCTGGTGTTAATCAAGTTAAATTATATCTCTTTGCAACAATTTTCACAAGAAAACAGAACAGTTAAAAGCAGGGCTTGTGTTGACCGGATAGTTCCCGTATTTGACTATTCATTTTGATGGAGAAAGAATAGAAAGAATTACCCCGACGCATGCAGACGAACTGACACTTTATTCGTTTCGCGCAGATGTAGCTAAATCACTCAAGAAATGATTCCCATCTGAGCTGGACACTGCTCAGCGCAGCTCACTGTCAGCGTGTACTACATAAGGTCCACAGCGAGCTGAAGATGTGGAGAGGGGCTTGGAGCACGTCGCAGAACCAGAGCGCATGCAGGAAGATTCCTCCGACTGAAGTGAGAATTGTCATTTAGAAAATGTTCCCTGATTATGAAACTTTGGCTGAATAGCGCTTGTTCCTGTCTCCAATGTGGCGACACATCTAGGAGCCGTCTGAGGAGAGTCCCAGAATCTCACATCCTCGTCAGCTCAGAATGCGCCGATATGATTACGCACAAGCATGACGCGTCAACCCGTTCTCACAGTCAGACTGGGTTGGAACTGTTCAGGTTTACGCAGACAATCTTTACATTTAGAATTGGCATACAGATGTACAATTAATGCAGTAAAATATAAAGCATTTTATTTAAACATCCATTCATTATTTTACAAGCACAGAGAGCCACATCAGATGGATGGAAGAGCCGCATGCGGCTCCAGAGCCGCGGATTGCCGACCCCTTACATAGACATAGGGAGAGAATCTCATTATGTCACGTTGCTGCATCGATGCGGAATCATGCACGGCTGAATCGTGATGCATCTTAGAATTGATCAATTTTCCCACCTCTAATGTCCACACAGATGTGGATGTTCTCTTTGTCCTTTTTGGGGGCTACGACCATGCAGCAACACAAGTCTCTGGACTCTTCCACACAACTGATTACTCCCAACTGTTCCGTCCTCTCCAGCTCTGTTTTGACTTTGCCCAGTAGTGGCAGTGGAACACGCCTTGGCACTTTCAATGAATAAGGTTTAGCGTCAGGCTTCAGCTTAATGGCGTATGGTTTTTGAACAAGCCCGAGCCCATCATATAGTTTCGGGAACACTTTCCTCACTGACTCAAGGTCAACATTGTCCATTCGGGCAATTAGTTTCAGTCTCACTGTAGTTGTCCTGCTTAAGAGAGCTACACGCAGATTTCTGACTACATAAATTGTCTCTGTAGTGCTCCTGTCACTGTAGGAAATGTCTTCCTTTGTGGACCCAAGCACGGTCAATGCTGCACCTCCTGGTCCATACAGTGGCTTTTCGGCTTTTTGCAAATGTTCATTTGGCTGCTTAATGTCTTTGAATGTCTCCTCTGAGATAGACTCGGGGGCAGATGTCACAGCTAATTTAAATATCACGCTTTTGCCTCTCATGCAGATTTTAGCAATCCACGGGCCTTCTCCTGAATCCAGTTCACCTAGGAAGAGACCATCTGCACTGCCTGCTACCTCATGCACAGTTGTAGACCTACAAACTCTCCCGTAGTGTCCACGTTTCCCACAGTTGTGGCATTTTGCATTTTTAGCTGGGCACTGTGCTGCTGGGTGCATCTGTGCTTTTCCACATCTAGAGCATGTTTTATTCTCTCATTTTGTTATTTGTGGTTTTTGTGGCTTGAACTGCTTTTGGTCTCTGCTTCTGTACTGCTGGCGCTGCTCGTCTGTTAGGTCAAGTCCCCTTAGCACGTCGTCAGCCTCGTCTCCCATGCAGTAAACTAATGTGTTCACTTGGTTAGCATCTGTTGAACTGTCCAGATTACTTGCCATTCTGAAACGCTCGAAATGTCTGATCCACTTCTCCCACTCCTGGGGCTTTGCGAAGTCGAATGGTTCCGGTGGCTTGATGGTGAAAGTAGCCACAGGCGGAGCTGCCATAGCCGGGCCTGTTGCCGCCGGTAGAGCTGCTGCTTGCTCCGTCATGTTTGTCACTGGCCATTCGCCAAACTGACTTTTTCTTCAGTTTTCTCAGTTCACCGCTTAGAGCGAGTGCACTTCTGACACCATGTTGTGTTGGGCTCTTGAATAAACTCCGCTCAAGCGATAACGTGGAGCAACAATCACCTTTTATTTTAGCCTCCTCGAGCTGTTCACATACCACACATTTTCCCCAGCCGGTAAGTACTGCCCCTTAGTGGCGTATGCAAGTATATCAATATAGATTACACCACAACCAACATATTTACACTGACATGTCCTTCATTTGGTAGATATCTAAAGAGCCAGTCACATGGTAGCAACTCAGTGCATTTAGTCGTCTAGATGAGGTGAAGAAGAACTTGGTTAAGTTCAGATAAGCACCAGAAAGGAGAAGAAGACAGATTTAAATGACTTTGAACATGGTATGTGTATTGTTAAGGATTGACTACATATATATTAAATGATCAAATATATATTTTAATGTGACATTCACTGAAACAAATGGTGATAATGTCTTCTGTAGTGTAGATAGATATTAGCACAATCTCAGTTTGGAGAGACAGAAATTAGTTTTGACGGTACTGACATCTACTGTGAGTGGAACCAAGAAAATAATAAATAGTTGTCATTGTTAAACAATTTAACTGTCAAAATCTTCTGTCTCCCCATCCACTCTGTAGCACTATAGAGTGCAACAAATCAATTCCAGGTAATTACTCATCAGGAAGTGCATCTCACACCATTCCCAGACTTCCCTCTCTCCAGCCACCTCTCCAGCCACTTGGGTCAGTTCCTCCGGGGGAATCCTAAGGTGCCTGGCCCGCCAAGAGACATAATCCCTCCAGCATGGCCTGGGTCTTTCCTTGGGTTTCCTCCCAGTTGAACATGCCCAGAAAACCTCACCAGGAAGGTGTCCAGGAGGCATCCTAACTAGATGCCCAAGCCACCTCAACTAGCTCCTCTTGATGTGGAGGAGCAGTGGGTCTACTTCGAGCCCCTCCTGGTCTTTCGGGCTCCAGTGGTCTGCCACCGACGATGCTTTCAGCGTAGGTGTGAGTGATGTGAAATATCAGGCACCTACTCGTCAACAGATTCTGTCAGTTGTGTCTTCCTTTTTTGATCCTTCAGGGTTCCTGGCACCCTTTGTACTGATCGGCAAGGGTATTCTTCAAGAGCTCTGTGCCAAGGGCAGGGGCTGGGATGACACCCTACCAGAACTGTTAAGCTCACAGTGGGAGCGATGGAAACCTTCAGCTGCTGAAGGAAATCAAAATGGCAAGATGTTACCATCCTCCTGGGTTTGGGACCATAGCGAGAGTTGAACTGCACCATTTTGCAGATGCTAGTAACATTGGATACGGTGCTTGTTCCCCAGGTACAAGAATGATCATGGTAAAATTCATTGTTGTTTAGTGATGTCAAAAATAAGAGTAGCACCTATGAAAGTAATGTGTTCCTAGATTAGAACTGACTGCAGCTGTCGTTCAAGCAAAGTTGAGTGTTGTGTTGAAAGCGGAGCTGCAGATGCAGATCAGTGACGAGTTATTTTGGTCAGACTCTCATATAGTATTGGTGTACATCAATAACAAAGCCAAGAGGTTCCACGTCTTCATAGCCAATCATGTTCAGTTCATTAGAAAAACAACAGATGTGTCTCACTGGTGCTACGTTGAGTCCTCAGAGAACCCAGCTGACCACGCCTCAAGAGGTCTCTTTGCATCAGGATTCTCGACCTACAACTGGTTATCTGGACCTGGTTTTTGTGGGGTCCAGAAGTACACTTATGTAAACCTCGAAACGTTGAGCTGATTGTGGGTGATCCTGAAGTTAAAACCTTAGTTCTTGTTGTTGAGGTCACCAAGGAAAATGCCATCTTGTCAAGCTTAAGTCAGTTATCTAGCTGGTCCAAACTTGTCAGAGTTGTAGCAAGAATTAAGAGACTTGGATTGGAGGGAAGACAACACAGTGACACCATTACGGTAGAAGAGCATCGAAGGGCATTGGAAGCAGTAGTGAGCTTAGTCCAGCAACAAGCATTTTCAAGAGAGTTAAAACTTCTCCAAAAGCCTGAAGGACTTCCAAGCTCGACCCTTGACCCCATCATGGTGAATGGGCTCCTAAGAGTAGGTGGCAGGTTAACAAGGGCAACCTTGAAACAGCAGGTAAAACATCCACTTATTCTTCCAAGGGACAGTTGTATCACAGAGTTCATCATAGCTCATTACCATGCACGAGCTTGCCAGAGTTCATCATAGCTCATTACCATGCACGAGCTTGCCATCAGGGACGTAATTCAAACTGATGGAAATCAGGGCAAATGGGTTTTGAGTACTTAACGGAAGCAACTTAGTTGCCCGGGCCATATCAAAATGTGTACCATGCAGAAGGCTCAGGCATCGTACAGAAGAGCAACATATGGCTGACCTTCCAGAGGAGTGTGTGGAATCATCACCCCCTTTTTGTTTCTGTGGCATGGACTGTTTTGGGCCTTTTAGTACCAAGAATGGGCGTAAGGAATGCAAACGTTATGGACTCATTTTTTCATGCTAAGCCTCTAGAGCAGTTCACTTTGAAATGTTAACAGATCTCTCAACTGATGCCTTTATTAACAGTCTGAGATGCTTCATCAGCCTGAGGGGAGCTGTTAGATAGCTATATTGTGATCAGGGCACCAATTTTACTGGAGTCAGAACTGAACTGGTGAAGGTTCTGAAGCAGTGTGATGCAGAGAAACTCAAGACATTGCTTTTGGACAATCAATGTGACTGTGCTTAACACCTCATCAGCAAGTCATGCAGGTGGTATTTGGGAGCATCAAATTAGATCAGTTTGGAACATGTTGGATGCAACAATTGCTAAGGCATCCAACAGGATGGATGACACATCCCTTAGGACCCTGTTTTATGAAGCTATGGCTATTGTTAATAGCCTTCCTTTATCTTACTGTGACATTCATGATCCATGGGCTCCTGAACCACTCACTCCTAACCATCATATTCTCAAGAAGGCTAAGATCGCTTTACCACCACCAGGGGAGTTTGTGAGGGAAGATGTTTATGCAGTGAAACAGTGGCGTGGAGTGAGGTTTCTTGCGGAACAGTTTTGGAGCAGATGGAGGAAGGAACATCTTATGAACATCTCCTTGAGACAAAAATGGCACAAACCGTGCCGTACTGTGAAAGTAGACAACTTTGTTCTTATCAAAGATGATGCACTGCCGAGAGGTCAGTGGCGTTTGGGACGTGTGACTAAAACCATATCAAGTAAAGATGGATTTGTCCGTAGGGTTAAGGTTTTAGTAGGAACCAAGACACTGCATGATAAGGATGGTTATGTGTCTATCATTGAGCTCCCAGTTCAGAAACTAGTGGTCTTCCTTGAGAGCCCTTGAGCACTGCCATTTTGGTTACTTGAATTCATGTAGAAAAATGTATACGATAATAAAAGTGGTTGTGATTTTTGTATTTTTCCTTACATGATTTGGTGGGACTGTAAGTGGCCAGCAGGTGGAGCATTCCAACGTCATTTGCCACGCCCTCCAGATCTGGGTATAAGGAAGTGTTAGCAGGGCAGGTGGCAAATGGAGTTGGCATTCCACCTGGTCCGGCATGATGGCAGCTACTCTGAATGTCATGTAAGCCCACAGCTCCTAATCTGTTTAATGTTTTTATTATAAGATTAAGTCCAATATTATTTTGTATCATTGTCAGCATGTGTGTTTATGTGTCAAGCTGGCCTCATTTGATTCAACTGCGTCTCGTGGATAGTGGAGCAAGGTGTTTGTGTTTTTATTTTAAGCCTTGGCTTTTGTTTGTTGAACAATTGTATTGTTTGACACCTATTTGTAATAACGTTTGTTCATTGTTACCTATTTCCAGTTTTCACAGTGCAAGGTGCAAAGGGATGTACTGAAGGATGTTGCAGAAGCACACATCAATAAAAGAAAGAAAATACGTTTTTTTGCACCCGTCAAAACGTTTTTCCTCACTTGTCAGAAGCCACGGGACAGCAACACACACCATAGTATAATTTCTGTTGCAGCTAAGCAATGATTAGCTCATTGGGGCAGCAATAGATGAGGTCATTCAAAGAGTTGAATTTTGACCTCTGACCCCCCTCTCTCTGATAATGAAGTGCAAAACTCCATCAGGATACCTGACTGTTTCTTTTTTCTCACCTTTGTTTTCCCCTCAGTTTCTTGACTTAGTAAATATCATTAAGGCCAATAAATTGTGCATCTCGTTTGAAAACACATGATCCCACAGACTCGGACTCGCTATTAGCTGCTCATCCACCCACGTTATCACTTCTTCACATGGACAGCAATAAAAAGAGACGACCGAGTGACATTTAGGAATACAGATTAATGAGCACAGGATTGTCAAAAAGAGGAGACATGTGACAGAGGTCAAGCATGTAATGACCTGGTGACCTGGAAGTCTCTAAAAATGAAAGGTGTGTGTTGACTGTCCCAGCCTGAATTTAATAGACATTGTCAGTAATATAGAAATGGTAAAAGGCCTGTATTTGTACAGCGCCTTAGTAGGGTTCAACAACCCTCCAAGGCATTAAACAACACAATCAGTCTTTCACCCATTCACACACACAGTCCACACACTGGAGGGCATGACCTACACAGTAGCCAACCTTTGGTTGATTGAACTATGCATTTACAGCTAGCTAATCTACAGGGAGTGCAGAATTATTAGGCAAATGAGTATTTTGTCCACATCATCCTCTTCATGCATGTTGTCTTACTCCAAGCTGTATAGGCTCGTAAGCCTACTACCAATTAAGCATATTAGGTGATGTGCATCTCTGTAATGAGAAGGGGTGTGGTCTAATGACATCAACACCCTATATCAGGTGTGCATAATTATTAGGCAACTTCCTTTCCTTTGGCAAAATGGGTCAAAAGAAGGACTTGACAGGCTCAGAAAGGTCAAAAATAGTGAGATATCTTGCAGAGGGATGCAGCAGTCTTAAAATTGCAAAGCTTCTGAAGCGTGATCATCGAACAATCAAGCGCTTCATTCAAAATAGTCCACAGGGTCACAAGAAGCGTGTGGACAAACCAAGGAGCAAAATAACTGCCCATGAACTGAGAAAAGTCAAGCGTGCAGCTGCCAAGATGCCACTTGCCACCAGTTTGGGCATATTTCAGAGCTGCAACCTCACAGGAGTGCCCAAAAGCACAAGGTGTGCAAACTCAGAGACATGGCCAAGGTAAGAAAGGCTGAAAGACGACCACCACTGAACAAGACACACAAGCTGAAACGTCAAGACTGGGCCGAGAAATATCTCAAGACTGATTTTTCTAAGGTTTTATGGACTGGTGAAATGAGAGTGAGTCTTGATGGGCCCGTGGCTGGATTGGTAAAGGGCAGAGAGCTCCAGTCCGACTCAGACGCCAGCAAGGTGGAGGTGGAGTACTGGTTTGGGCTGGTATCATCAAAGATGAGCTTGTGGGGCCTTTTCGGGTTGAGGATGGAGTCAAGCTCAACTCCCAGTCCTACTGCCAGTTTCTGGAAGACACCTTCTTCAAGCAGTGGTACAGGAAGAAGTCTGCATCCTTCAAGAAAAACATGATTTTCATGCAGGACAATGCTCCATCACACGTACAAGTACTCCACAGCGTGGCTGGCAAGAAAGGGTATAAAAGAAGAAAAACTAATGACATGGCCTCCTTGTTCACCTGATCTGAACCCCATTGAGAACCTGTGGTCCATCATCAAGTGTGAGATTTACAAGGAGGGAAAACGGTACACCTCTCTGAACAGTGTCTGGGAGGCTGTGGTTGCTGCTGCACGCAATGTTGATGGTGAACAGATCAAAACACTGACAGAATCCATGGATGGCAGGCTTTTGAATGTCTTTACAAAGAAAGGTGGCTATATTGGTCGCTGATTTGTTTTTTATTATTTTTGAATGTCAGAAATGTATATTTGGGAATGTGGAGATGTTATATTGGTTTCACTGGTAAAAATAAATCATTGAAATGGGTATATATTTGTTTTTTGTTAAGTTGTCTAATAATTATGCACAGTAATAGTCACCTGCACACACAGATATCCCCCTAAAGTAGCTCAAATTAAAAACAAACTAAAAACTACTTTCAAAAACATTCAGCTTTGATATTAATGAGTTTTTGGGTTCATTGAGAACATGGTTGTTGTTCAATAATAAAATTATTTCTCAAAAATACAACTTGCCTAATAATTCTGCAGTCCCTGTAAAAAAATTTAAGAATAGGAGTGATTTGCTCAGTTATTTTGGTTCTTTTTAAAAACTATAGCCGCAGTGTTCTGAATAAATAGCAGTTTTGACATGATCAGAGCATAAAAATATTACAACTGTCCAGTCCTAATTTCAGCTGTTTGTTTGAGAGCTACTTTAAAGGGACGTTATGGAAGTTTGACAGCCAAAACATGTATAGAAATAATAAATTTCTTCTTCATAAATTCTTCTGCAATGCCCTGGTCCTGTAGAATGAACTTTGGCATTTTTACTGTGATTGCCTGTTTTTCTGTAAAATCACAGAAAAAGAGAGATGCTCGGGTCGAGCAGGCTGCTTCATGCGCGTTCACGCTCAGACATAGCATTTGCTATCAGTAGCTTTAGCAGCAGAGAGTGAGGTAGTGCCAACTCAGCGACTTTGTCGCTGTTCCTAACGCCTAGTGATGAACCTAGCTACATTTCTGAGGACCCTTAGCTACTTTCTTCTAGATATTTCCTGCAGATTAGCACCAAAATAGCCATTTTCGCTTCGAACCATTCTTTGGTTTGACGTTGTTTCAGCTGTCATCAAGGATATAAAAGTTACAAATACTGTGAATGTTATTAGAGTGTAGCTCACCTTGTAGGATGTCTGAATCCCATGCAGAAGACCTGGGTATGATTCTGGGTGTGAACACAGTTCATATAGAGTTTCTTTTTTACATTAAGGGTATATATTTTTTTACAGTAAGATGCCCAAAGTTTTATTTGAGACTCGTCGAACAGCATTGAATTCACAGATAAAAAGAAGTGGGTTCAACTTTCATTTTGGAGCAATTTTTCAAGCCAGGGAAGGGAATGATCTGAGCATGCAGGAGGACTGACCCATCTAACCCCCAAATTCCACTACCTCCGCTCCGCTCCGACACGAACGCCGGAGCAAAATCGGTCCCATTCTAGTCAATCAGAGCAATTCCACTACTGCGGCCGTGCTCCGGCAGTGCGGCGCCGTGCGCCGCCCTCTGTTCTGGCGTCCGGCAAAAATAGAATCGATCCTATTTTCGCGGGACGCCGGAGCACCTCCGCAGTAAATGGACAAAAATCACAACCGCCCAACAGGAAAAGGAGCAAGCACAACTTCCGTTTTTCACAATAAATCGATAAACAAAAGGCGTTTTTTGTTTCATATGCACAGGTTTAACAACCTTTAACAAATATCAATGGCGGCTGAAGTTTAAATGCACAAAGGTAAGCCATAAATACAGTTTCCACTATCAAAGTAGTCACACTTTGTTGATCCAAACACTGCTGATCTCTCAACACAAATGATGGGCAGATTAAACAGTTCATGCCGATGCTTCTCCCACACAACGGGTGTTTGGATCTAACTTCCGCGTTTATTGCTCGGACTGTATCGCAAGATCTCGAAAATCCCGCGCATGCTTGTTTGCCCACCTCAGGTCTCCGCACCGGAGCGGAGCCGTTGTAGAGCGGGTACCAAGAAAAATTGAGTTCGGAAGCGAGCGGCTGCGGAAGGCGGGGGCGGACCGGACCGGAGCGGAGCGCAGGTAGTGGAATTTGGGGGTTAAACCTCTGTCGGCTGTGCTGAAGAGAAAGGTACAGAACCAAATTATTTAATTAATTAGCTGCGTGTTCTCCTGTCCTCCGGGCCACCCACCCACCCACACACACAGTACTGTCTCAGCTGTTATTTTCGTTAAGGAGTGTGCACGTACAGCATGCGCACAAGCCTACTATTGAAGCTGCCGTTACGTTTTTGGCCTGAGGGGGCAATCGCGAGCATAAAACTTCAAAACTCCGAAAAGTCCCTTTAATGTCACAATGTTCAAATGTGTTACTAAATGTTCATATTCTTTATCATTTGGTGAAAAAATCTATTTCTAAACACTACCAGAGCAAAACTGTATAGATAGATACAAATGTGCCAAAAGTGATTCTGCTCTTACAAAGATTTCATTAATATTTTGTTTTATTTTTTAAACAAATCTTATATTTACTCTATACAGGTTTGGTGTTGTAAACTGTGATGAAAACCCAACTTTTAAATTTTTACAAATAGAAGAGAAGTTATATAAGTTTATTTCTTAAACGTTGTTTTCTCTGATTTACATGAAAGCCACACCCTTGCATTTAGTGTATCAATAGGTCGGCGGTAACCTGGCCCACCTCTTTTGTGATAAAAAGAGTCAATCTTATTAGATTAGATTAGATTAGATTAGATATCCTTTATTGTCATTAAATGATTGCACATTCAACGAAATTTCCTAGAGCTCCACATTAGGCATCCGCTAAAAATACTAAGAAAAATAGTTAAAACAAGTACAATATGCACCATGCAATAAAAAACAAAAACATTACAAAATACAATAAATAATATCAATAGGGTTGATTTTTCTGTCCATTCAGGGTTCTAATAGCCCAGGGAAAGAAACTCTTCCTCAGTCTGTCGGTCCTGCAGCTGAGGGATCTGAACCTTTTCCCAGATGGCAGCATGGCAAAAAGGTAGTGGTTTGGGTGGTAAATGTCCCTGGAGATGGTCCTTGCTCTAGTGAGACACCTCTGCAGGGCGATAGTGTCCAAGGAGGGAAGGGTGCATCCAATCACCTTTTCCGCCGCTCTAATGACCCTCTGGTATCTGTTTTTATCAGCTACTGTGCACCCCGCGTACCACACAGGGATAGCGTAAGTCATCACGCTCTCAATGACTGCTCGATAAAAAGACACCAAGAGGTTGGTCTGCAGCCTATTCCACTTCAGGACTCTCAAGAAGTGCAGCCGTTGTTGTGCTTTTTTGACCAAGGCAGTGGTATTGATTGTCCATGACAGATCCTCAGAGATGTAAATCCCGAGAAACTTAAAGAAGGGAACTCTCTCCACCTCAGCTCCTTTAATGCAGAGAGGGCGGGGGGCATCCTTACTCCTTCGGAAGTCAATAACCATCTCCTTGGTCTTCTTGATGTTAAGAGAGAGGTTATGATCATCACACCATTCTGATAAATGGCAAACCTCATCTCTGTATGCTGCGTCATCGTTGTTATGGATAAGACCTACAAGAGTGGTGTCATCTGCAAACTTAATGATCTTATTAGAGCGATGAATAGGAATGCAGTCATGGGTGTAGATGGTGAACAGCAGGGGGCTTAGCACACAGCCCTGAGGGGAACCAGTGCTGAGCATCAGAGTGGATGACCGCTTGTCACCAAACCTGACAGCCTGTGGGCGATTGGTGAGGAAATCTTTGATCCAGCCACAGATGGTGGGGGGAGGTTCAGGTTAATCAACTTGGCTACAAGGATGTTCGGGATTATGGTATTAAAAGCAGAGCTAAAATCAATAAAAAGCATTCTAACGGAGGTGCCGGGGTCCTCCAGATGTAGCAAAGAGGAGTGGAGAGCATTAGATATGGCATCCTCAGTAGACCTGTTTGCTTTATATGCAAACTGGCAGGGATCCATGCTGGGTGGGAGGAAGTCCTTGATATGTTTTTGCACCAGCTTCTCAAAGCACTTGGTCACCACCGGTGTGAGTGCTATGGGTCTGTAATCATTGAGACTGTTGATTGTAGTAGACTTGGGAAGTGGGACTATTGTTGTTGATTTCAAACAATATGGAACCGTATATGCTGTACTTGTCTATTATTCTTCAACGAGGTCAAGACTCTGCAGTCCACCTACACCTGAAGGACAAGGGACACTCCTGACAAAGTACACATTCTGGACAGAGAAGATATGTGGTTTTACAGAGGAGTAAAATAAGCCATCTATGTCAACTGTGGAAAAACAACATTAACTAGAGATGGGGGGGGGGGGGGGGGGGGGGGGGGCTTCGATTTCACCTTTCCAGTACCTATAACATAGCTGAGCTGATAATCAGCGCTGAGTAGCGTATGTCACACACCACAATACAGAGTTTGTCATAAACATGGCGACTGAAGTGGACTTCGCAGCGACTCTTTTCCCTGTTCTAAAGGACTTGGACACATCTTTAAAACCACAACAAGTAGAAGCGCTAAAAGCATTTCTTCTTCTAAAAAAAAAAAAAAAAAGACATTTGCGCCGTTGCCATACAACATTTTTGACTACAGATAAAAAACTACAGCATCGCGCGGTAAAGTCGGCATTTCTGTCTTTTTTCAGATTGGTTATTTTTGAGCTGCCTAGTTCCGCTGCTCATGTGCCTCTCTGCCTGTGAGTTGGCAGACTCTTTCTCTGTGCAAATTAAACAGAGGACGAGTCTGGCAGGCCAGGCTACCTATAATGCAGCTGTGAGTCTCATTCTTAAGCAGTTACAGTCTAGGTCACACCTTCCTATGTCTAATCAACACAACGACTCCCTCACAATAGAGGCTAACGATTCATCAGATGATGGAGGGGGGGGGGGGGGGGGGGGGGGGGGGGGGGGGGGGTACCCACAGGGTGTGTCCGAATCCAGAGGAAGGATGCTTGTGAGCACGGGTCCTCGCCGGTCTAGCAAGGCCGGGTCCTTGCTAGACCTCTAAAACCGGAAGTCAGCGGCTCTGAATTCGGACAGTACTAGCCTCGTTTTTATTCCCGCCCCCAGGTCCAGTTGCTTAGCTACCGTGATGGCGGCAAACAGGCTAACAAGCTAACAAGCTAGTCAGAGGTGAAAATGGATCCACAGCAGTATTCCCTTTTATTTTTGGTTTTTGAGGAGCTGCGACTGCTTAGTAAACTTCACCGGCCTTTGTATTTAAGGCTGAGAAGCAGCCATATCCAGGTAAAATTATTTTTTGTTTAGTGAACCAGCTTTCAGGCATTACATGTTAACTTTAGTGCTAGTTTCATTTATATTTTAAGCAACAGAAAGACATGTGGCTGAATATACACATTAGTATAGAGTAGACTAACATGCATATAGTTAATTTAACCTATATTCATCTAAAATAATTAATGGAATGACATTTTAGAAGTTTTTATTTGATCATAATGCTTGGTTCTGTGCATAAATTTCATAGTAAAAGTAGCATTACAATGTGTTTAATGTGTATTGTCCTTTTTTAACTTATGCCTAATAATGCCTAGCCCTCTTCTAAAAATCTCAAGCATTTATACAGGTTTTTTTTAATTGTTTTATTGTTCTCGACTTTTCTTTTAACAGAACAGACCCCTGTACTGTAGGATAAACATCAGTGTGCCAGTCCTGGACCGGTTTTTTAACCAGGAAGATCCCAGGCCAGATTTTCGTCTGAGCAGGGAGTCTTTTGTGGTGTTGCTAAATCTCCTGAACCAAGATCGGCGACATGGTTGGGGTGCCACAATCGAGACCCTGGTGTTTCTGTTCTGGTTGGCAAGTGGAACATCCTACAGGGTGGTCTCAAGAGTATTTGGGATGCCTCGCTCAACTGTCCACGACATCGTCCATCGAATCACGGAGGATGTGGTCGCAATCCTCCACCAGGTCATTCACCTCCCCCAAACCCCAGAGGAGATGGAGGTTGTGTCTCGTGGGTTTGCTGGGCTGGCTCGACACAGAGCTTTCATGAAAGCAGCAGGTGCGATCGATGGCTGTCACATTCGGATCAAGGCTCCGAGCGGTCCTGATGGTCAGTGCTACAGAAACAGGAAACTGTTCCCATCTATCATCCTGCAGGCAGTTTGTGACCATCAGGGCCGCTTTATCGACACCTATGTGGGCTGGCCTGGGTTGGTCCACGACTCCAGGGTCCTCCGGCACAGCCCACTGTACAGGCAGTCAGCCTTTCCTCCTCCAGGGCACTTCATCCTCGCGGATGGAGGGTACCCATGCCTCCAACATCCACTCCCCCTCATCACCCCCTACAAACAGGTGGTTCAAGGTGTGGGAGCCCAGCGCTTCAACAGCCATCATTCCAGGGCACGCTGCTTCATCGAGCGTGCTTTTGGAATGATGAAGACCAGGTTCAGGACCATCTTCCTGAAAGCGCTGGAGGTCCACCACACCTTTGTACCTCATGTAAGTTAACACAAAGTGGAAATAAACTTTGGGTGTAATCTTTGTTTGGGAATGAAATATAAATTAAGTATTTATCTCTATTACAGGTCATCACAGCATGCACCATCCTGCACAACATCCGCCTCAGTGCTGGTGACATTGTGGTGCAGGACGATGAACTGGAGGATGATGCTCCAGAAGATGAGGGGGAGGCTGGTTTGGAGGCAGTCAGTGGTGCCCTCTGGCGGGACCAACTTTCTGCTGAGGTGTCTGCTCTGGAGGAAGTACCACCAGATCACAATTACTGTTAACAGGCAAGTAATTTACGTAGGAATCTCTAGTTTAAAAATCATTTAGTCCTGTTATCTGCTAGAGTTACAAGTATTATACTCATGATCTCCTTTTTTGCATATATCAGAATGTTAGTGATGTGATAGCCGTCGATTGAGCCAGCCCAGCAAACCCTTTTGATGGACGAGGCAGTGGTCAGGGAGATGAGGCATCCAGAAGCACCCTCTGCAGACCACTCTGTCTGATGTTCCACTTGCCAACCAGAAACGTTCAGCCACGGATCTCGGTTCCTGCACTCCATCCACCTCGATCCATGTTTAGTAGATTTAGCAACACCACCAAAGACTCCCTGCTTTCCAAGTTTACTGTATATATTTTACTTTTATTCCTTACAGTGTTCCCTTACAATTTATTTACTATGTTGTTACTTGTTAAAAACTGAATAATAAAACTGTTAATGATCAAAAAAGAGTTATCAATTAATAGAAATTTTATTACATTTAAACAAATAACAAAAACTGCAACTGCAATCCTTTCCATCAATGCTAAAAATCTGTCCATCCTTCTTTCTCTCCTCTCCTCCGCTTCCCTCTGTTGTCTCATGTCCTCCCTGATCAGGTCAAGGAGCTCATCAGCCCTTCTCCTTTTTCTCCCTGATGAGGAGTCTGGCTTCCTTCCACCACTCTCCCTGTCCTCTGTCTCACCCACTGCTGCACTTGGCCCTGGAGTGTCCTCGGGAATGGAAGCAATAAGGACAGGAGGCATAGTGGAAGGCCTCTGTCCCAACACCTCGTCCATGGGGACAAACCAGGGCCAGGTTTCAGCAGTGGGCTTTCCGCTGACTCCCTCTCCTGACCCTGGATACTTGCAGTCCTACAGACAAAGGGAATTAGAATTACAAGGCTTTATTGTCATTTAACAACAGAGAACACTGTGGGCATAATGAAATTACAGATGCTCCTTAAAGGTACTGGTTCTGGATGAGAATAGAGAGGAATAGAAGAACAAAGTCAGATTATAAATCATAGTTGATAAAACATGCAATAAACAATATTTTAATTTATCAACATGGGAGATGAAAATTGTGTTCTGTGTTTTTTTTCGCCTAAAATGAAATTAAAAACATTAAATCAGTAATGTGGTTTCTTAAAAATTAACTTAAATAAACATTAAACTTAGTTTTCGTTATTTTTGGCGTTCGTTACATGATTACATAAGATGCAAGCTCTTTTACGGTGAGTTTTTTCCTATTGGACTTTCAAGCAAGTTTACGGTGGGGTGTTAACCTTAAAACAAATGATGAGAAGCTTTATTCGCTAAATAAACACACACACACACACACAGGAATTATGACGGGACCACCATACAAGCTCGTTCTCGCTGATTTCTGCTTAAAATGTACTTATACAAACGAAAAATGTCTATAAACAGAACCGCGTTCAGCTTAGTTTTCTACCGCTATTTTCTTTTTAAAAGCCTGCTGGCATCAAGCTAGTTTACGGTGGGTTTTTCCTATTAAACATTCAAGCTGGTTTTCGGTGGGGCATGTTTTAGCCTTAAATTACATGAAAAAAAAAAACAATTTGCGGTATTAGATCTTATATAAAAAACAAACCAAAAGTGCCCAAACACGTATTTTATTTTTTTGACCGCTATTTTTTTAACTAACTTACATTTTAAGCTGTACTGCTGTCCCGCTCCGTCCGCCGTTGTTGCGAGTGTCGAGTCCAGCGGCCGGCGCGCAAAGCATGCTGGGATACCCTTGCTCCTGTGAGGATCCATCAGACCCATCCTCGAAATGTGGGTGGAGCGAGGACGCGTTTGAGGACGCGAGAATGAGGATACTTGGAATTCGGACAGTACTCGTCGCTGCGCTTTGACGTCATCGACCTCAAAATGCGCTCTTACAAGCATCCTTCCTCTGGATTCGGACACACCCACAGTAGTTTTGGCTCCCTGAATAACGACAGCTACAGCTTATAGGCTTGACTCTCCCATATTCCAGTTTGAAGTGACAAAGCTCCTCGGATGAGAAGAGAAACGTCTTCAAGAAACCAAAGGAGTTCAGTTATCTTCATTTGAACAACTTCAAATATGAATAGATAAAAAGAAATACTAATGACCAATAACAAGACAGGTCTTTGTGGCTTAATAGCTAATCTGTCTATTAAATAGGAGATATATATTCCATCAGGTTTGTGTATCATCTATTTAATAGAATAAATACATGGTATTACATTAGTGTGTAATGTATTTGTTTAGTGATAATGCATAGTGCTGAATTTATGGTATTTTTTTCCTTTTTGTAGATGCCTCGTGGCAAAGGGTACCGTAGAGCTCAGGCCTTGAAGAACAGACAGTTTATGCCGAAGAGTGTGGAGGAGCTGTTCGAGGTTGTGCCAAGCTGTACGACTTTTTGTCATGGTCTGCGTCTGCGTCTCACTCATGTGTCTCCTTGTGTTCTCTATCCCCCTCTAGGATCCCCTTATGTGTCTCCTTGTGTTCCTCATGTGTCTCATTGTCTGCAGCCCCTCCAGGTTCTCCCCCCAGGTATCCCCCCCCAGGTCCTGTGCTGCTGTTGGTCTCCCCTAGTCACCCCTCTGTAGTTTTTCTATTGGTCCAGCTTTTCATTTAATTAGTCTCTTTTGGGCCATTCCCATCTGTACCCAGTCGGCCCCAGCCTGGCCCGGTTGATTCCACACATCCTTGCCTTAAGCCCATGTGGGCTGATTCTACCCACCAATCAGAGGCTTGCTCTAATGGAAGGTGTGAATTTGCTGTCAGCAGTGGGTGTGTTGGCCCTGGTCGGCCTGAAGCAGACCCCCTCGAGAAGAGGGCTGAGAATGAGCCTTGGTTGGCCCGGAAAAATACCAGGCCACCCAGATATGTAAACAACCTACGCTACCCGGCCCGGGCCGACCCGGTACAGATGGGAATGGCCCATTTTAGTGCTTTTCTTTCCCCACCAGTTTTTTAGTTCTCCTCCCTCCTTAGATCATTAGTTATTTATCTTGCTCTTCTTGTCTTTAGGTTTTGTTTTATTCTTAGGTCATGTTATTTTCCCCTCCTCGGCTCACTTTCCTCTCCCTGATTAGTTAATTGTTTTCACTAGGTTTCTCTACCCACGCACCTGCAGCTCATCTCCCACTCATCCTGCCCCAGTGTATTTAACCATGTCTGTGTCTCGTCTGTGTCTCAGTGTGGTGTTGGATCATTGTTAGTGTCAGCCTCGTCTTGGATTTTACATTTTTTTCCACCTCCTGCCTCGTGTCTCTGGTTCTGCATCTTGGGTCCTAACCTTCCTCTAAACCCGCATCCTGACAGAATGAACCCACCACCCAGGACCCAGCAGACTCACCAGATGTATAGGTACTATGGAGATCCTGAGACTTGCTGGACATTCATTCAGGACTGGCCCTTGTCTCTTAACACAGACAAAAGCTTGAAGGTCATTATCCCACCAGTCTTCAGACAAGAAGGTACATTTAGCTATTAATTAATAATAATATTAAACAATATTATGTGCTTATAGGTTCACACACAGATTTCTGTGCGTTCTTTAGTTTTTAAAGTGCTTTGTGATTTTTATCTTCAGAGGTCCTTCATTAAAATATTGTTTCTTCTTCTAGTTAGTCTTCGTCATTGGAGATTCACATCTCAGAGCCATTGTAGATGGCTATGCAAGGTGCCTGAGGGGAAGCTGTTCTTTGGCTACCTGTCGGTACCTGGTGGTACAGCAGCCCACCTTACCACTGAGGTCCGCCAGTTAGTTCTCCCACGTGTTCCAGATGCAGTGTGTCTACTTGCTCCAAGCAACAACCTGGACAGTCCAATCTCAGAAGCAGAAAAAGACTTCAAGCATCTTTTGAACACCGTTTGCACTCTTTGTCCAAAGGTAAGTATAGATGTAATTAGAAGTGTGCCATTAGAAAAGCAATTACTGAATCAAATTTATATTCTGGTACTTTTTTCTAGAATGCTTTTTAATGACATGTAAAATTTGTGGAAAACAGGCTTTTGTTTTGGATTTCCCTCCAAGACTGAGCCATGACACTGTTGTGCAGGACCATCTGAGGATGATGTTTCAGAGTCTCAATACAAATGGGTAAATTGAATTTTAGTGTGCAGTTTACAAAATGCTTCTAATTGGAAAAACTAATTGTTAACAAAATATATTTGTTTCAGATGTCACATGCTAATCAATCGCGGAGAACTTCCCCTTTCATCGCCTGGATTTGTGGGGCAGAGATGGGGTAAGTGAGAAGCTTACTGATTTTTAATGATGAAGAGGTATTAGCTTTAGCTAAAAATGTGTATTTTTTTTTTCTCTATAGGTTCATCTCAGTGACAGTGACGGTATGGGCATTTTTTCACAATTGCTCTATCAAAAAACATACCTGCACCTCCAAAGTCAGAAGGCCCAGGTTACCCCCAAGATGTCTGCTGCTAGAGTGGTCGGTCAAGATGAAAAGCCCATACAACCAAGCAGACCAATCGAATGGTTTTGCCTGGCAAGAAGGTAAATTGTTATTTCAACTACAGACATTATTTTGCTGTTTAGATTTTCAACAATCATGTAATATAAAAATGTCATTGATTTTTTTTTTTTTTTTTTTTTTTTTTTTTTTTTTTTTTTTCAGAGGTCTCCTCCAGCTGGTCAAAAGGAGCAGAGAAGATCATCTTCAAAGAGAATTCTTCTTCATAAGATGAATGGTTAATTTTAATTATTAAATTAGATCATTCTTTTTATTAAGTTCGCCAAGTTGATATGACTTTTTCTAACATTGTCTACATAACAATGTTCAGGGGGAAGACTGCTTTGAGGTGAATCCTAAATACTTCCATGAAGATCTGCTGCATGTTTTGGAAAATGACAGTACTGAATGTCCAGATGTGCTTTCACCAGATGTCCAGCAAAAAAAGGTAAATACGAAGAAATATGTTTTTTCATTAAAGCGTTTTGATATTAGTCTTTGAGTCATCATTAATTTTAGATATTTGTCACCTAAGAATTTACAATCTGTTCATATTTTGATGACAGGTGAGGAAAGCCTGTGTCTTCTGGAAAAGACAAAAGTGTTAACATGCAGGTTTTTTTTTATCTTTTTTTTCTATTTGTTGGTCAAGTCCTCCTGTAAAACATGCACAAAGTAATTACGTGTATCGTATACTGTTTTATTTTTTATTTCAGCAACAGGCAACAACGATCCAGAAACCTCCTGCCACTAAAACAGCACCAATGAAGGAGCAAGTGATCATGCCCTCTTTTGATCATGAAAGGCCAACACTTGCAGAGAGAGGTACTTAAGATTTACACACACAATACTTTTACAATATAAAGTAGTAATATTGCTTAAGAGGTACAGTAATAGAAAAATTCACATAAAACCTTTTAATGACATTTTCTTTCAGACATCTCAGATTCATCCAAAAGGCTCACGTGGCACACGGATGTCTCGTCATCAGGTGAATAATCTCTCATTCAAAGAAACCAAATCAGTTTTGTTGCCTTTATTTGAAACCTTTGGATTACAATAATTCCTTTCATTTACTTACAGAAGTACCTGAAGGACTGCAGTGTGGTCCTTCAAACGCTGAAAGTGAAAACTGGTGACGCCAGTGTGCCATCACCAGCCCCCAGTGTTGAAACAGTGAGACCATCAGCTTTTTTCATTGAATGATGCTCATTCTAAAGTTTTTACTCAAATACTTATATTCTTGCATATTTAAATAAACCTTTCATTTTAACAGTAATCAGCTGCTGTCCAAGACTGATCTGTTTCATGCACAGATGTCACCAAGGACCAGGTCTGACACTGGATTTTGATATGATTGTTATTGACATCACATCATGTGCTTAACAAATGATTTTAAAACTCACAATACTAGAATATATTGTAAATATCTTGATGTGATTTCCAACAGCTTTGCTGTCACTCCCAGGAGCATTCGAAAGACTGCTGAGGTTCTCCACCATCTCCAGATGAACAAAGACAAACACAGTTCCATCGCCTGTACCAAAAGGCAAAATGGTGGGGCCTATATGACATATTCTGATTATTGATGTTTTAACAGCATACTTAATCCTACACATATTCTTCCCAGTACATATATTTCCTACATATAAAACTTTTCTATTTTAACAGAACACAATGCTCTCCAAGACCAAGGACCTGTTGACCTAGGAGATGCTACAAAGCAACAGGTTTGACATTTTCCCCAAGTGAAAACATGCTCTTTTTTTATTCATATTTTTTGTTATAATTTGAGTCTTTATGTTTTTGTTTTCACAGGAATGTGAAAGAAGGAGAAGGACACAAGTGTTCAACCTGAGAAGTTCCTTGATGCTCCTGGTGCTGCAGCTTCAAGTGTTGCCATTGCATCTTCCTCATCAAATCAGGAAAGTTTGAACAGTTATCTATTGTCAAAGGTTCATTTCATCAAGGTCATAAGCGTTTTGGGTGCAACCGATTTAAACTGTGTGCACCAAACAGCATTACAGCCATCATGACAAACACTGTGAAAATGGCTTCCACATGGTCAAGAAAAGACATTAACAACATCTTCTAAGTGGTGGTGGTTTACACGTACATGATTTAAATGTACATGAAAGAGCAAAACATGATCAGTGCTGCAGAAGGCAGTAGTTATGATTTTGTTCAAGAATTACCTACAGAGCACACATTCCATCATCACAAGTTCTCTTTGGAATACATGCAGACCTTCATAGGACATCTTCATCAGCAGATTTACCATGAAGGGGTTTCATATTTTGCCATGCCTTTGGACCTTGCATTACAGAGAGCTTTATTTGTTGTTTCAAAACTGCACGTTTCTACTAATTGTAAACAGCCATCATTGTCAATCTCAGTTTTCAGCATTTGCTGGACAAAAACAAGGACATAACAGGTAATGCGTTTGTTGGCTTTCAAAATGTTTGATAAAAGTTTTAAAATGTTTTACTATTTTGTTTGCCCAAGCAGGGGCTCTATGGGCTGTTTCTGTATTGGATTATTGCACTATTAGTAGGGTAACAAAGAAAAATAACCCTTATTTTATACAATTTTAAACTTTCTTCATCTGCCTATTTTTTTTTTATTTTAGCCTTTAAAAATGTAAATGTTACTACCACTTTGTCTGAATAAAAGCACATTCAATCAATAACGTGTTATTAATGAGAGCTGTAAAAATAGACCTAGTGATGCGGGGGGCTTGGTGCGGGTCAGACGTTTTCAAATCTGCGGTACCCGCGGGTTGAAAAACTATCATTGGGTGAGACACTGAAATTCTGCATCTTTTTGCAACAAACAATGATGTTGACAATCATAACTTCAACATGCTGCATAAACAAGCTGCATAAACAATGTACAGACATTATACAAATCGAAGCCCAAGATTTCCATAAAACCCGTACCACTAGAATACCCTCCACATGATTTTGCCAAGAAAAGCTATTTAGATAAATTAGTAAGTATTGCTCCAAAGCTCATGTAATGCTCATTAAAAACCTTGGACTTGTTAATGGTGTGTTTGGTACTGTATATCGCATACAATTTCTAAGTAACAATAGCTTCCCACACATCATTAACTTTGATAACCCACGTATTGGCCAACAACTACGACACAAGTTTCCAACTTCAGACACCGAGCTGACTAATGCTACACCAATTGGTGCCGATGAAGATAAACTTGTAAAGGCGGTTAGACGTCAATTTCCACTGCGGCTGGCTTGGCCTTGCACCATACATAAAAGTCCAAGGCCTAACACTACAGAAAGCAGTAGTCTGTTAAAAGGATTTTTTTCTGCTGGACAAGCATATGTAGCTTTAAGTCGTGCTACACCACTAGAACACCTTATTATCCAAGATTGCAATCTATGCAAGAAGTGATATAAAAAACTTGAAATTAATGCCAAAGTTAAAAGAAACACATCCCCCTGAAAGCATTTCACTGCCAGGTTGGACTTTTCACCACAAAACAAGATCTGACTCATATGATGAAACTGGACTATTTTCTACTTTCAGAAGCAAAAATGGTGGTGGTGTTGGTTTCTATCACAAAAACAGCATTATGTGTAAAAGTATGGCTTTCAATTGCAATAACCTGGAAGCTTTGCTTTTTAGTGCACAGACTTTAAACCATCATTATATGCTGTTGTACAAACCACCGTCATACAACCTTCATAAATTCAAAGACAATCTAAAACCTGTACTGCATTATTTCAATGGATTTCCAGGAACCAAAATAGTCATGGTCAGTGTTGGGAAAGTTACTTTAAAAATAATTAGTTATAGTTACTGATTACTTTGTCAAAAAAGTAACTCAGTTACTGAGTTACAAGATTATAAAAGTAACTAATTACCAAGAAAAATAACTTAGTTACTTTTTTCATTAAAGCATGCAAGAGTTACTATAGTGAAATTTAAATGACTAGTGACTGAAACATAATAAAATGTATGTCCAAATGTTTTTTATAAACCTGAATTAAAATAAATAAGCACTTAACACGAGGAACTACTAACAGGAACATTACACTTATCTAGACTATTAAAAGGTCACTGTGTGATATTTAACAAGACCCCAATCAGCTAAAATTTAAAATTGCAAATAGAAACACCTGTAAAGGTTCCCGAGCCTTTAAATGGTCTCTCAGTCTAGTTACATTACAGAAATGAATGTAATTTTGCACAGTATTTTAATTTTTCCTGCTTCACATAATTGTGTGTCTTTAGCAGCATTTCTGTTGCTGGTAATCTAGTAACGGTTAAATAAATAAATAAAATCCTTTAAAATGACGCTAGAAGAGGCACAAGCCTGATGGAGGACTCACATTTACTAACTTGGGTCAGACCCAACCACAGAAGAGCTGAAGCTGGGTGGTAAACACACACAGGTATAGTTCTAATAACACCTGAGCTCCATGACGTCTGAGACTGATGCATCAGTGTTACAGCGGGACTAAAGACATGATCAGAAACCGGTTACAGCTGGATGATCTAGGAAGGTAGAAGATCAGGACGTCTGAGCGGTGAACAGGTGAGCGGACCTTTGGGACGTCCCGCGGTCACGCCAAGAAGGGCACGGCCGCCGTAGATATTCGTCACGTCTTCCTCGTTCTTCACGGGCCGTGATGCATTTGGATGAAAACATCTGCCTCTTTAGCTCCTGATCAGCTGATGACAGCTTCAACACACCGCACTGCTTAACGCACGCTTTTCCTTATCAGTAACAGAAACAATTGTTTTGTTAAAAGACGACAGTAATTAATTAGTTTGCTCGTTACAGAAAGAAATATTTTTTTAATAACGTGGTTATTTTAAACTGCGTTATTCCCATCACTGCTCTGTTGGGTCTACAGCAGCCAGCAACTGTTTGTAAGTGCCTTATCGACACCTCTCTCTCCCTGGCTGCAGCTGAAGTGTGGCGGTCAGAAAGCCTCACACTGTTACTCAACGTTCGACAAGCACATAGTAACGCACAACCTTCCATCCCCAGTAACGGTAACGGCGTTGCAACAGTGGGAAAAGTAATTAGATTATTCTGTTACCTAAAAAAGAACACTGTTAGTAACGCCGTTATTGGTCATGGGTGACACAGCCGTGGAACAGCAGCATGGGCCATAAACATGGGCAACAGGCACGGCCAGATCATCACGTCTGTACGCAGTGAGTGATGGTCATGAATTAAGCAAGATGATTGAGGGAGTCATAAAGCGCTACCAAGATGCAGGAGTATCATCTCCTGAAGTGCTGTATGTCACCAGGACTGCTGTGGGTCTTCTCATCTTCACAGAATCATTTGGGTGTGGCAAAACAGCAACATCCACTTGGACATTTGGCACTTCATGAGGATTGCAGTGAGCTGCACCACCAACTCATCCACAAACTGAGCCACTGCATTTTCATGTGGGATGACCGTAACCTGCAAGCTCTAAAGGAAGCCAAGCGTGCAGAACTGGAGGACAAATTGTTGCACCCCACAGATGCTGATTTGCTGTGAAACATCAGCAGAGCTGAGATGGCATGTCGCTGTAAAAGGACAAGAAGCAGCACTGAGATGGAGACCTTGATTTCTGAACGGATTGAGGCCTATAGCAGGCACAGAGGAACGCAATGGGGGTTCCACTCTTCAACAGGGAACGAATGGCAGAGATATGGAAGGCTCAGAAGAAACACCTCGGCTGTCTCCAGGACCCACCAGGAGTTCTCCTGTACATGGAAATTGGCATCATAAAGAAAGTGGGGGCACATTCTTAAAATATACAGATCCACTTCCCTCGAGTCCTTCCACCTGCACAGGTTTATTCCTGCTAAGGGAAAATGCACTTTATCCTCACATACTTACCGTATTTTCTGGACTATAAGCCACTACTTTTTTCCCACGCTTTGAACCATGCGGCTTATAATGAGGTGCGGCTTTACTGAAGATTTTCCTTCACCTGCAGGGGGCGCTTTAGCAGAAAGTGAAACAGGTGGAAGTCAAAAGTGGAAATGGAAGAAAGTGCTCATTTTAATTTAGCACATGCAAGCAGCTGGCACGATGAATTTTTTTCAAGTCCATACCCCCTCATCATGGTAACTACACGTATGAGTTCATATGTTGCCGCATTTAAGTTGAAGGCCATCGATCTGGCAGTAAAGGAGGGAAACAGTGCCGCCGCACGTAAGCTTGGCATGAATGAATCCATGGTTCGGCGCTGGAGACGGCAGCGGGAAGAACTCATTCAAGCCAGCTTCACCCGGGGATGATGACAGCAACACGGGCAGCGACACTGACATCGCCACAGAAAAGGTATGTGACGAAGCTCTTCTGAGGCTGTTCAACTCCGACACTGAAGAAGAAGACTTTAATGACTTTAGTGCGCAAGAGGAAGACGAGAGCGAATGACTTTTTCTGGTAGGCAAGTGTGTTTTATTTACTAACCAGGCATGTTTTGTGTGCAGTTTTTATTTTCTAATCATCCAGGGCTTATTAATGCTGTGTCAGCGCTGTTCTTTTCTTCTAAACATGCAAATTACCGGTAATAACGTGTCAGTTCTGTTTTTATTTTAAAACCATCCAGAAATATGAATGCTATCAGTGCTGTTTTCTTTTCTAAACATGCAGGCACGTTCACCCGTGTTTAAAATTGGTTTTGTTGAATTAAAACAATGAAAAACCTCCGTGTAGCGTCTTTCTGTCCAATTATCTTATGTTATGGCCGTACATGCACTGTGCGCTGCAGACCTGCATGTGGCTGCTGCGCCGCGGCTTGTATTGGAGTGCGGCGTGTGTGTGTAGAAAACCTTTTTTTTTTGGTTGGTGCGCGCTCTATAGTCCGGAAATTACGATATTCATGCATTTCTCATATTGGTCACAATCTATTTAAACATCTCTACAAATATTTCTCAGGTAACCCTGTTAAGTGACACCTTTCGGGCATATCTTTAGGATGCCTTGGCCAGGTGGAAGACCGGAGCATGCCAGCAGAGATCAGAGCCTCATTCCTACAGCGGTCTCCTGAGGCAGCTGAACTTCTAGTTGGTACTAAATCCATCATCTCCAAATCTGACAGCTTTTCCTTAACTATTGACAGCGCCATAGTCTCCCCCTCCCCTCAGGTCAAGAGTCTGGGTGTCATCCTCGACAGCTCACTTTCTTTTCAAGCTCACATTAATAACAATTCGGTCAACATACGTCCATCTTCATTCCATAAACCGTCTCCTCCTCTCCCTTACCCCTCACACTGCTGCCATTCTCGCCCAATCTCGTCACCTCCCATCTCGATTATTGCAATTTACTTCTTTATGGTCTCCCCAACAAACTCCTTCATAAACTGCAACTGTTCCAGAATTCAGCAGCCCGTATTATCACCAGAACCCCTTCCTTTCACCACATCACCCCGGTTCTCCAACAGCTTCACTGGCTCCCAGTTAAATTCAGGCCCATCTTCAAAATTCTCCTCCATACCTTCAAAGCCATCCATAACCTCTCTCCTCCATACATCTCAGACCTTATAAGTATCAACACCCCCTCCCGTTATCTCAGATCTTCTTCTTCCATCTTGCTGTTCCTTCTGCCCGTCTCACTACCATGGGGAGCAGAGCTTTCAGCCGCTCTGCTCCCCGTCTCTGGAACTCACTCCCCCCAGATATCAGGAACATTAACAGTTTTACCCTTTTCAAAACCAAACTCAAAATGTAAGGCCTGACTCGAGCTGAGGTGAACCGGAGCGAGAGTTCGGGATGTAGCGTGTTTTTAAACCCAAGCGAGAAGTGACTGACGCTGGGCAGACTGACACGCGGTTTGATCTGGGAGTCAACCGTATAATGACTGGAGAGCACGGCGGCTCCAAAAGGTAACAAGCTGACCTACTTTGAGTCAGCAGGGTGAGTAGCATGGGCTGATCTGGTCAGAACGGGCTGAGTGATCGGGTTGGATCTGGTCGGAACTCGGAGCACAGTTCGGTTAGAACAATGACTGAGTGGTTTGGCGTTGAGCTGTACTTCCTTATGTAGATGAGGCGGCTGACGTGGGCCGGAAGACTGGTGCTGGGAATGCTGGGTAGTGGAGTTCGGTTGGCCTGAGTGAGTGTGTGATCCTCCCCCGGAGGATGTCGAAGGTTGTGAAGGGGGCAGCGTGACACAAAACACATGTTTAAATCTGCCTATGACCTCTGATTTTATTGAACCGTTTCGCTCTTAGTTTTTTCTTCTTTGCGTTTTACTGCGGTTTTAATGTATTTTCTGAACATATTTTCTGTCAAGTGACCTTAGGCGTTCTGCAAGGCGCTTTTAAATAAAATGTATTAATAATAATAATAATAATATTATTATTATTATTATCTGAACCAGATGTCAGAGGTTCTTGGGAAGAGCGGTGTGAATTACACAGGCCCACAGACGTACACAGGTGTGTTACAGTAAAAAAAAAGGGTTTTGACTTTTTCTGTCTGATCAGAGCTGATGCACGAGTCAGAGGCAACAGAGTTCAGCTTTGGCCAAGCTCTGATTATATTAACATGCCATACTAGCTAAATAACAGTAAACAAAATGCTGCAGCGCTATATACATATGGACAGTATTAGTGTTATGTATATACAATTATTGCACAAAGAATTGGTATAAATAGTGGCAGTCAATAGAGGAAGTGGCAAGTGGGGGGCTGTGTTATCGGTGCATGTGTGAGTTCAGGGTGGTTATTGCTTTGGGGAAGAAACTGTTTTTGAGTCTGTGGGTTTTTGTATTAATGCACCTGTAGCGCTTCCCTGAGGGAAGCAGTGTGAACATGTTGAAGCCAGGGTGGGAGCTGTCCTTGATTATTTCTGCCCTACTGAGGCAGCGGGAGGAATAAATGTCCACCAGGGAGGGGAGAGGACAGCCGATCTTCTGTGCTGTCTTTACTACACTCTGAAGCCTCACTCTATCCGCCTTGGTGCAGCTGCCGTACCATACCGTGATGCAGTAGGTTAGCAGGCTCTCAATGGACGAGCGGTAGAAGGTCAGCAGCAGGTTGGAGTTCAGTTTGTACTTCCCAAGGACTCTCAGGAAGTGCAGCCGCTGTTGGGACTTCTTGATGATCGCTGAGATGTTTTCCGCCCAGGAGATGTCAGCAGTGTAGCGCAATGGTTGTTGGCTCTTTTATGAGAGATGAACCATTCTACATAATAATCTGGAAGATTAATTTTTACAAATTAATAACCAAATGTTATAGAGATAAGACTCAAAGGCTGTTTTCATCGATAAACTGACGATAATGTCCGTTTGTCTGTGTTTCAGTTCAATGAAAAGGCAAGTTTAAATAGTTTTAATTCTTCAATTTAAGCTAACGATTTGAAATGACAATCATATGAAAAACAATCAACATTGGCAACCTTGTTGGACAATCTTTAATAGTTGATATTTTAAGCTTGCACAAATAGACCTTGTGTTGGATGTGCGAAGATTGAGGATGATATAATTATGAATGCGTGCATGCAGGTGTCTGAGATTGCTTCAGGGAGAGGGAAGTTGAACTGAGTGAAAAATGATGTTTTGTAATTAAACTTTAGTTCTTATTAGAAAAACCGCATCAGAACGCTATCTATTGTGTTCTGCCTCACCGCACTTAGGACCCCCTTTAGATTCGGACCCCGGAGGATGTGTTATCCAGAAGACACCTTGGCTGGCAAAGACGACAAAGGTGTGTAGCGGTCCAGTCACATGTTGACCTCGGTATACGTTGCTGAAGCGTTTATGCAGATGTGCTTTCTCATGTTTAAATTAACTCAGAAATCAAAAGACTCTGGGACGAGTCTGCGTTAGCTGGTTGCATTTCGGCTATTCTGTCTGGCTTGACAGAAATAGCGTGGTGGGAGAAAAGAGCCTGCAGGGCTCCTTTCCTCGTGGCGTTGGTTCCGCACTTCCTCTCTTTTACGTTCCCACTCTCGTTCTCACTAACTTACCAAAACCACTTCTCTTCTCAAAGCAAACTTGTTGTGCGTCAGAGCAAATGTGTTTTGAGTTACTGTGGATACGGACCTGTGTGAGCAGGTGTGAAGGTCATCGCTAAACATCTTCAAAAACATTATTTAATTAAGTACTGATTCATTATAGTTCATTATGATTACCCAAAGCATAATAATCATTCATTTGATTAAAATACATTTATAATGAGCAAAGTGATCAAATGATTATTTAACAAAAATAAAGGAAGCTTAAGACTGTTTTATTATGACTAGACTGTGGGTTGAAGTCCTTCTTCTGGAGATGCAGGTGTTGGATGTTGTGAATTCTTTCAGACTTGCTGGCGGCTTAGGTCTTAATCTGTGGGTGAAGGTGCTGCGTGACCCAACTTTGACCCAGCCGGGCAAATACGACCTTTGGCACATAAAACCCATACTTCCTCACGTTACAGCAGAGATGAAGACCCCAAGGAACCGGAAGGTGTGGACCCTCTCCACACACTCCCCGTTGATGTAGAGGGGGGCCAAGTCAGTGCTGTGTCTCTTGAAGTTGACAATAAGCTCTTTGGTTTTCTTGGTGTTCAGTGCCAGGTTGTTTTTTGAACACCATGCTGCCAACTTCAGGACTTCCTGTCTGTACTCTGCCTCGTCTCCCTTCGAAATGAGTCCGACTACCGTGGTGTCATCAGCAAACTTGATGAGAATGTTATTGTGGGTCGAACTGCCGTAGTGGGTGTACAGAGAATACAGGAGAGGGCTCAGCACACAGCCCTGTGGGGAGCCGGTGCTCAGTGTGCGAGTGGAGGAGAGATGAGGGCCGAGTCTCACAGTCTGGGGCCGGTTTGTGAGAAAATCCTTTATCCAGGCACATGTGAGAGGAGGGAGGCCAAGAGTGACCAGTTTGTTCATGAGGATGTCCGGGATGATTGTATTAAAGGCTGAGCTGTAGTCCACAAAGAGCATTCGAACGTAGTTCTGCCGCTGCTCTAGGTGACTCAGCACAACGTGGAGGGCTGTGGCGATGGCATCTTCTGTGGATCTGTTTGTTTGCACGGTATGCAAACTGGTGGGGGTCGAATTCTGGGGGGGAGGTGGTCCTTAATGTGCTGAAGGACAAGTCTCTCAAAGCATTTCATGATTACCGGTGTGAGGGCCACAGGGCGGTAATCATTTAAGCTGGAGATGGGAGACTTCTTCAGTACTGGGATGATTGTGGCTGATTTTAGACAGGACGGGATGGCTGCCTGATCCAGTGAGAGGTTGAATAGTCTGAAGAGGAGGGTGAGCTGGTGTGCGCATGTTCTTAGTACTTTGCTAGGTACTCAGTCTGGACCAGCCACCTTCCTGGGGTTCACTGCTAGGAGCACATCTAGCATTGTGGGGGCCCTATGCAAGATAATGTTCTGGGGCCCCCTATTTTGACAAACTGCAACTGATGATCTATAAACACACCATGAATTGTCACAAATTGCAAGCAAAACATGGTACAGTATTAAAATTAAATACTCAAGAAATATAACTAATAAAAACTAGAAAGCAGTCAGAGTGCAGCCCTCCACCCTGGGAGGGATGTTCACATCACACATACCATAATAAAGGGGCTACATGTGAACAAGTACGACAACAATTGATTAAAGATTCCTGTATCAAGACAGTGGTCAAGATCACAATCTTTCTGATGGTCTGAGGTTTAATTATTTTAAGTATAACTCTAGTTTTATTGGGCTATTAACATTTAAAGCTGGTGTGTGGTTTATAATAGGTGTTTTAAACCTAAATAGTATGTTATTACTGTAATAAAAGCATTTGATTTTTCTTCAGAAATTTCTGAATAGAAAATGTAAAAGTACATGAACAAAAATCTGAAATAGCAGAAATCAAGCATAACATGTATTACAACCTTGTATTGATTTATCTACAGTTGTGGTCAGAAGTTTACATCCACTTGTAAAAAATATAATATAATGGCTCTACTGAGTGTCCCGTTATTTCTAAAACTCTGATTTTTCTCTGATAGAGTGATTGGAACAGATACTTCTTTGTCACAAAAAACATTCATGAAGTTCGGTTCTTTAATGTCTTTATTATGGGTTAACAGAGAAAAGTGATCACATTTGCTGGGTCACAAATATACATACAGCACTGCTAATATTTGGTTACATGTCCCTTAGCCATTTTCACTTCAATTAGGCGCTTTTGGTAGCCATCCACAAGCTTCTGGTTGAATCTTTGACCACTCCTCTTGACAGAATTGGTTAAGTTCAGTTAAATTTGATGGCTTTCTGACATGGACTTGTTTCTTCAGCACTGTCCACATGTTTTCAATGGGGTTTAAGTCAGGACTTTGGGAAGGCCATTCTAAAACCCTTATTCTAGCCTGATTTAGCCATTCCTTTACCACTTTTGATGTGTGTTTGGGGTCATTGTCCTGTTGGAACACCCAACTGCGCCCAAGACCCAACCTTCGTGCTGATTTTAGGTTATGTTGAAGAATGTGAAGGTAATCCTCCTTCTTCATTATCCCATTTACTCTCTGTAAAGCACCAGTTCCATTGGCAGCAAAACAGCCCCACAGCATAATATTCCCACCACCATGCTTGACTGTAGGCATGGTGTTCTTGGGGTTTAAGGCCTCACCTTTTCTCCTCCAAACATATTGCTGGGCATTGTGGCCAAAAAGCTCGATTTTTGTTTCGTCTGACCACAGAACTTTCCTCCAGAAGGTCTTATCTTTGTCCATGTGATCAGCAGCAAACTTCAGTCGAGCCTTAAGGTGCCGCTTTTGGAGCAAGGGCTTCCTTCTTGCACGGCAGCCTCTCAGTCCATGGAGATGCAAAACACGTTTGACTGTGGACAATGACACCTGTGTTCCAGCAGCTTCTAATTCTTGGCAGATCTGCTTTTTGGTGATTCTTGGTTCACTCTTTACCCTCCTGACCAATTTTCTCTCAGCAGCAGGTGATAGCTTGCGTTTTCTTCCTGATCTTGGCAGTGATGAGACTGTGCCATGCACCTTATACTTACAAACAATTGTTTGCACTGTTGCTCTTGGGACCTGCAGCTGCTTTGAAATGGCCCCAAGTGACTTTCCTGACTTGTTCAAGTCAATAATTCGCTTTTTCAGATCCATGCTGAGCTCCTTTGACTTTCCCATTGTAGCGTTTGTGGGCGTTTGTGTCCAATGAGCCCTATTTACCTGACCTAAGAGAAGTCACCAGCTGTAGTCACTCATAATCACTCACAAGAAGTTAAGAGGCCATGCTATGAAGCTCAGTTCACTGACACGTTTCTAAGTCACCAAAATTGCTAGTTCATGTTGCTGTATGTATATTTGTGACCCAGCAAATGTGATCACTTTTCTCTGTTAACCCATAATAAAGACATTAAAGAACCAAACTTCATGAATGTTTTTTGTGACAAAGAAGTATCTGTTCCAATCACTCTATCAGAGAAAAACCAGAGTTTTAGAAATAACGGGACACTCAGTAGAGCCATTATATTATATTTTTTACAAGTGTATGTAAACTTCTGACCACAACTGTATATGTACAACTTTAAGCGTTTGAGTTTCTGTAGATATTGTCTGTCAGTGTTCATGTGTTTTTAGCTGTTGTGGTATTTTGCAGAGCAGATCTTGCCCTGCTGCAGACTAAACTTCTTCTTGCACTCTTTGCACATCCAGGGAGTGTTTTTATTTTATTTTATTTTTTGCACATAGTGTACCCTTTTCACCCCTGACTTGCCCTCTGTGCTTGTCCATTCCTTCTCCACTGGTCCAGGGGACAGGGATGTGACCTTGAGTGGAGGTCACTGGAGGGTTTTCATCCTGTGCACCCTGCTGCTCCTGAAATTGTTAATGTTTCACGGCCTCCTTCTGCTACTTGTTGCTGATTTGTTTGTGGAGCTGGTGAGAGGCAGCTGATAGCCAGGGGTTCTTCTGGGGATTAATCTGGGTGTCGTGGGTCGGCGGTACCTGGGTCTGACTTTGTTGTCCAGGAGTCCAGAAGATGTGGAGCATTTCCAGCAGCATCCTGTCTCTGACATTGCCTATTGCTGGTGATGGTGGATGGCTCTTCATCAGAAGAATCTCTAAAATTATAAATACATCAGATTTCATAAACTCAAGTGGTAAATCCTAGAAAATGAAAACTAAAAAAAAAAAAAAAAACAGAACTAAAGCTAGAAATATATTTGAACTGTAGATAAACTTACTGCAGCTGTGATGGCAAATCATCTTCATCCACACCTGAATCTTCAACCACAGATGTACATGGACCTTTTATTTTCCTGGAGGTAGCGGTAATAGTATATAATATTATAGTAATAGTATTAGCGGAAATACTAGACAATTGACCCTTTGCACCGACGTCACCTAATCACGTGGGTCCACCATGGTGGACGGCAAAAGTATGTAAACAGTGAGTGACACAAGTACTAAACAAAGGGAAAAGTAGAGCCTGAAATTGTTTTTGTGTTCAAAACAAAAACAAACTCCTCCAGCATTCCTTCCACTAGATCATGCCCAGTTCAGTTATCAGAAGTAGCGCATCTAGTGGGGGCTCATAGAGCAGTATGCTAACTAGCTTACCAACGTTAGCTTACGTTGCAGCTGTTCACCGATGTAAACATGTTGCTGACTTTGCCTAAATTCACCCCTCTGGATTTATAACTTTATGTTATAAACAGCGTTTCATTTTACACCAAAGCTGATTTTTTAAAAGTCCAGATCCCTACCAGCTTCTGTTGCTGGTGGTGTTACCGGGTTCAGCTGCTGCTCTCACACCAGGATGAGAAGATCTCTGAACGCCGACGCTCATATAAATAAATAATGTAATTTTAAACACACGTAATCATACATCGGAGCTTTAACATTGTTAGTAATTGTCTCGCTTTACACTACAGTGGACGGAGCGCAGCCTCCGTGGTGAAATACCCATCCATCAGGATTATCAATAACTAGTATAAACACATCACATTTATCCCTGTCCCTGTCTTCCTCGTGAAATAAATTAACGTTAATCTTACCCGGTAAAAACATGTTCGCTGCAAATCTGAGGCCTGCTAGTTCGCTTGATTGATCGCTGCAGTTCATCCATCAAAGTTTTTAAAAAGAAAAAACGAGTTGAGTTTACAGCCTTGTCTCTTGGTGCAGCCAACCACGCAGCAAGCTAAATCCATTTTACTGTCAAATCAACTCAATAAAAGTGATAAAAGGCTACAAACTGGCTTGTTTTGACTACCTTCACTGGAGTTTCTATGGGTGTAAACGGTCTTTTTGCCGTTCATCATGGCGAAAGGGGCAGTCACATGCGTGGTGGGACGTCACGTGCAAAGGGTCAATAGAAACTGGAACGGATTTAGTGCAGAGATACTTACTGCATTTGGGATGGAAAAACAATGTGGGCACATCTTGCTACTCGTCAGCAACTTTTGAGGGAAGTTTCCTCTTTCTAGAAAGTTTCATGGTTTCTGGTTTATTTACAAAAACAAATCTAAAGTATAAAATAATAAAAAGCCTCCGTGAAAAACACAGCTAAAAAAAGACAAAACTATGGGTGACCGAACGAGTACAAAAAAAAACGCCAAAGCAATGTCAAAAATGACTGAATATAATCTCAAATTACTAAATAAAAAAAATAGTAGGAAATTGACTGAAAATAATTATTTACACCAGTAGAAGAGACAGAAGTTGAAAATACATACCCAAAACAATTCCTCCGCTCCTCCAAGCACGGCACATGGCAGACTGTTTATTTCCTGGGTCTCGGGCAGGGGCTTGTGTAACATTACTGTAATGTATTGCATACCACTGAAAAGTACATCGTCTCAGCCATAGATATCATATAATATATATGATATCTATGGTCTCAGCTTTCAGAATGTTGATTGCGCAAACTGTCAAAGAGTTACAGTAAAGTATGAAAGTCATTTTGTTTTGCCATCGACATAACCGCAGTAAAAGGGTTACAGCAGCTTTGGGGGGCCCTAGTGGTTTGGGGGCCCTATGCAACAGCATAGGTTGCACATAAGAAACGGCCATGCTTTTAGTCGTGGTTGTCTTTGGAGATCAACAGCAGCACATTAATATGCAGGCTCTTTAAACTGGTGTGAATGTGAGCTACAGAGTGTTTCTCACAGTTGGCTCTAGAGGAGAACGCTGCTTTTACGGCTCCAGAAGGATCCTCTAGTTCATAGAGCAGGTATGCATGGGGGGAGCCTCCTCTGGGGTGCACAGTGAGATGAGAGGCAGCCCAGTTGTGCTTAGGAGTCTGCTCCCTCTTTTTAACTGTAATAAGACAAACTCTTATACTCTGTAGAGATGGATGAAAATAGACACGTGCTTCACGGGAACACTTTAATCTCCCCCCTCGCTGGCTGCCTCTGCCACTGTCACACAGCTGAAAAAAATCTTGGGATTTAGGACGGTGGGATTTGAAAACCTATATTCGCTCCGCGCGACAGAACTGGATCCCGCTCTTTTTTGTGGTGTGCTGCAGTCATAAATTTTGCATGTGAGAGCACGGGGGGAGAGCTGATGCTTACCTAGCGAGACTCTGCTGGCTCGGCGCTGCAGCGACAAGAGGACGGCTGGGGTTGCTATTAAACAGCACCACACTGGCTCTTGGGGCTTTGCAAAAAAACGGCATCTCAGTGGGAGGCAATTTGGGTGTAGCAAAGCGAGTGACCACAAGAAATATGTTCAGCACAGCGGTGCTGGAGGTGCAACCCCGGAGCCTTGTTTGGCATTCAAAGCAGCAGGCTTCAAGGCATTGATCCATGAAGGGAGGGACGGGGAACACAGACGGAGTCGAACATGACCATTAATACACAGCCAACAAGCTATTAGGGGGCAAAAACTCTGACCGAGGGGGGCGCGTGTCTACATACCAACAACACGTTAACCTTTTGTGTTACTGACCTCTAACATGGCTGTTTCATGGGATACATAACAGTTCTCACATGATTAAGGGTGATGTCAGTCCATCGAGTGGTGATGTGAGAGTATGGTGGTACGTGGATTAGTGTGGCAGCCCGACCGTCGTAGTTTATGAGCATATAAGAAAAATGCTCCTTTATTTTGGCCACAAATTGCCTCTTGCCTCCCATCTCCTATTTCCCATGCTGCCCTGGTTGGATTTATTACACCCAGCCAACACCTGACAGTAAGGATTTACTCCGGAGAGCTCAGCTTCTCTTTCCCGCTGATGAATGTGTGTGTGGAGAAAGAGACATCCAGTAGATGAAGATAATACAAGGAAAGTTTGCCATTTTAAATCCTTTCAATGAAATATGACCTGAGGTGATACCTGCTGAAATTAAAAATGAAATGAAGCGATCTAGGTCAGTGAATATTGGTTATTTGTGTGTGGAGGATGTTAATTAGTAGATCATATGCTAAAGTTACATTAGACCGTGTCCTGCTCCTCTGCCCTACTGGTTGAAAGTGGTCGTAAACAACCCTGCTGCAGCCTGTTGTAGCTAGTGCTAACAACAAGCTAACATTAGCAAACTAATACGAAAATAAATCACAAAGTAAAAAGACCCTCGCTGTTGGACCAAAATATTATTACTTACAAGTCCAGTAGCAACAAAGCCAGGTCACCATAAGTCTGATTTTGTAGTCTTTAGCTACCTCAAACGAGAGTAGGTCGTGCAGATGTTCACTCTGGTTTTAGCTCTTTGCGTCACCTCCAAAAACTCTTACTTTTACTTCCAGGATCCATGATGCCAACAGAAAAAGCAAACTTATTTTTATTCTTGTGCTTTTTATTGATAATCGGCAAACCTAAAATGCTAACTGCTAGCATAGCAGCTAAAAACCGTAAAGCAGATAAAGAGCTCCCCTATGGTAGGGTGACCATATTTCCATTTCCAAAAAAGAGGACAGGAGATCTGTGCCTTCCGATGATGTCACACTAGGGCTGGGCGATATGGCCTAAAATCAATATCACGATATATTGAGATTTTAACCTCGATAACGATAAATGGATGATAACTACAGGTATGCGCAGAAACAAAAGTTGTCAACTAGATGGGGCTGTCACATGTATTACATTGAGTCACATTTTCACGTGACTCAAGGTGGTACATCTTCTTAAAGGGACATGAACATTGCCAACAAACATACATCTTTTCATTTTTTTATTATCAAATTTATTGACATGGGAAAAATTCTCAATAAGAGTCAGAAATTTCGATAATGCGTCCTCTCCGCTCAACAGAATCCCGCTACGCTGAGAGTCCATAAATATTGTAATATAGGTAGAGACTGTATCTTTACCTGAAAGATATCTAATCCCCATAATTCAATCCCTGCTCCTGGATGAAAAACCAGACATTTTGTTCAATGTAGGAAATAGGGCTGCAACAATTGGTTGACGTCGACAAATATCGACAATAGAAATAGTCGACAATGAATTTCATTGTCGATGTTGTCACCAGACATGTTTTTTCCGACCGAGTGAGGCATCTCACTTCATTACAATCCCTGCCAAGAGTCGCACATGCGCAATAGCTTCTTTGCTGAGCGCCAACAGAAATGGCGGCGTCCAACAAAGCAGCTACGCGTACCAAAACATCTAAAGTTTGGGAGCATTCTATCCTCGATTCGGCGAATAAAAGATGACCTGCATTATTTTCAAAGCAGTCCTCGTGTATCACGGCAGCACCTCTGTGATGCATGAACACTTAGAGAAAGCTCGTCGGACAGTTGAATGAAACAGAGTCTGACTCGCCTCAGTAAGATTTAAATTACGTATTTTTGCTTTTAAAAAAAGAGATTTAATGTTATGCCCGACTGTGCCTGACAAAAGTATTTTATTTTTATTTATGTATTTATGTCTGTACTGACTGGGCACTGTGCCTAATTGGTGTTAAGACAGGGTATTTTTATTTATTTTTAGTATGAATTGGCCTATCAGCAGCAAAGTTCAATAAAATATGCATTTTCCATTGAAGTACCCATCTTTGTTGTGTTTATTATCATTTTTCACACAATTAAAGCAATCTCATGCAAAATTTAAGAAAAATTGAATAATTATCCGAATAGTTGACTAATCGTTTGAATAGTCGGTCACTAGTTGACTATTAAAATAGTAGTTAGTTGCAGCCCTAGTAGGAATCCCCCCGGACGCCCCGGACAGAGAGTGAAAAGTGGACATGTCCGGGGGAAAGAGGACGTATGGTCAGCCTACCCTATGGGGCTCCTACCCGCTCGATAAAACTGAAGTGCAGTTTCTGGTCAGCAGAGGACTGTAGAGTGCTGTTCAGGGTAAAATGGTAAAGTTGTTACTCACTCACTTAAACCCACTTTTGAATGACTAGCTCAGTGTTCAAACCTGTTAAGTGTTACCTCAAACCTATGTGAAGCTTTGGTGTGATGTGAATCATTTCTGATTATTGCTGGACATTTCTCTGGCTTGTTCAAGCATCTTAGATAAATTTAAGTCCAGCCTTTGTACTGACCTGCTTGGTATTTGTCTCCACTGGTACACCAGAACTCTGTTTGGCTGCAGATGTAAAAACCCGACATAAAACATTAGATTTCCTTGTTGAGTTGCCAAAATGCATTTCTATACCAACACGTTTACATCTCAGATGGTCGAAAGATGATTGATTGTACAGGTGATTCCTGTTGCCCGACATGATTTCTGGACCAGGTGTTTATGGGCTTCTTGCATTCTGCTTCATGTCCGAGTTGAGATCATCTGTCAAACGAGTTTTGCTGCTCACAGAGCAGGCCTGGAGGTGGAGATAATAAAAAACATAGTGGGCTGCTCTGTCAGAAAGATATGCACCTAAACTTCATGTAGGTTAGTTTTTAGCTCCCACTATACTTCACTGGCATGTAGCAATGTCATGTTGCTATGGACACCAGTCATGGCATCTAATAAAAACACTTTTCTGTCTCCTCTGCAGATGGGTGTAGTCTGTGGGGAAAATAGAGATGGTTGAGGTGAAATATACCATCCGTCTGAGTGAAGACCTCCCTGGAACGTCCTTAAATGTTCAGAAAGTTGTTAATTTTGTCAGTCTGGTTTTTGATGCGAGGAACGGAGTGTGTACCTTTGCCTGTGGATTAGATACAACGTAAAAGTGAATACATCCATCACAATGTCTACTTTGACATAGAGATTTTTTAACTCCTTCGCTGCCAGCCGTTTCCTGATCGCTAAAGCCCTTCGCTGCCAGCAATTTTCACCGTTTTTACAGTTTTTTTTAAGAGTCACAGAACGTTGCGCGCTAGGTTGACGTCAACGCCAAACCAACCAAAACAAAGCGGAGACTCACCTCTTACATCAGGAAGAATCCGCGCACTTCGAACTTTATCCGTTCTTTCATAATCTGTTGTTGAAGTGTGATCGGCAGAAGTTTTTCCGGTTCCCGCCTCACTTTTTTACAGCAGCGGCCCAAAACAATCTCCTAACACATGGATTTTCTGCTTCCTGACTATGTGACATGTGACGTACGTGGATGAAGATCAGCTTTAGAGCTGAGATTTTTGTTCTCATGGTGCGGGGGCTTGTTCTGATGCTCAAACAGTAAAAAAAATGCTAATGACGACTTTAGTCGTCAATGGCAGTGAATGAGTTAACAAATTTTGGTATTGTCAGTTTCCCTCAAAGTGGGATAGGAGATGTTTTTCATTAGCCTCTTCTTCCCTAATTGCTTAAAATGAACTTCACATACAAAATTTTTATCATTTTTAATCTTTGTTCTAAAATGATTGGAACCATCAATGACCTTCTGACCATCCTGCCTTTGTTTTCAAACGTACAAAACTAATCTTGCCTAGATGCGGAGCCCTCTGGGTGCTCAGCACCCCTAAACCTCTGAGGCTAGGATCACTCCTGCTATAACACATGATTAACAAATAAACATAATGCCAAAAACCTGACATTAAAAAATATATACTTTCCTTCATGGCAAAAACAAAGTGCACAAAGTACTAAAACATGGGCTGCATGGTGGCGTAGTGGTTAGCACTGTTGCCTCGCAACACGAAGGTCGCAGGTTCGAAACTCGGCTGCGGCCTTTCTGCGTGGAGTTGCGTGTTCTCCCCATGCATGCGTGGGTTTTCTCCGGGTACTCCGGTTTCCCCCACAGATCACAACATGCCCTATAGGTAAAAAAAGAAAAATTGTAAGTCGCTTTGGGTAAAAGCGTCTGCTAAGCACATAAACATAAAAACATACTAAATATTTTCTACATTTTCTCCACTAATCCACTTTTGCCTGACTTTTTAATTCTTCTTACAATTTCTAAGCCATTAAGGCATATAGCAGGACAACACAAGCTTCTGCATGGTACAGTCACACAACCTGAATTATACTTTGTGCACTGAAACAATCACTCCTCCACACACACAAATACTACCCAGGTGTCTGTGTGCTATCGTCAGTGCCTAATTTGTAAATGATCTTGGTCCGGCAAGATCCGGCTCAATTTAAGCACTGGCTATAGTCTCTGCTGTCAGCAGAAAGGCACCGGACCATTGCTTCATGTCACCCACGCTGACCTCCTTTGTCTTCCCCTGAAACCCACACTGAGTTTCCCGTTCAATTTCTACCTCACATACAAGGAAAAACATCTCAAATCTAAAAATACAGCTTCACTTTCACCAGCGGGTTAGCCTAGGTGTCTTCCCCTGAAACCCACACTGAGTTTCCCGTTCAATTTCTACCTCACATACAAGGAAAAACATCTCAAATCTAAAAATACAGCTTCACTTTCACCAGCGGGTTAGCCTAGGTGTGCAACTTTAATTTAAGCAAGTTGTCTTAAGGAATGTTTTTTTTCTTAAAGCAAGTTAAAAGCTTGGGAAAAGAAAAAAACAGGTTTATGCAGAAGTTAGAAGAGGTGCTGAATAATGGTTGAAATGGAGAAGAGTGGGGGCAAAAAAAAAAGCTGCTCTTTCATGGCTCCCCGGTATGTTTATTAAAACTCGTCTTTTGGCGTACGTATGCACTGCAGTGGGAGCACAGAAAGTCTGCGTGACACATCTACAGCTGTCGCTTCCTTTCAGCCCCCGAAACTACACCACCTTCAATCAAACCACACAAAAGTAGACAGTAAAAAGGATAAAGTCGTAGATGGAAATCCATTCCCCATCTACTACACAAAGCCTGTAGACACAGGAGGTGCTTGACTCGAGTTCAAGGATTCTTTGCAGACAGCCTGTAAGTATTTGCTCTATTTTCCCATCTGAAAGTCCCCATCCTCAGATTTCTATTAGGAGTCAAACAATTTATTAAGATTAGATGTAACTTTAATGATCCCTGTCGGAAAAAATGGGTCATTGCACATCACTCTGAATATTAATAGAAATTAGAAATGTCTGATTACAATGTATGGGCTGACACGTGGTGTAAGTGTCTTGGAAAGAGATAGCTCTGACTGAGAGGTGATGGCAACTTCCTTAAACTCAATGTGCAGTTTGTTTAAAATATGAGGGAAGCAGACATGTGAAGGGTAAAATAAGAAGTGTCTGGCTTAAAATATCTACATCAGATTATCTGAAGCTAATGTCATGCTACTAGAGCTACTGCTGAAAGACAGGATTTTAGGTCTTTGGAAATCCCCTTGTTAAAAAAAAAGCCCAAGTCCAAAGAAAAACTTTGAAAGAACTTCAGAGAGTCAAAAGTACAAGATCAATTTAAAATATTTCAAGAAAATCTGGCATCTTGGAATGAAAAGCCTTTCATGCTAGAGTTTTAAACTGTGACCATTTTACTACCTTCATGTGGGCCCTCCACCTACAGGGAGAAGATGCAGGGTTGGGGGAAAGGTTGAGTAGGTGAACAAGGGGTACTTGGTGCTAAATGTTACAAAGGAGCTTTTGAGTAGAGTTGGGTGATACCAACTAGATATGCACTAGGGCTATTCAATCTCCGTCCTTGAGTGTCAATACCTGCATGTATTCTGTTCCATGGCATCTACACACTTAGTTTGATTCAAGGGGTCATTGACAAGCATCCGAAGAATGTAAGAGGTGATTCAATCATTGAATCAGGTGTGCTGGAGCATGAAAACAGTGTTGACTCAAAGGGCTGTTGTTCTCCAGGACCAGAAGTGAATAGCCCTGACTGGCTAGACGCTGTCCTGCCATGGAGCTGTGCAAGGAGACAGGGGTGGGGCCAGGGGTGGACTGGCCTATCTGGCATTCTGGCACTGTCCCGGTGGGTCGCTTAGCCAAGTGGGCTGCTTGCTCAGCTTGGGCCGACACTACTCCACAGTTGGTGATCTGCAGAACATTAGCTACATGGTAACCCGAAGCTAATAGAGTTTTTCCAGGCATATTTAGCAAGAAAAATGTGGTAGAGCGATGACGTAGGAGTTGTTTTACCACGTTAGCATGTAGCTAATGTACCGGTGATGTCCGCCTGTTGAGAATGAGCTGATCTGGAAGGCCAGGGCTCCCGGTCACAGCAGTCTGGCCCTGCTTGGAATTTAACAGTCCCAGTCCATATTAGATCTCACATTTGGCCTAGTGACGACTCCGCAGGCGGCAACATCCCCCACCCCCACCGCTCTCCAAATGGGGAGGGCCGACTGAGGGCCAACGATTCGTAAAAATGCCAGCGCCGAATTTTGGTCCCAGTCCACCCCTGGGTGGGGCAATTGCGGGGACACTCACAAGTCACTTAGGTGTTCAAGTAGGGCTGGGCGATATGGCCTAAAATCAGTATCACGATATATTGAGGATTTCGCCTCGATAACGATAAATGAACGATAACAGCTATGAGTGTCATGCTGAGTGCTGGAGGAGTTGGACCCAATGCGCAGCTACCCAGAACGACACGAGGTAGGAGAGGACGAAGTAAACATTCTTTAAGAATGAAGCCAAAGAACACCTAGTAGGGCACGAAGCCAAAAACCTAGTGGGGCACGTAGCCAAAAACCTAGAGACCTAAGAGGGCACGAAGCCAAGAACCTAGACCAGGACAATGGACCGACAACACATTGAGACGCAGACAGGGCTTTATACACAGGGGCAGGATGATTGGGAGATGGGCTGCAGGTGCGTGGGGAGAGAGAAACCGAGAAACTGGTGAAATCAATTGACTAATTAGGGAGAGGAAACTAAGCTGAGGAGAAAGGGAGAACTAATAAACCGGTGGGGAAGGGACCTAAAAGAAAACCTGAATCTATGAAAACTACAGGGAAAAACTGGCTAGATAATATAAAAACAAGGAGAACTAAAGAATAAGCAAACCTGGGAAACCTGGTGGGAGCTGGAGACAAGAAGGGAAACAGGAAGCATGGATATACATGTGGGGAATCCAAGAGGGACACCTGGAGGGGTTGGGGACCTAGGGGACATAAATCTAAGGGGAAACACCTAAGGGAAAGACCTGGAGTGGTCTGGGGAACACAAGACGGGGACGCAGACCATGACAATGCGCAGAGACTAAAGTTGTCCACTAGCTGGGGCTGTCACATGTATTACGTTGAGTCACATTTTCACGTGACTCAAGGTGGTACAGCTTCTTAAAGGGACATGAATGTTGCCAACCTACACACATCTTTTCCTTTTTTATTATCAGATTTATTGACATGGGAAAAATTATGAGTCACAAATTTCGATAACGATACATTTTCGATTTATCGCCCAGCCCTATGTTAGAGTCTGGTGACTCTGATCATTTTTGTTTGCGTCTCCTAACCTAACAGTTCAGATTACCTTCCTGGAGTCTCTAGAGATTGTAGGAAGGGTTGTGCTCTAGAGATTCCTTTGCGTTAGTGACAGGGTTCACTGGTGTTCTGCCGAGCTGTAGTGCCCTCATGGAGGGGGCCATCCGCTTGAACACGGTTGCTAACCACTTAAACATTCTCCCTCTCCTGATAACATTTGACTTTCATTGACGTTGGATGTGCTACTACTAGTTTAACCGTCTAATTATAGATTCACTAGGATAAATACAATAAAGTTTATAAGTTTATCCCTCACCAAATAGAATATTTACTAAGAAATCAGAATGTAACCATATAAACACTACTTGGTATATATGTTGTGTGTGTGGATGTGTGTGCATGTGTCTGCTCTTTCTTCTCCATCCCCAGTGAGTCATGGTGGATGGCTGCTTATACTGAGCCAGGATCCTAGAGGTTTCCTTCTGTTAAATGGGAGTTTTCCTCTCCACTGTCGCTAAATGCTTGCTTAGTATGAGGATTGCTGTAAAGTCACTGACACTAGTCAGTGACTCGATGCAATTTGCTGGGTTCCTTATATAGGAAACCATTTTCTGATTGGATTAATGAACTGACCTGTATTGGAATGTTTACTATGTAAAGTGCCTTGAGACGACTCTTGTCATGATTTGGCGCTTTATAAATAAACTTTAATTGAATTGAATTTGTGGAGAGGTGCAACTGGGGACAAAGACCTGATCCGAACCTGAGTGGTGTCTAGTTACTGGACATCTATAGGCATTGATATTCCAAAGCCGTTTTCACTATGAGCTCCAGGAAATTTCTGGGAGGAAGGTGACCAGAAAAATATGATTGCTCTGTCCGCTCAATTGTTGCGTCTCCGCACAAAACTGACCCTTTCAGAACTTTTGCAATTTGTCAGCATGTCACAATTGTTGTGGCAGTGAGTGATGTCACTCATAATTGTCAAAAGGCGTCCACAGACATTAATAACAAACTGAATTCATTCCAGGGACATAAAAAGTAGCATTTAATGACCAGAAGAGCCTGTTTTTAACAGCACTCTGTAGGAGACTACAAAACAGCAAACAATCAGCAAACAGAGATTAGGAACTGCGATTTTCCTCCCATTCTGCTTCACCAGCAACTCTTTCAATTCTACACGTTGCTGGTTTAGTGGTCTACCAATATTATTTCCCACCCCATCAACATGAGTCATTTCATTTATTCTATTACCAGCTCAGTGACCTAGTGGTAGAATGGTTCGATTCCTGGTCGGGTCATACAAAAGACTTTGAAAAAAATGGGACCCAATGCCTCCCTGCTTGACACTCAGCATTAAGGGGTTGGATTGGGGGGTTAAACCACCAAATGGTTCCCGAGGGCGGCTGTGTCTGCAGCTCACCGCTCCCCCCGGGGATGGGTCAAATGTGGAGAACAAATTTCGCACACACATTAGTGTGTGTGACAACTGATGGGACTTTAACTTTTAACTAACTTCTTTATTTAACCAGGAAGGTCCCATGGAGATTAAAAACCTCAATTTCAAGGGAGTCCTGGCCAAGAGGCAGCAAAAGAAACAGCTACAAAAGTTTTCATTTACACAGACATGTTATGAACAAAATTACAGAAGGCAGTTACAACGCAGGGAATCCGTCTCAAGGGTTCTCAGTCTGGTTTTAACTGTATTCAAGGAGATAAACTGTTGATTTCCAGTTTTCCTGCAGCCTGTTTCATGCAGAAGGAACAGAGTGAATGAAAGCCCTTTTGCCCAGTTCGGTGAGAGCAAATGGAACACAGAAAGTATCAACTGGTCATTTGCACGCAGACTATGAGAAGTTACACTTCTCCATGAGATTAAGTTACAGATGTAGGTGGGTAGCAATCCAAGCATGGCCTTATAAATTAAGGTGTACCAATGTCCCAACCTCCTGATGGATAAAGACAATGAAGGCCTACAGGTGGTAATAAACCTCAGCGAGGCATGATAAACCCCACTGATCTTACAATGACACTGTGCTGTAGGGTGGGTATCGTTTGATTTTTATTGATTCCGATTCCTCGTTTTGATTCCAGTTCCTATCGATTCCCGATTCCGATTCTTTCAAGACATTCCATGTTTTACATGAGCCAGCTAACCACAGGTCCTACTCGATGAAATAATCTTAACTTCAACATGAATTTTAACTCTATGAACAACAACATCACCTTCATTTAGACAGAAACATGTTTTGGAGAAAAAAAAGAAAAAGACTTGCAGCACAACCAGTGTGTTTGTTTCTGACCACAACCAAAGTCTGGAAGAAGCCTCTGGGATGAGAGGCTAAATGTCTCCAACATATCCAGAAACGTCCAGCTGTTTTCAGCTAAAACTCTCAGGATGATCATGTCCAGGATGACTGAGAACTACACCTCCATGCTGCAGCAGCGTTCAGTCAGAACAGGAAGTGAAACTTAAACGTAGCTGCTGTCAGTAACAATCTAACAGATTTTAAACATTAAAACTCAACAGAAATACTTCAGAAAGGACATTAAAATGTTCACAACTTTGTGCGTGATTCATTATTATTATTATTATTATTATTATTATTATTATTATTATTATTATTATTATTTATTGTGGCAGAAGCTGGTGTGGTCCACCACAGAGAAAGCTGCTCTAGCATGATGACTTTAATTATTCTACAGGTTATTGTTCAGCCTTCTCTCTCACACACACACACACACACACACACACACACACACACACACACACACACACACGAGTGTTGGTGAGCGGCTGCGTCTGACTGCTGACGCTCCGTGTGTGTTTTCATTTCTGCAGTAGAGACCATCGACATATATACTAGTCAATTCATTTCCATAGGCTCCAATAACACGTTTTTGAGGCTAAATGGGAGGTGGCCACCACTGCCGTTTTGACCGTGTCACAGGTTCCGTCAAGCCCAGACAATTCCACAAAAAAGGGAAGAGAGGTGGAGCTGAGGGTGGGGCTGTAAGGCTGGGATCAACTGACGACACCCGGTCGAACTAGCTACAAGCTAACCTGAAGCTAACCCAAAGCTAACGCGGAGGTGGGAGCTAAGCTAATGGAGGTAGCAACCTAGCTACAACCGGAGTTAACTGTGCACAACACCAGAGCTTCTGAGTCAGCGATACGCCGGGCTGACCGCTGGGGAGAACCTGGTGGGAAACATCGGTTTCCATCAGAGAGCTCCAAAAGCCGGCAGCCCGCGCAGCAGACAGGAGCTGCGATCAGACAGAGATGCGCCGAGCTGTGGGGAGGGGAGAACGGGTGAAAAACAAAGGTCTCCCGAGAGCTCCACAAGCCGATAGTCAGAACCCAGCTCCACCAACATGTTATATTTCAACCCATTTTCTAAAGTGCAGCATTATGTTAAATGCACTGGGTTTACCCTATTACATTTAAATTTCATGGTTAAACAGTACATGTTAAAATCTAAGCTCAGCTCGGCAGTGACCTAAAATACATATAATTTTACTTACCAAAAAAAAAAAAATGAAGTGGAGACTCCTTGGACGCTCTATTAGTGCAATTAATGCCACAGCAAGTCATTTTGTCCAACAATTGCACAAATAATATCCAAAAAGAACGCACAAACGCTACAACTAATGGTCTAAGTTGAGAGACTGAAAATGACGGAATAGATTTCAGGCGAGGCCGAGGCTCAGACTAAGGCCTTTCCAGGAGCTATCTCTGTGGTCACGTGGGTCTGATGCTCATTATACAGAATTTTAGGCTTTTAATACACTTAAACAGAAGAGTGACAAAAAAATTCACCCCCTCAGAGTTGTCATGAGTGTAAACTAGATCATTTAAACAAAAAGCATGTTTTGGTACCAGGCTGTAAACATGTTTATTTCTGCTGTGAAATTGGTATTTTTAACATGGGAGACAATGAGAATTTGCTCGCTTCTGACACCAGCCCCCAGCGGATGAGGGTGGAACTGCAATTTATTTCACTTCCGCATTTGCCTCAATTTCTGCCCCGCATTGTGGGGGCTTGGTAGAGACACGTGCAAGCTGCGGGGGTTCGTTAAAATGACCACGAAGTTCAATGGTGGCAACAAGTCTTATGGTCCACATGTGTACCTCGTACCAGTCTACTCTGGGTGGATATTTGTTACGCCCCTGTGTCTCCTTGGCCTGGCCATGTCCACCCTTACCCGCATTGAGTGGCTGCCTCTGTAGGATAAAAGCCAGATCTTAACTGAGGCTTTTGCCAGTGTGGCTACTGTTTGGGCTAGTAAGGCCTCATAATTTCATGAAGGCCTAAAAAAAAGTCTGTGTTGAGTTTCCTTTTCATGTTGCGGTCCCATGAGCCAAGTTGGATCAGACCTAGGGTTCTTGTTCTTGGACACTTGGATGAAGAGCGCCATTTTAGGGTCCGCTAGTGTTCAGCTGTGGTGGCCATCTTGATTTGGGTCGACTTCAAAATTGAACGAGTCAGATCTGGACCCAGTGATTACATCAACAAAATCTATTCAGCTTTCCAAAAATTCTACTTTTTTGTGGTAAGCAATGATGAAGGTTTTAGAAAAATTTAGGGAGAAAACAGACTTTAAAAATGATCTGATGAAGAACAACCAGCTGATTAAACACCTCACCTGGTGACAGCTCCAACAAGGACTGTGGTTAATGATCAGAACACTAAAGAATCTTTTAATTATCACATGCCTGAACAAAACTTGACAAAAAAATAATTAAACAGTAAAATTGATCAAATTGAAGTTGGTTTAATATTCAGACACATTTGCAAAGCCATTTCAAAAGTTTCTGTCAGTTCTGTATGGCGACTTTTGACGCGTTAATTAAAAACAAACATCCCAAAGTACAGAAACAAAAATCATATCTGTCTTTCAATCTGCACCCATCTGTCCCTCCAGCAGCTTACTCCCTTCAGAAACCTCTTCAGTGCCAGCTCATCCCCATCATGGCTCCATCAGATGTCTCCCACTGCTCCAGCGAGAAGCCATGCAGCTATCCAAGTGAACTTAATCAATTCCTCCTTCAATGGAGCACAATTCGACCGTTACAGCCGCTCACACCGCCATCCATCCTGCCGTCGTTCACTGCAGCGACAGCAGCCGGCTGCGCCACACAGATGGGCCTCTGCTCTGCCATGAAATAAGCTCAGTTTGTCAGTGTGTATGTGTGCGTGCGTGTGTGTGTGTGTGTGTGTGTGTGTGTGTGTGTGTGTGTTCCAGACACACAGCAGCGGCAGGCGACGGTGATGAGTTTGTGATGTATTCTGGAGGGCTACACATAACAGTCACCAGGAGAGGAATGAGAATAGTTTCAAGTCTGTTAAAGTGAAGGTCACTCCGATGTCTTATTGTATCAGTCACTTGCACCGACATTAACAGGGAGACTATTGATGCTTTTCACGTGTCTGGTTTTGTTTTTGTGCAGTCAGCAAAGCTGGAAATATGGCAACCCTTTATTTCCCGTTGGGTGTTGTTGGTGGAAGGGTAACAATGACTTAATTTCTCACCTGCTGAACATAAACTCATATTATCCGTGAACCACCTTCCAATCAGGTCTGTTTCAGATGCAAAAGTGGAACGAAAGCCATCCATGCAGCTGGTTCCATAAGGTCACAAAATCCCAAGAGAATTAAAACGTCACACGTGATTTGGGATGTTCACATGTCAACAAGCAAGGAGAGAGAGATGGATGCACAAATGCAGAAAGGTCTGGTTCACTTTCTGTTCTGTTCACCTCTGCTACGGAAATTAGGAAATTTCCAGATGTTTTAAAGTGCTTTCGTGTTTGATTTCCTGTCTGGCTCGATCTGAACTGTGAAGCTTGACAGGTAGTAATATGATGAGGCCTTTTAACTCATTCGCTGCCAGCGTTTCTCACCGTTTTTACTGTTTTTTTAAGAGTGACTGAACGTTGCGCGCTAGGATGACGTCGACGCCAAAACTACCAAAACAAAGCGGAGACTCACCTCTCACATCAGGAACAATCAGCGCGTTTTGAGCATTATCCTTTCTTTCAGAATCCATTGATGAATTGTGATCGGCAGAAGCTTTTCCAGTTCGCGCCTCACTTTTTTTTTACAGCAGCGTCCCAAAACGATCTCCTAACACATGGATTTTCTGCTTCCTGATCACGTGACTTGTGACGTATGCGGATAAAGATAGACTTTAGAGCTGAGATGTTTGCCCTCACGGTGCGGGGGCTCGTCCAACGCCCACACAGGAACAAATGCAAATGGCGTCTTTAGTCATCATTGGCAGTCAATGAGTTAAAGAGTAACGCCCCCTCCCCCGCTTTCACAGACATTAGCGGAACACCTTGCACAGTACGCCACCCCTCCGGCGGACATTGGGGGAAAATAACCTGAACCTTCACGACTAACTCTGCAGTTAGTCCAGAAGACCAGGGGTGTCCACATTCTCAAGACAAGGGCCCAAATCTTCATGGTCTTCACGGTTTCACAAAAGTGTTTGGTGATACACAAGTACCCGTTTGCTGGAAAAGCGAGACAAACCCTGTGATCTTCGTAAATAAAATGTCTCCCTACACTGTGATGTTAAAGAGAAACCCACATGCATTAAATGAATAACTTAGATTTACTTTGGCCTGCAATGAGCAAGTCTCTGTTGTAAGAAAAAAATGCTAAAAAAACAGCTGTAGAAATTCTCCTCATTGTAAACTTATTTCTGTTTTCATGTCAGACTTTTAAAAATGTAATTAAAGTGAAATTTAGCTAAAATATTTAAAATTTCTTGTATTACTGATTTATGCCAGTATTTCCCATCCTACCCTTTGTTTTCAAAAGCCAAAAACTGGAATCCGAGGTGCTACTTGTAAGTCAAGACCCTGTGTCTGGCTTATCTTACTCATACCAACAAGGCATCGGTTTGGTGCAAGGGCCAATTTTGGAGCCTCCGAACCATAACTAGTTTGTTTTTCCACTGCCAGGCCAGAACTACCTGTTTATGTCACTTCAAACCACTCTTCCGCTTTTTTGGATTGGTCTTGTAGTCAACCACAGAGCAATTTGACTAATATTTGTTTTTAAAAAGGAATATCTCAAAATTACCTCTTCTGTTTCTAAGCCGTCATCGACAATAACCCGTTTCTGAAAAGTGTATTCAATGCGAGTCAATCTTTTGAATTCTGACGAGTTATTTATGAATCTCGCTGCAGATGAGAACAATGAGACCAGATGCTGATGTGCCATTTCAGACTTCACTTCCATTTCTGGAAACAAGTGTCTTCGCAACCATTTTTGTTCCATCTTTCTTTTTCTTACTGAAACCGACATTTCTGGAAAGGGACTTGTGAAGGTGACCCCTCCTGAAGAAATATATGGTGCAAAAACCAAAAATGCAGTTCAGCTTAATGGGTTCGATGAATTTGAAATATTGTGATGACAAACTATGAGAGCACAGACAAAAGTCAGCCTTTACCTTGAAGTCTTGTCATGTTCAAAATGGACAAATGTGTAAAATGCTCAGAGCAGATCATAGAGAAGGAGAATTCTGCACGTTTTGTGTAGGTAAATTAACTCAGATAAATAACTAACACGATCATTTCTTCCCATAATAATATTAGGAATAGTCTTTTTAGATTCAGAAAATGCATTGTGTTACAACTTTAGGGCTGATTTTTCTATCAAATTGAGATGCAAACTTGTGACAAAAACAAAGGACAATTTGCACAGGAGTTACAATTTTCTAGTAACTTTCATCAGATGTACCACCTTAACCAGGCCGTACATAAGCCACCATGTTGTAACGGCCCCTGAAAATAGTTTTGTTCTTAGAAAAAAAAAAGTATGATTTTACACGTCAAAAGTATAAAAACACACCCTTAAACTTGCATGTCACAACCCACTTCAACACCAGTAAAATATAATTTATGGTCGTGGCATTGCTAACCTCAGAACAGAACTAGCCCGAGCTACTGCTAATGCTAGCCTGAGTTATTGCTAATGCTAGCCTAAGCTAAAGATCACGTTACTTGTTGGACAAAGAGAAAACAACAGACAAATGTTGGAGCACTCAGTTTCCAGTGTGTATTAGGAATGTTTCAGATCCACTTCTCGTGGTCCGGTCTAACAGAGCACACTTCCTTATCCGCACCGTACTGGCCAAGTGGGCGGGGCAAATCAATCTTTTCATTGTAGGGATTTTATAATGAAGTTTTGTTTGGCCATTTATCAGGGCACCTGGGCCATTTTGAACCCCAACAAGGTCTTGTATGCTAAATAGAGACCACATGATCAGGTTTTAATAATAAAAAAACAAAACAAAATTAGGACCCCTCGAAGAAAATCCTATAAAAATCTATAGATTCAATTTCCTTCCATTACAAAAAAAATAAAAAAATAACCCTGAGGATTAGTTCAAAACCATATTTTCTGCAACTCCACCAAGTTTAAATGAAGTTTTAGAAGTACAGGTCCAACAGCTTTCATACTGAGACACAAATGAAAGCTTTAACTAACATACTTCTGTACAATGTCTGCTTTTCAACAGCTGAAAAATAATTAAAGGAAATACAAAGACAAGACACTTTTGCAGGTCATTAGGAGTCATGAAAAAGGTTAAGGAATGTCTTCTGCCCATGACTATTCGTTCAATACCTATGGGAGGTTTAAAAGAAAAGTCTTTTTTTCAGCCTTAAATTATCATCCAAAAACTAAAACACAAATTCTTCCAATATCAATATACTGCATCAATCAAAACTAGACAACGTGCAATCAATTTAGACTTTTGTAGATTTTTGGTGCACAATTCACCCCTTTTCTTTTTAGACAAGTCCTAAACTTAATCATGGCAAGAACTCGGGAGGTCTCCAGTTGATGGAGTCTGCAGGATTCAGAAAACATGAACTGTCAAAAAAACAGAACAAAACAAAAAAGCAAACCACTTTCATTACATCCGTCACTTGAGCAGCAGGAATTCTCTCCACCTAAATCTGCTGTGTGCTGTGCATTAACTTCTACAATCTCAGCAGACTCCACTCCAGCAAGCAAGGAGCGCCACCACAATTTCCAGAGGAGAGGCGACGAGCTCTGTGCAGTTCTTCCTCTGCCCCCAAAAAACAAATCTGATACATATAATTACCATGGAAGAAACACGGGGGGGGGGGGGGGGGG
>SSNQ01034268.1:395924-440924 GCA_006942095.1 Nothobranchius kuhntae
CCTCTCTGACAGCATGGTGGGAGTATCTTAAAATGACAGTCTTCACTAGTACCATGCAGACGCACACCTATCTGGAACAATCCTGACATTTTGCAAAACAACAAAATGATGAACCTTCCGGACTGGAAAAATAAAGGAATCCTATACCTGGAACACATATATGAAGGATTGGACTTCATCCCATTTAATCAAATAGTCTCCCAATTTGGAATGGATAAGAATAGCTTTTTAGAATATCACCAAATTAAATCTGCATTGACTATTTATGGCAGTAAGTGGGTGTGGTGAGGGCGGGATGAGCCTAAAAAGCAGCTGAGAACCTTTCTAGATAGTTTCTGATTTATGTAGCGGAGATTGCGTGCAGCTGTGCGTACTCCATATTTGATAGATCACAAACGTACTTGGTGTAAGTACATATTTTTTGCTGAGCTTAAGTACGGTTTTGGTAAGGATTCTACGCAATGTTTGATAAATGAGACCCCTGGTCATTTGGTATTCCAGGGAAACCAAACTGTCGTAATAGAGACGGAGGCAAAAATGAGTGACCTAGTAAATAAAAATCAATTTAATACTAGATTTCTTCCATTAATGATGACACAGAACAAATTATGATGGTTGATGCTTGTAACAAGAAAACTGAAATGGAATGATGATGGAATGTGAGCTTAATTAGATGTTTTGTAGCAACATCTAAGTGTTTTAGAAAATTGTGATGTCTGTACAAGTCTGACTGTATGGTTTAATAAATAAAACCATCCACACCAGTTGTGCACAATCTACAAACCATTGTGGTGAAGGCTCCCGGCAATCTAGGGGCTGGAGAAGTCGGTGCAGACAGACTACCGATGGAGTTGACTTCTGTGGTAGCACATAGTTCTACCTCGAATACAGAATGGCTGGTCTGGGATACCCTCAGGGTGAATGCTGGCGGTCGGATGAAGTTTTGCCTCTGGTGCAGCTTTGAAGTTTTGTAAAGAAGGTTTGACCTTGAGGATGGTTACTTATGCTTTACTGACAAAGTTGGCACAACCTCTATGTTAAAGAAAGTTAACCTTCATCCATGATAGCATCTTATGACCGGTGATGATTGAATTAAAAGGGAACTACGACCTTTGTTCCAGGAGCCAATGCATCTGGTGACATCATCAACCTCACTGCCTTTCCTCTGGACCACCCAGAGCTTCCAACCCGGGTATCGTAGATCTGCACGTTGGTATCGGATGGTTTTAGGAATAATTTATAACGTGTTCACATACAGTCTGACTGCTTTTACAACCCAGACATCACAAATTTCTCAAATACAAGTTTGGCTACAAAACATCTAAGCTTACACTCCACCATTTCATTCATCATCATAGTGATCTTGTGCAACCATCCTTCATCATTAGTTTAGAAACATAGAATTAAATTAATATTTCTAAACTATGTCCTTGATTCTGTCTGAATTAATATGAAGTTTGTGTTCCCCTGAATGGTCTTTGAATTTGATATGAACTTCGGGCCAAAGAACCTATCAGACTGATAACTCATTTATATGGAATACCACATGCAGGGAAACATCCTCCTCCTCATTGTGGGTGACAGAGGATGAAGGAAACAATGGCAAGTTGAAGGTCATCACTGAAGATGACAAGTCAACAATGTCCCCACACCATTGGGTCTTCAAAGCTGTGGATGGTGGAGATTTAAAATCTATGGTTAAACTGGAAGGAAAAACTATGAAAATAGACCCAAACGCAGAAGAGCAGGCGGGTTTAAAACAAACTACATTGTTGAATTAATGGCAGCTAGGAGCACATGATGGGAAGACAAGCTGAAGATCTGACCAAGAGAAGCAGAGGGTTTAAATAGAAGAGGGCAATCAGGGAAACAGGTGGGTTGGGTAACGAGGGACAGGTGAATCAAACTAACACTTAACAAGTCACAGGACAGGAGGGGCAGATGGAGCAGACCTTGACTAGTTGACATTTTCAGTACAGAACTTTGTGATTGACTGCACGTTTAAAGATTTAGCTGTAAGTTAAATGTTAAAATAAAAACCATTTAATCATTGCAATTTGTTTTATTGAAATGTAGCCATTTTGAGTAAAATGTGATACACAACTAGAAAAGTTTATAACAGCAAAGACAAAATTAACTGAACTTTAAAGAGAATACACAAAATTAAAACCTTATCAAATAGAAATAAAAACAAATTTGGATAAAAAAAATCTTTTGGTGTTAATATTAAAATGTTGGTAAAAGAACCTCACTGCCTTAAGCATGGGAAAACAGAAAATGTGTTTAAACATACTTTATAATCACAAAATGCATAAGAAAAAACAAAGTTATGGACATTATATATGTAAAGTTAATTTAAATGCAAATCATACATTTTATTTGCATGAAGGTTTATTTGTAAAGAGAAAGCAAATATTCCAAGGACGTACAAATTAAGCATGTATGATGTAAAAAACAACAACAACAAAAAAACAAATGCAAGACCCTGAACAGTAGAAAACAGGAATTTCTGAATTTAGGTGGGAAAACCGCAGATTTGAACTGTTGGCAATTTAGCAGAAATGTTTTAATAGTACAATTTTCTAAATTGGCTTCAATTTCTGATCAGAATTTATTTGAAGATCTGATATTTTGAAGCAGAAATCAAAACTTAATTTGGAAACATTTCTGAAGAGCAACAGGCCCATTGCTCTGAACTCTTGGTTAACCCTCTTATGACCATAATTGCAACTGGGCCACCTGATACTTTTAGTTTTATGGCTGTCGAATTGTAATAAAAATTGCAAAATGTTTTAAACTCTGCTCCTTTTTTCAGAACAACTTCAGCTTTCAGTGTCTGGTTTGTATCAAGTATTTATGTCTATTTAAGCCTGGAAAAACGCAGCTTAAAAAACAACACATTCTCACTCCCAGCGCGTCCAAAACAAACGCTTGGTCAGCCACCCTCAGCCTCAGACCCCTGTCGCCAAAAGTGCCCTTTTTCGTTACTTATGTGCGAAAAGGGATTTTCCCCTTTTCTGACTGCAGATGCCAATGCAGCGTAAAACTGAAGTGATGGAATGTCTGCAGCCAGGGCACCAAACAAGCTCATTTAACCGCACCTAAACCTTAACGTTTCACTATTGATAACCTTCTCCTCACCCTCACCCTAACCTTAACCCTGTTGCTACCTAAAACGTTACTCTCACTGTGATCAAGCGTTTGTTTCCCATGCATTCTGACTGTGAATTTTCGTATTTGCCGCCCAAGGGGAACGTTAGAACATACCATCTGGCAAGGGGGAGGTTACAAATACCCTCTACTTTTAACCTCCACCTTGGTAGTTGAAACCTTCCCCTCACGTTGGCTCGGTCCAAACCCGACCAATGACAAGGCAGCTCCCGCCATTCACTTCATAGAGCCAGCTTTTAGAGCGACCGACACATCACTAACGTGTTCGCTAGCAAGATGGTTAAGGTTAGCATAGGGGTGAGGGGAAGGTTAAATAAGAGGATAAGATTAAGGTGAGGTACAATGAGTTTGGTGCCCTGGCTGCGGACATCCCATCACGTCAGTTTTACGCTGCATTGGGATCTGCAGTCAGAAAAGGGAAAAACCCCTTTTCACACATAAGTAACGAAAAAGGGCACTTTTGGTGTCAGGGGTCTGACGCTTGGTTTATGCTTGACGCATTTACTTTCCGCTTGGTGATGCGGCTCGCGGATGGAACATGCTTCACAACTTGCAGCGCTTATGGTTCATGCGGCTTGTCACTGCCAATATCCTCCCAAACTGAAGGGGGCAGCATGGAGCTCTACGGCATGCATCCAACACTACACCATAGTAGAAGTAGAAATTACTGTTCACAACATGGCATTCCAGCATTTTTTAACAGCGTCCTCGTCTTTTCCGACAGTGTGAGCTATTTCTCTCCAAGAATTATTAACAACATGTTGATCACGGTGATCTCTGAGAGCTGAATCATACAAATGTCTGTATTTACGAACCTCTGCCGTACTAGTTCTTGCCAGTCCACCATGTTTTTCCATGTTCGACCGTCCACGTGGTTAGAAAATTTCCTAGGTGCGCGGTGCAGAACGTTTGGGCCGTGCGGAGGCGCGGTGGAGGGGCGTGGTTGTTAAAATGACGCAATTTCACCACGCGGAGCCGTGCGCACCTCGCAGACGTATCAGGCATAAACCAACCTTGAGGTGGAGGGTGGCTGACCAAGCATAAGTTTTTGACGCGCTGGGAGTGAGAATGTGTTGTAAAAAAACAACTAAAAACTGACTTCATTTTATACATTTATTTCTGAATAGGGATTTTAAAATGACTTGGGCAAACAATTTCAAATGAGCTATTGAAACTTTGAGCAGTATTGCAAACACAGAACAAAGTATGAATCCTGGCCTTGTTTACAAGTTTTTATGACTGTTTATTTTAAGCATTTCTGTCTGTGACCACAGGTGGGCATATGCTCCGGTTCAGAGAATAGCATAAAGTAAAATAAGTATTAGGTAAGGTAACATAAAATAACATTCATACATCACAAATTACATTTTTAGTACATTTCTACCATCATTATAAATATCGATAAGCCAGATGCGAAATAATAATAAAATGTGAATGCTAAACATTTCATGACAAATGAACAAAAAATACACTGTACTGACATACATTTTTTTCATATTTATTGTAAATAATAACGCTGGAATGAAGCTGAATCTTAAATTTAGCAATAATTGAGTGTTTTCAAATGAAAACAAGTTAGACTGTAGAGACATTTGATGTAACCTAGTTAGCAGGTCTCCGTCTCTTCTTGTGGTCACTATCTTCATCAACCCGGTGAATTTTCTTGGTGACATTTCTGTAATTTCGTAAATGCTACTGATGCAGATTATCAGATTATCTTTGCTCCGCTTCTTTCTGTGTGAATGCTGAAAAGCTGGTTTCCCTCCAATAACGATATTTGCAGTAATATGGATTATACCCATCAACATATATTATATGGACGATTCTCTAGATTCATATGGATTTGATGCAAAGTGGGAGGTTCCCACATCATCATTCTGACCGTGTCACACATCTCGTCACGCCCAATCAATCCAAAAATGGGAAAAGAGTTGGAGCTGAGGGTGAGGCCGTTATGGTTGTTAAGTCACTCACTGCCAACCGTTTACTGATCAGTAAAGCCCCTGGCTGCCAGAGTTTTACTGTGTTTTGAAGAGTCACAGAACGTTGTGCTCTAAGATGAAAACAGCCAAAACAAAGAGTAGACTCACTTCTTACATCAGGAAGAATCCGCGTGTTTCTAGTGTTATCCGTTCTTTTGTAATCCGTTGTCGAATTGTGAGCGGCAGAAGTTTTTCCGGTGCACACCTCACTTTTTTCACAGCAGCGTCCCAAATCGATCTCCTAATTCATGTGTTTTCTGCTTCCTGACCATGTGATGTGTGACATACGTGGATGAAGAGCAGCTTTAGAGGCGTGATATTTATTCTCACAGTGCGGGGACTCGTTCCGGCACTCGCCACGTAAAAGAATGCAGTTGACGATTTAGTCGTCAATGGCAGCGAGCGGTTGGATTTAAAATGCTGACCTTGGTCATCAGTGGCAGTAAATAAGTTAAAGGGAGAGGCACGTTACTGAAACTCGGCAAACCTCTCTGCAGCGGTGACCTCGCAAATCTTTCGCCGCAGTGGAGCAGAAAAGTCCAGAAGCTTCTGCTAGCTAACAACTTACAAGTTTTGGTACCCAGCCCGCCAGCCCCACCCACACGTTGTATTTCAACCTATCTTTGACCAGTCAGTATGTTAAATGCGCACGAACGCACAGCACTCTCCCCTTCTGGCAGCAAAATTAATTACAGAAATATAATTTTACTTATTGATAAGCAGAGACTTCTTGGATGATCTCTGTCCAAATAAATCCACGATCAACACCCAAACACGAACACACAGAAGGTACAGCTAAATTTCAGAGAGTGTAAATGGCCGAACACTTATTAGCATGAGATCTTTCTCCGAGCTAGCCCCTAGCACTAGATAGTTTCTCTGATGCTCATTGATTATTCATAATTTCAAAAATGTAATTACACCTAAATGGAAGTGTTACAAAAAAATATCATAAGCATAAGGCTTTTAACAGTTCAGTACTATAGGGAGGAGCTTGACCATGTAGAGCAGGGGTCCTCAATTATAATGGTCTGAGGGCCACACAAAAGACCCAAAAGCAAAAGGGCCGCTGCTGTTTGGATTGCTGGCTGTAATGCACATAAAACACAAGCTTGCAATATAAAGCAGGACAACACCTGTCCCCCTCCAGCTCGGCTGTGTGACTGCACTAACCTGTCCTATGTGACCCTCACCATGTGACCCTCATGTCCATGCTGTCTCTGGAGGAGCAGATAGGAAACAAGACCTCCTGTAACTTAAAATGAACCAAAGCTTCCTCCCAGTTTCTCTTTAAGCTGAATTTATCATCAGTTTATCATCATGAAACAAAAGAATAAAGTGGAACAAGAACTTCTATCTTCCATTTCTCTCACCTTTTAGCTTCTCCGTGTCTCTAAAAGAGACAGATTATTACGCTGCAGCTGCCGTCACTCACCCCCTCCCTCCCCAAGACCGGACCTCCCGACATCACAGCACTCGGTCTGACCAAGCCCTCACAATGCTGCTCTAAAATTGGGCCCAACCCGGAAGTACCAAAAATTGCAGTTCCACCCTCATCCACTGGGGGCTGGTGTCAGAAGTGAGCAAATCCTCATTGACTCCCAAGTTAAAATACCATTTTCACAGCAGAAATAAACATGTTTACAGCCTGGTACTAAAACATGTTTTTTGTTTAAATTATCTAGTTTGCACTCATGACAACTCTGAGGGGGGTGAATTTTTTCTCACTCTTCTGTATTAAAAGCCTAAAATTCTGTATAATTAATGAGCATCCGACCCACGGGTCTGGCTTGGAAACTGCTCCGGGATTTTGAGTCTCTGTGTTTGTGTATTCTTTTTGGATATTATTTGTGCAATTGTTGGACAAAATGACTTGATGTGGCATTAATTGCACTAATAGAGCGTCCAAGGAGTCTCCACTTCATTGTTCTCGGTAAGTAAAATTATATTTATGTATTTTAGGTCACTGCCGAGCTGAGCTTAGATTTTAACATAAACTGTTTAACCATGAAATTTAAATGTAATAGGGTAAACCCCAGTGCATTTAACATAATGCTGCACTTTAGGAAATGGGTTGAAATATAACATGTTGGTGGAGCTGGGTTCCGACTATCGGCTTGTGGAGCTCTCGGGAGACCTCTGTTTTCCACCCGTTCTCCCCTCCCCGCAGCTCGGCACATCTCTGTCTGATCGCGGCTTCTGTTTGCTGCGCGGGCTGTCGGCTTGTGGAGCTCTGGGATGGAAACCTTTCCACCCGGTTCTCCCCAGCGGTCAACCCGGCGTATCTCTGACTCAGAAGCTCTGGTGTTGTGCACAGTTAACTTTGGTTGTAGCTAGGTTGCTACCTCCGTTAGCTTAGCTCCCACCTCCGCATTAGCTTTGGGTTAGCTCCAGGTTAGCTTGTAGCTAGTTAGACCGGGTGTCGTCAGTTGATCCCTGCCTTACAGCCCCACCCTCAGCTCCTCCTCGCTTCCCTTTTTTGGAATTGTCTGGGCTAGACGGAACCTGTGACACGGTCAAAATGGCGGTGGTGGCAACCTCCCATTTTAGTACAAAAACGTGATGTTGGAGCCTATGGAAAGGAGATGTCCAGTATATTTATGTTGATGGGTCTGACTGAGCGCTTCCAGGAGAAACAATAATGAAATTATGAAAACAATAATGCGTGTTTGGAGGAGCGTTCTCTCTCTCTCTCTCTTGTGTGAACAGACAATCTGCCGCTCTCTCTGTCTCAGTCGCTGATCGAGCGAGCGGAGCGTGCCGCACGACAACCCGCTCAATTAACATAATTTACGGCCCAAATCCAACAGAACCGGTCGGGCTGATTCGGTCTCAGGCTATAACTCCAGTGCTCAGCCCTGCAGTACCACATAAAGGCAGACCAAAGTTTACTGCCCGGTAAATGTGGAGAACAACGCTCTGACAGATGCGGATGCTGCGCTGGTGGTGCCGTTAAAATAACAAAACTACATTCCACTATAAATTGATTATGGTACTCTTCTATGATGCAGAATCGTTTATGCCCGCATCTCATGCATTAATTATTTGATTATTTTCCTCAGCTCTATCTATCCTACACCTCCCGGTCGGCCGTCCGGGGTGGGGGTGGGGGTGTACGCGGGGTTTGGGGGCCACAAAGAGAGGGCTCGCAGGCCGGACGTGGCCCGCGGGCTGTCATTTGCGAACCACTGATGTAGAGCATTCAAAGTTCTAGTCAGGACTCTAAAATGAACTCTAACGTTAACGGGTAACGAGTGCAGAGACATCAGAATAGGAGTGATGTGTGCTCTTCTGTTTGCTCCAGTTAGGAGCCTTGCTGCAGAGTTCTGGACCAACTGAAGGCGGTCAAGGGCTTTTTTGTTAAAACATGTGAAGAGTGTGTTACAGTAATCTAGACGGGAAGAGATGATGGCATGGATAACCATTTCAAGTTCATGTTTTGACACCAACCTTCACAGTTTGGAGATATTTCTTAAGTGATAAAAACAGTTTTGGACCAACGTTTTTGAGTGACCTTCAAGAGACATTGATTGGTCAAAAACAACACCTAAATTCATTTGTTTGTGTTGACGGCAGAAGATAAATGACCACGTTGTTGACTAATCAGGGGAACCATCCTCTCACGGGTAATGACGAGACAGAGTTTAACTGAAGCACATTTTCTTACTTCTTTCTCAAGTTACTGAAACAGTTCTTTAAAATAAGAGTTCCCGGATCTTGTTCTGGCAAGATCCCGTTCAAATTAAGCCCTGACTACAGTACTGTGTGTGTGCCTCACAGCAGTGAGAGACAGAGAAACACAACTTTAGTCAGAGGCTTGATAACTCCACAGCATCCAGAATGATGATGAGTTGGGCATGCGGGAAGCTCCTGTGGGCTGATTCGATCTGCCAGTCGGAGGCTCCCCCTAATAGTACGCGTAATTTTCAGGTGGCCAATCAGTCAGCAGTGGGCGTGTTGAACCAGTCTCCAGGCAGACCGCCTCGGGAAGAGGACTGAAAAGACGTCCGGTTGCATGCAGGAAATGAGAACACTCCCGACCTGGTCCAGGCGGAGTGGAGCCGATGCTAGTGTGTAAGTACCATATATTCCAGCGTAGTTTAGAACCATGTTGCCACCCTCTTTAAGCTATTTGAACGATTGTTAAAATCAGATAAACAATGACTGAAAGTGACCCAGTGGCTCAGAGGAGAGTGGATTGGTAGAATGAAGCGAGAGTCGGAGGAAAAGTGGTCAGCTGAAATCATCACTCCTCGATTATCAGCAGATATTCGTTTCATTCTGAAGCCACCATCTAAGCGCTTCAGCTGGCTTTACTTTACAATCCTCTCCTTCTCTCTGTCAAAAATATATCCATGCCCCCAAAAGACCCCAAAACATTGCTTATGCCTGTCTTTATTTCACGTTTCCTTTAGTCTTATCAGTTGCTGCATTTCAGAGTCTGAGAATCTGAGTTTTTACATGAAAAGGAACTTTCACACCTTCCACCTGCTTCTTTTCCTTTTCCCCTTCGCGCTCGCTCACCATTCTCTCTACCTACTGTGCTTGTGCCATCTGCTAAGATTAACTGATCAGGAAAAAAAAGGCTCTCAATGTTCTTCGACGTTCGCTTGATTTCATTTTTTTAAAGACAGCCAGAGCCTTCCTGTATTTTTACCCCGGTGTTCCCTTCGCCTGCCTCTTCCCCCCTCTTGTCTTTTTCTCCCATCTCTTTTCTCTCTTGTTCCTCAGTTCGATTCTTCTCCCATTTCAAACACCTACACGCTTGGTAATAACCCAGATAGTGTATCACACAAGTAGACAAACGACATTTTATGTGATGAAGGGAGAGAAGAGCGGGGTAACGCCTACATCGAATTTGTGCCAAGCAAGAAAATTTTGAGTTAAATGAAGTGTTGTAAAAGTTGAAGATCTTCGACATGATAAAACTCTTGTCTGAGTTCACGAGGAGCACTTCTCTGACCAATCAAACTGCCAACAACAAACCTCAAATCAACCAGAACACCCCCGTGCTTTGTGTATTGGCATGTGCATTTGAGCATACACTGTTTTCTTGTCTTATACTAGCATGTCACTGCAAACAAGTCAGTGTGTGTGTGTTTATAATGGTCAGACATTGTTAAGTATTGTTTTCCAGCCCTGCTGAGATCATTCATGTAGCACAAGGTGGTGCTATCAGCTGGATCTGAGTCAGAACACCATGCAGGGCTGGCAGAGAGGCAAGGAGAAACAGAGAAATCATTTACATTACCCCAAGGACAGAGGCACGAAGCAAACTGTTACTGGTTCAAGGCAAACACGAAGAGTTGGTGTGATGCTTAACTTCAAATTAAAGGAGTAATATGTATAAATTGTATAGTGACATAACCACAAAACACTATAATGTCTCAATCACGTTGGACGGAAACCCGGCGTTGGCTACTTGGGAGCCCTTAGAAGATTTTCATTTTGCGGCACATCTCTTTAAAGGTGCATTATGTAGAAACGAAGTAAAAATAAGATCCTGTGGTAAAATTTGGTCACTGCAATCACTTTAAACAACTCTGGAGCTTTTCGCCAGCCGTCGTCAAATTACAAATGTTGGCGCTGCAGAATTAGCTCGCAGGAGACACGGCAACCCCAACTCACTGAAGTAAACAGTAGTTACATCCCTCTTTCCCTTATTTTTAAAGAAGAAAAATTGATAATCTCCACAGCCAGCTGGATATAAAATATGTTTCAGTATAACGCCTGGATCACATGAGATGCAGAAGTGTGACGATGCACCGCAAAGCGCCGTGGGACGAAGAGCGCTTCTATTCGGCGCCCTTGTTAACCTCCGGTCTCGATCACATCAGCTGCGAAGCGCTGCGAAGGCTCACAATGAAGGCTCATGACGTGCAGCGATCGTTTCGGCATGTGATCAAGTTTTTTTCGTGAGCCGCGTCAATTCTGGCAGGAAGCCAAACCAAAACTGAAGAGACAGGCTATTTAACAGAAGAAAGGCATTTTTCAAAATAAAACAACGCAATTATAAATGTGATTTGTGTGTCTAAACAGACTAGAGAGATGAAAATGAACACACACACACACACACACACACACACACACACACACACACGCAGCAAGGGCACGGGGTGAGCCTTTTGTGACCTTAGAGGACAAAAACAGTGGCAAAAAAAATCACCTTTTTTTGCTTTTTTTCAAACTTCAGCCATGCTCAAACATATAAATACGTCAATCATTTAAAGGATTTTAATCCTTAAAGTGCCAGTTTCATTACTCAAAATCATTGTTGTAATTTATGAAAAGACAAAAAAAAAAAAAGCAAAACATGAGTCCCCCCCCCCCCCCCCCCCCCCCCCCCCACCCCCACCCCCCCAGATAAAACTTTTTCTGACTGGGGCATTTATTATAAATCAGTCTTGGTTATGTTATGAAATTTCTACATTATAAATAATTTGGCATCAATATTGTGTAACAACAGATTTTAACTTTACCGTCCTCTTGTGACCTTAGCGGACAAAAATGTCCCACTGACTTCCATTCAAACCACAGTTTTCGATCATGTAACATCTGCAACAAACATGATGCTTTCTGTGATATTTGGGTTTCATTTTGGAGAATTGTAGTCAAATGTATGATTTTTACTGTTCACAACCAAATTCAGTAATTTCTTCATCAGCGGTTTAGGCAAGAAACTCTACACATTTCTTTAGATCTTCTGTTTGTATTGAAGTCAAAAGGACAACTTGACCTCTGATAAGTACTAAAACACAGTTTTAATCTTTTACTGAACTTCAAATAGTAGAAAACCAAAACAATGTGTTTGCTTATGCACCTGGCTGGGGCTCAGGTACCATCAAACACTTTGTAGTTTGTCGTCACAGAATTGAATTGACCAGATAATCAAAGGAGCAAGATAAGGACTCAACTTGTTAGAAGCAGTTCAGGATTCAACCCTGCAGCCTGAAACTCTTGGAGAAACTCAGGAAAGTCATGTGTTTAGATTGTCTGTCTGATGTGGATTTTGTGGTGGAGTCAGAATATTCTGTTTCCACTACTTCTCCTGATCTTTCCTCTGAATGTGAGAGGAGGACAATGCTACAAGATGGATTTCAAAAAGTGGGCATGTCTTGTTTCCAACTAATGCAGAGACTTCCTGCTGCTGGAAGTTTGATTTTTGGGCAATGCAATCACCAGAATTTACAACGTGCAATTTTCTCAAGATTTATTTTTTTCACTCAAGAAATCATCAAATCCTTGTCCACATAACACACCTCCTGAAAGAGAGGCTGCAGGGAGTCCCTGTCTCCTGCAGTATATATAGTACAGGCCAAAAGTTTGGACACACCCTCTCATTCAATGTGTTTTCTTTATTTTCACAACCATGACCGTTTACAAAGGGGCCAACAAGTGCTGAACACCTCTGGGAACTCCTTCAAGACTGTTGGAAAACCATTTCAGGTGACTACCTCTGGAAGCTCATCAAGAGAATGTCAAGAGTGTAGAAAGCAGTAATCAGAGCAAAGGGTGGCTTTTTGGACAAAAATAGAAAATAAAACATGTTTTAAGTTATTTTACATTTTATGTTAAGTATATAACTCCACATGTGTTCATTCGTAGTTTTGATGCCTTCAGTGAAAATCTCCCAGTGTAAATGGTCATGAAGGTAAAGACAACACATTGAATGAGAAGGTGTGTCCAAACTTTTGGCCTGGTAATATATATTACAATACAATACAATTTGTGCAGGAACTTCTGAAAAGGAAATGATGTTAATGAAAATCTGCGGCCATCAACAAGTCTTACTTCTGTAGGTGCTGATAACCTACAAAAGACCAAATAAGCCAACGGAACACTAAAAAAAGTAAAATGATCTTGGAACAGATACAAGATCAGACCATACCTAACACAACATGCCACCCAGCTCCTGGTGCAATCTACTGTCCTCTCCCGCCTCGATTACTGCAATGCCCTTCTAACTGGTCTTCCAGCCTGCACTATGAGACCTCTTCAGATGGTCCAGAACGCTGTGGCACGCCTGCTCTTCAATCAGCCAAAAACAGCACATGTCACCCCTCTGTCCTTTGAGCTCCACTGGCTACCACTAGCAGCACGCATCAAATTCAAATTGCTAACACTAGCATACAAAGTCCGAGATGGTACATCTCCCATCTACCTGAATCCTCTTGCAAAGGCTTACGTCTCGGCCCGGCCGCTCCGGTCATCACAGGATTGTCGGCTAGCAGTGCCTACACCACGCTCAGGATAATCAACTCATGTTCCCCCCATGCATGCGTGGGTTTCCTCCGGGTACTCCGGTTTCTCCCACAGATCACAACATGCCCTATAGGTTACAAATTGCAAGTCGCTTTGGATAAAAGCGTCTGCTAAATAAATAAACATAAAAACATAAACATCATTGTCTCCATCTGTCCTCTCTGACTTTACCTTCATAACACCTAACATGAGCTGTCCCTCTGATGGACTCGCTCCTCATCCTAGCCATCCATGTTGCACAAAAAGGACCTCAACTCAGCCTACTTGATGTCCCTAAATTCTCTGTTTCAGTCCCTTTGTAAGTGTGGCTGAATGAGTCAGAGAGGATTTTACCAATGCATTTATACTCAGTAGCACTGTAATGATAACAGAGGGTAAATTGCTTAAGAGCTATTTATTATTATTACCACCACTTGTGACCAAAGCTATGACACTCTATTTAAATAGAATACCCCCTGCTTGGTCTTAATATGATTAATTAGAAGATCCTAGGATTCCTTTAATTATTAAGGGACCGGACACACTTCTCTTTGATTCAAGAAACAGTCAGGTTTAAAAACAAAGCAAGAATTTATTTTACAAACACTTAAGACTTGACAAATGGTTTAAACTATTATTTACTGTGAGTGTAAGTGAACTAAAGGATAGTCTGGAACCTATGTGTGAATATAATGTAATCAGAATCTCAGTTTCTCAAAGCTGAGTTCTGGATGGAAAGAATTTGGTTTGCGTATAAGCTATAAAGATGTTATTAACAGAACCAGATTCAGACGCTATCTGTGTGTCTACTATACCCGGATTAAGAGACCCTCTTGGTGGATCCAAAAGTGAGAGGTCGGATGACCGCTGGCACCGGAAGGCTGTAGAGGACCGAGGTGCCGGTTCTTTCAGTCCGGAGATGTCTCTCGGGTCACGACAGATGGATGAAACCGAGCGTCTTAAAAACAACTCTGAAGGAGTTTTGAGTCCGCTTTGTTCAGCAGAAAACTATCTTGTTGTTTCAGCTTCGCAGGTGCGAAAAAGGTTTAAAAAGATTTTGACAGATGTGTCAAAATCCTTGTGGTTTCAGAGGTTATGCAAAAGATGGCCATTCTAAAGCTCTTCCTCTAAAACACGAACTGTTCTGTCTGAAGTTGAACTCAGGGAAAAACCAGAGGAAAACTAGTTTTAACAGATTGATGTTATCTTGAATGGCCAACCAGAAGTAGACATGTTTGAGGATGTTACTAAGCATCGCAGAGACACACCCTCTGTGATGGATACTCCGAATCTAGGCAAAAGGTCAACTTTTGTGTCATGCGTTTTTAACTTTACTTGTGAGCGCAAGTGTTATGACCTCGTCAAGTAAACATACTAAAACAATCATTGAGTACAGATTAATGAAACATTTCATTATTTATAATTATAAATGGCAATATTTAATGATTATCTTTAATCATAAAATCTTCTTTCTTCTTCTTCTTGGAATAACAGAGTTTATTTAAAATAGTTCCTCTGTGATGGACCTTGGAGGAGAAAATGTTTATTGTTTATCATTTATTATCTCTGCAGTCCAGCTGGTGTGAGGGAGTAGGCTCTTATTAAAGGGACCACATGCAGACTTTGAGTCTCCTGTGAGGGGAAAAGGTTGTAGGATGTGTCATAGCCAGGGTAAGTTGACCTGGCTGTGCATTTGACCTGTGGGATCTCAAAATCAGGCCATTTCGTGACATTACAGCACTATGTACATTGCCTTGCACAAAATTACACACACTTGTGTGTGTGACCAGTGTGTAAAAACACCCCCAAAAGACCCCAATCATAGATATTAGTTTGTCACAGGTGAGAAGCCCTTAAGCAGCTCAACTTGATGATAATTCATGGGGGAAATTTGTAACAGTAAACTGGCATTTTCCCTCAGTTGTTAAATTAGTTGCATCACTTAAAAGATATCACTCGTTGACTTTATTACTCTTTTTGGAAAAGGATAAATTTGGATACTTGTATTCCTGGTGATTAAATCCCTTTACAGCTGTGGTGTCCAACTCTGATCCTCAAGGGGCAATATTCTGCAGATGCCAGATGTTTCTGAACAGTGGTTTGAATTAATGAGTGAATGACCAGATTATGGATTAAAAAGAAATGTAACCACTGACTTAGGTATGATGGAAAAAAACAACAACAACAAAGAAGTCAAAGATTTTCCAGCCCTCCGGTTTGTGGGAATGTCGTCACTGACTCTCTGGTAATACTTAATTAATAAATTAACTTATTTATAGTGACCACTTAAAGTAGCTTTTTGGAGTTTTCCCCTTTCAGAAATGATGTATGCTTTTTCAGAAATCGCTAAAAGTGATTGTCTTATCGTGTAATGTGATATAATGTAAGCAATACTGAAACTGAGCGCCGACCAGAACTAACCAATAGCGTTAGACTACCACTTACTTGCTTCAAATTTAATGAATACCTCGGCTGATGCAGAGTTGATGAACTTTTCACGAACAAGTAAGTCTTTAAAATGTAAATATATGAAAACACAACACGACATGAGAATAATACTTGAAAAACAGCGTGTTTTAGCGCCGTTTGTCAGCTACAGAAGCACATTTATGAACGATCATTCGAGGCCATTAGCTCAGCCGATTGCTCTCGTGTGCGGCAGGCTTTAGCTTGGTGCAGAATCATCACCCCCGCATGGCTCACAGATTGTAAACAAAGACTACGTCCTTCTATGACCATTTTCAAAGGAGAACAACTGACAACCCCCCAGCCAGCTGAGAATGAAATCTGTTTGAATTCAACCTTCCTTCCAACATGATTCAGACAGTAGAGCGTTTAGCGATAATTTCACTGTAAAATTCTTACATGTTGCTCCTTTAAGAAAAAAGTCATACTATATCCCCTTAAAAACTTTATTCACTATTTAGTCATATCGTGGTATTGCAGCACTATCCTAATTAAGGGCAGATGATTAAAAAAAATAAAACATAAAAACTATCTTTGTGGTGATCTGCCGTGCTTTAGTTTTACTGTAAAATGGTGTTAGGTTACATTTAGGCAGAAAAGGAAAAACATAGTTGCTGGCTCTCAAATAATAATACAGGTCCTAAGAAAAGCACTAGCTGTCACACTCGAGAAGCTGACTCCAATTTCAAAACAAATTGAGCCAAAATGCAAACTAAACCCTGAGTCAGATCCCCAGATTGATTCCCACTTTTCTTTTCATTGGAGTTTTATTTTTTTTAATCAAGAAAATCATCTGTGCACACAAACACATTTCTGGTTGTACCAGACAGTGAAAACAATGGGCTTTTACAGTAGAACATACAGTATGAGGCATGTGAGAGAGGCGCTATGAGCTCTGTTAAGAACATCAATACAACATCGTCACACAGCAAATATCTTGTTTGCTGCTGTATTCAATTCTGAAATCGTGTGTATTGAAACTTTAATGGCTTAATAGCTAGCAGAGGCTTCAGGGCTTCGGTGGTCCACTGCTGTCAAAGATTTGCGAGGTCGCCACTGCAGAGAGGTTTGCCGAGTTTCGGTAACACGCCTCTCCCTTTTACAGCGGCAGTTCTGCGATCAGAGATCCGCAAATCTGCCGCTTCATCCTTGCAGAGGAAGCCCAGCGTGGTGTTTACCCAGCCTCTACTGTCTCTCAGCCAGGAACAGCTGCTACACACAGGCGTACACAAGATTGCTGTTGTGTCCTTGGGCAAGACACTTAACCCACCTTGCCTGTTGGTGGTGGTTGAAGGAGCTATTGACCCTTTGCACCTACATCACCTAATCACGTGGGTCCGCCATACTGGATGGCAAATGCATGTAAACAGTGAGCAACACGAGTACTAAACTAAGGGAAAAGTAGAGCCTGAATTTGTTTTTGCGATCTTTAGCATTCCCTCTACCAGTTCAAGCCCATGTTCAGTTATCAGAAGTAGCGCACATAGATGGTGCTCAAAGAGAGCGGTATTTACAAAAGTTAAGTGTTATTAAATAGCTTAGGAACATTAGCTCAAGTTCTCTCTGCAGCTGTTCACCGATGTAAACAAGCTGCCTACTTTGCCTAAATTCACCCAACTGGATTCATACCATCATGTTATAGACAACGTTTCACTTTACACCGAAGCGGATTTAAAACATGTCCGATCCCTACTAGTTTTTGTTGCTGGTGGTGTCACCGCACGTTCAGCTGCTGCTTTCACACCGGAATGAGACAAGACCTCTCTTAACGGCGACGCTCGTACTAAATAACGTAATTTTAACACACATAATCATACATTGGAGCAATGTTGTAATTAATTATCTCGCATTTCACTACAGTGGATGGTACCGCGCATACTCCATGGGGAAATACCCATCAGAAGAACACATCACATTTGTCCCTGTCCCTGTCTTCGTCATGAAATAAATAAACAGTAATCGTACCCGGTAAAAACACGTTCGCTGTAAACCTGAGGGCTGCTAGTCCGTTTGGTTGATCGCTGCAGTTCATCTCCGTCCTCAGTCTCGATCAACATTATTTGAAAAAAAAAAAAAAAGTTGACTTTACATCCTTGTCTGTTAGTGCAGCCAGCCACGTAGCAAGTTGTTACCATGTTACTGTGAAACCAACTAAATAAAAGCGATAAAAAGCAACAAATGGGCTTGTTTTGACTAGCTTCACCAGAGTTTCAACGTGTGTAAACGGTCTTTTTGCCGTCCATCATGGCGAACAGGGCGGTCCCATGAGTGGCGTGATGTCACGTGCAAAGGGTCAGTACAAATACAGGCCATTTACCATGATATGCTGATGTCTTGGCAAAGTCCTGAAAGGGCTGCTTTTGTATGGAGACACAATGGCTTAGAGCAGGGGAATCCAATTTCGGGGCTGGTATGCAGCATGTTTTAATAGTTTCTCTGCTCCAGCACTCTTGATATAGTGGTCGAATCACCTGCTGGTTTATTGCAATCAGGTGTGTTGAAACAGAGTTAAAACTAAAACATGCTGGATACCGGCCCCTTCAGGACCAGAATTAAAAAGCCCTGGCTGATGGGAACCAAGCTAACAAATTTTTCTAGTCACTTTATCCTCTACTCAGATTATGTAACACCACGATTAAGCCCCTCCTTCTTAGCCTCTGAGCAGTTCAGAACGGTGTCCACCACAAACCTGTAAAAAGAACAGCAGTATGTAGAGTCCTGGTCCCACTCCACTCTAGTTGATAGCAATAATGCACCAAGGCACGGCTTGCAAACTACCATAAAACTGCTAGAAGAAGAAGAAAAATAATGAGGAGGAGGAGGAGGAGAAGAGGGTCATGGCGCAATGTGAAACTCCCTAACTCGCTACACAGGCAAAAAAGAAAGAAAAGCATAACCATTGGTGCCACCCATGCACAAGGGTGGACTGAGACCAAAACTCGGCCCTGGCATTTTTACGAATCGTCGGCCCTCCCCATTGAGAGCAGTGGGGGTGGGGGGTGTTGCCACCCGCGGACTCGTCTCTAGGCCGAATGTGAGATCTAATATGAACTGGAACTGTTAAATTACAAGCAGGTCCAGACCGCTCTGACCGACAGCCCTGGCATTCCAGATCAGCTCATTCTCCTCGGGTGGAGATCAGCGCTGGACATTAGTTACATGCTAACGCGGTAAAACAACTCCCACATCATTGCTGTACCGCGTTTTTCTTGCTAAAAATGCCTGGAAAAACTCTGTTAGCTTCGGGTTACCATGTAGCTAATGTTCTGCAGATCACCAACTGTGGAGTAGTGTCGGCCCAAGCTGGGCAAGCAGCCCACTTGGCTAAGCGGCCCACCGGGACAGTGCCAGAATGCCAGATAGGCCAGTCCACCCCTGTGAAGTGCCCCATGTGAGCCACCCCATTTAAAAAGGCCTGGACACGTCACTGCTCAGTCCTACCTTAATCATTATCAGTTAAAACAAGCTTCAAACATCTGTTGAGGACACTCTACTTTTTCTTTCAGTCAAAACTTCTTGCAAAACTTTCTTGTTGCTGCATTTCACTCGGGGCTGTCTGACATCAAGCGAATAATGTATGCAAATTTAGATTTAGTTTGCCGTTTCCTTTCAAGTCTCGCCAATGGAAGTGCCACATTCCTGACAGAACAAAAGAAAAATACGGGGTGTATCAAAGAAAGTGAAAATAATGCATGTAGTCAGGGTGTCAGTTTGAAAGTGACAGTCAATGCACGGTATTCAAAACTCTCATTTTAGACGTGGCTGAAGAGCAATGTGTTTGTTTGTATCAAGCACATTGAGCTGAAGAAGGAGTAATAGATTTTTCTTAGTGAGCAAACCGATCCTGGGATCAGACAGTGGTGGACACAGGTGAGACACAGTCCTGGAACAAACCTCCAGGTATTGATACAGCAGCTCAGAACAAACACACATGTGGTGTACACAGGATACAAAAGGGTTTGATTTTCTTTTTCTGTTTTCAAAAGAATTAAACTAACATGTGGATCAATAAGAAGCATGTATTTGTGTAAGTCGGCGAGCATCCAGAGCACTGACAGACAGATGAAGAAAAATGCAATCAGTGAGAGGTTTCTCCAGACCGAGGATTTGGGTCATTTAAAGGAATATGGCTGAATCAGCATCACTGCCACTGCCGCTGAACTTAATCTATCGAACAGTCCTGCAGGCGCAGGCGGAGCGTGGAAGAGAGGAGGAAAGGAGCAGAGATGTCAAATGGGAGGAGAGGAGAAGATGAAACAAAAGGAAGACGAGCAAGATGAGGAGGAGGTGGTAGTGGTGGGGGAGGTAAAGCCATAGATACAGCCATGACAGGAATGGCCAGGAGGGAGAGAAGAGAGATGGGGAGAGACGGGGGAAGCGGGGAGTGGTGGGTGAGAGATTTATCAGAGGAGACGGCAGGAGCGGGAGAGGAGATGGCAAGGGAAAGAGGGGGTGAAGCTGAAGAAGAAAAAAGGGTAGAATGGGAGAGAGGAAGAAGAGGAGAGAAAGAGAAATGGGAGCTAAAGAGGAGAGAGAGAGAGAGAAAACTCATCCACTGTCAACCTATTGTTCTCCCCATCAGATTAACAAGACCACCACCATATTGTGATCCTAAAACAAAAATAAAAGGTCTTTCTTAAAATGAGCTACTAAGGTGGTCCATTAAACAGGCTGGGGGCCTGTTGATGAAAGCTTCTGACTTGCTGAAATAGGAAAAGGTCTCTGGTCTGTCTCCGTGTCCGGTCAGAATTAAAAACCATTCAAAAACAATAACAAAAAAGTTTTAAGTATCAGGCGTGACATTAAAAGCAGATGCTTTGATGCTCCACCTGAGTGTAAATCTGTAAGGTTTGTCACCAGCATTCAGACATCAATTCTGTTTGCTTCACAGCCAGACAGGACACACACACACACACACACACACACACACACACACACACAAAAAGAAATGGGAAAAGGTTCAAAACACACCAATATTAATATAAATAATAATATTAATGTTCACCTTATTCATTTGTGTTTTTAACCTTTTTCTGTGCCATGAAAGTCTACAATGCGTAATAATTATGTTTATTTTTATTGTGGCCAGTCATCAGTTTTTGGCATGAGGACCAGGGGGATCTTTACAGTAAATATACAATAAAATTACGGCCTAGAGGCTCTTTTATGCAATGTCAGGAATGCAGAGCTGTCAAGTACAAAGGTGGCAGGAACAGCCAGTCACATGTTAGCAAGTAACAACAGAGCCAATAGATAAACTTATAGATGGTTCTAATGGGAAACAGGCTTCAACAGAAGCGTTTATTTTTTTCCCTTGGTCCCAGACCAGTGTCTATTTAATATAGCATAATACTGATTTTTGACGATAAAAAGTGCAGCAGACAAAAATTTAATATGGAAAAAAGTGAGGACATGTCCAACCCCCCCCCTCCAAAAAAAAAATCTAACCACATGTCTGGGAGCGGTTGTGTTGGTCCATTTGTACACATTGTCATAATTCCAAATTGTAAGAATCAATTAGAATAAATCAAAAGTCTGAATTGACTTGGAAAGTGGCGAATCCTTAACCAACCATTGCTTACAAAATCCAATCCTTGTGCATAAATGGTGATCAGTCAGTTTGTAATTGCTGACTCAGTACTTTTATTAAAGAACTTGTTGCTACAGAGTTTTAACTCATAGCATGTAGGCTGTTAGCGTGGGCACAGAGTGCAACAATTAGCAAATTCTACTGTTTATTTATTTTTTATGTGCAGCCGTAAAAGATATTCTCGAATACAAAGCTACAATGATCCAAGTTAACAGAGCATGGCATTCTTCATGTCATATTTAAGTTATTTTCTTGGTCTCAGAACTGTTATGTTTGGAAACTGAACAAAGTTGCCCTGTCATATTTGTCTATGAAGCTTGACATAACACTGGCATAAAATGTGTGTCCAATCCAACTCAGACCGAGGAGAAAAACGTCTTGACACACTCAAATTCTCTTTAACAAATTGGATGGAGATGCCATGCGGAACACAGCTCATCAACTCTGCCGTCATCCCACCACTAGATGGCAGGCATGACGTATCCCGGCAGTACCGCCGAGCCCTGTTGTCCCCTCAGCTGAGCCTAATGGCATGTGGCGGCTGGTGCCTGTGAGTAATGCTGCAGGAAAATGTGCACCATAACCTATTGTTCTTATTGGAAGAGAGGAGGAACGAGAGGATAGGGGAAGAAACAAAAACAAACAAGAGAGAAGGAGGAGAGATACGGTGGGGAGGAAACAGGGAGAAAAGCAGAAACACCAGTGGATTGGTGTGTGGTCCAATCCTCTGACAGGAAGGTGTGGAGGGTTACTGAGATACAGACGGATGCAACAGCCTGGGTGTACTGAAAACCTGCCAAAACACTAGAAAGACTCAGGGTGAATGAAAGGAAAAATCGGACTTACTAAACGTGATTGTGAAACATAGAAATGGTCTGCTGCATAATTTCTATCAGTTCCTGTTTAAAAGAAACTTTTCTGCATTTCCAAGTGTGTTTCTGTGTAAACAACATAAAAAGTTACAGCCTAACCCTTCACATACAGCACTGGGGGCACTCTCAGTTGTCATTTGACAATTAGATGACAATTAGATCTCACAGTGTTGATAATCTAACAGCTAGTGCAGTCGAGATGAAATTATTTCATCAACACAGGGATAGACACTTGTGTGTTGGCTGCTGTCAAACTAGCCATAGGCTTATTCTCACTAGTCTTGATTTCTCTAAACTGAAGCTGTTCAGGTTCCTATGCCTAAAATAGTCATTATTTTTAACTTTTACACAGAAAAGGGGTTAAACTCAACTCCACACACTATCTGGGAATTCATCTAATTCTTAAAGGGAAGCTAGGCATGAGAACGGGAGAAGGGGCTCCCGGGTGCCCCTCTGGGACAGAGCCAGCTGTCTATATCATGGACTCCTGGAAACAGTGGAACTTGATCTGCCTATCTCAGCTGTCTGTAGAGGATTCTGAAGACGTCTGGACATTTGTGGTGTTGGTGTCAGTTTTCCTGCTCTTTGGCCTAGGAGGCTTCCTGGCTTATCGGAAAATTAATGAGCTGTCGAGGAATATTGGCGCTCTCCCCGAGCTCAGGGATGGATTACACCGTGCTGTGAATGCACAGACTCATATAATTGTCGAGATGAGTCGTAGGCTTGGGACTTTGGCTGAGATTCATGCGTTGGCACAAAGGATGGATGCCATCAAGGAGAAAGTGGACGAATCAGCACGGATTGGGATAGATTAATTTACGCCATTATTGGGATTTTGAGAGGTTGAGGACCAGCAGAACTCTAAGACAAGAGGAAATTATCTCTGTCTGGTCCCAAAACAATTTCTAATCTGAATCTGGTGCCCTTGAGCCTGAGGCTGCAACAAATACTCCCCCCTCAGAAGAAATGTGGAATGCTGCAGTCGCTATGGCAACTCTGTCTCCCTATCCCAGCCTGGGCGGGACTGCAGGCTGTGAAGGCTGCCGAATTGTTCCAGGAGTCACTGTGCCCTCCAAACCCCAACAACCTCCCTCCCCTGTCCAGACTGAGGTGACATGCGCTGCTTATCGTGGCTGCATGCACTGATGTGTGGAGAGTCCCAAACCCACCACCCCACCTAGTGGGCACTTATGTTGTGTTGTCTGAAGTCTGTTGCATTTCTGTCTGAGTTGTTTTATGCATAGCAATGCTGCCCTCCCTGTGGAGGGTAACGCTGAAGTGCCTTTTTTTTCAGAAAACTTCTGACTGCCAGCGTTTTTAAGAGTTTTCAGTTTTTTTAAGAGTCGCTGAACATTGTGCACAATGATCATGTAAATGGTTAAACTACCAAAAGAAAAGTAGAGTCACTTCTTACATCAAGAAGAATAAGCGTGTTTCTCGCATTATCTGTTCTTTTACAGTCGGTTGTCGAAGTGTGTGCGGCAGAAGCTTTTCCAGTTGGTGCCTCGCATTAAAGTCATCAATTGCAGTAACTGAGTTTATCAAGAAAATTATTTAGAAATCTGAAAAAGTTGCATAGTATCCCTTAAGCACCTTAATCTAACTACTGAAACGTCCCCTCGGCTTTCTTTAGTGTCTACAGCAACGGTTCATCAGGAACGGTATTCTGGGCGGTGGGGGTCTGAGTGACATTTCATTCCCCATGTAAAGGGTCATTTCAGCACATACTGACTCAGGAAAATGATTCAAAATATGAAAAAGTTACATAGTATCCCTCTAAGCATCCTCTAAAACAGTTTCTCACTTATTCTCAGTGACCGCCCTCTGTTAGGTATTTTCATTTTCCCATCCAGGGTTACCTGAAAGGAAAGCTAACCACGCAGGGGTTTTATTATCAAGCTGAACAGCAGACACACACGTAAAACACACTGGCAAGTCAACCAGCTTTATCTATGCAAGGCTGCAAAAAAGAGGTACCCACTCACTCCTCCAATCCAATCCCAATTCCAACCCTCCCGCGCGGCGGAGCCACCCCAAAGGCCGACGCGCGCGAAACAGCCGGAGAGAGGCGAGCCCCATGGAGCCATCCAGCCAGACGGGAAAACAAACCTGCCCCCCAGACCCAAGTAGGAAACGACCCCCGGAGACATCCCCCCCACCCCCCCACCCCCACCCCGGGGTTCACGGCACCAAAATGTTAGGTATTTTCATTTTCCCATCCAGGGTTACCTGAAGGGAAAGCTCACCATGCAGGGGTTTATTATCAAGCGGATCAATTTAACCCATACTAATCTTATTAACAATAAACCATTTAGACTTTTAAAGTGGAGAGAGGGATGAAATGATACACAAGAGTCGGTGGTCTCTTTGCTCTCGTCGGACACAAAGCCCTCTCAAGAGTATTTATTAAAAGACACACAGAGATGATAAAACGCACACACATTTACACATTCCTTTAGACTTCGAAAGGGAGAGACCCAGGCGCTGGCTTATCTTACTGATAAGCTAGGGAAGAAGCAAGGTCAGGCGCCTGTCTGTTGCCAGGGAAAAATAGGCTGGATGTAATTTTGTTTAAAATCATACACAATGTATCCATAATTTATCCACTCGCCTCCCCCCCCTCCATTGTGCATATAATTTTTTGCACCCTCCCACTGGAAAATGTCCGAGTGGGGGTGAAGGGGGTGCATGCATATTCTCTGTCAGTGACATTTTTAACCAGGGTGGGAGTGTGGAGATGAGTGAGTGTTATATGTGGCATCTGTTTTGCAATCTCCAGTGGAGAGCCTCCAAGTGGGGGGCAAGCTCTTGCCCCCCCCCCCCCCCCCCCCCCCCCCCCCCCCCCCCCCCCCCCCATCCCCCGGGGGCTGCACCCCCCATTGAGAATCACTGTTCTAAAACAACTACTTCTCTGGTCACTTCTTTTGCTAATTGATTGTCTGTTACTTCAACATATAGACTGGAAGTTAAGATGCTGAGTGTCACATTTTTAACAAAAAAAAGTAAAAAAGCAAGTAAAACATTACCTCCCCAGTTGTCCAAAATAAGAGCAGCCTCCTGTGAAGCTAACGGGCTGCAATTACCACAGTTAATGACAAAGAGTCAGAAATATGTCTAACACTTTAGGACAAATGTGCTTTAAAAGTACAAATGAATACAAGAGGCTCAGCTGCAAAAAATAAATAAACCAGAATTTGCAGTAATTAGATTCCTGCTGATGAATTCTTCTCATCATGCTACAGTAAAGCAAGGCCTACAGGAAGTGAGTGGATCAATCAAAACGAAGGCTATGATTTGCATCAAGAGGAGGAAAAAAAGAAATACATCTCACGCTGGAATTCCTTGACAGGAGAGATGTGCACTTTGAGAAAGAAATGACCTGCATCTGAACAAACATGGCCGCTCTGCACTGGAAAAAAAGAATAGTTTAATCAACCTAATTGAATTGCTTCAATTGGTAACAAGCCATTTAATGAAGTTTATCCAACCTAAATTATTAAAATTGTGCTAATCATTTAAGTTGGATAAACTTAATTAAATTGCTTGTTACCAATTGAGCAATTTTTTAAGTTGGATCAACTTTTTCTTTTTACAGTGTGGTCACTGTTAAATTGAATCGATTCAAGGTCCCTGATCAGCTGTGAGTTTGGTGGATTTCCAGCTCCATCTTTGGGAGTTACTTCCTTCAGATCAAATTTTTGCCAAAGACTGGCGCCGTTTTGATCTGTTAAAAGTCAGAAATACACTGTCGTCACCTTGACACCCACTCACAAACTGTAAACACTCTATCATCTTTATATGGAGAAGGAAAAGACCTTTTCTTAAAATCAACCTCATACCCTCCCCAACGCCAGCGTACTTACTCTTCTTGCATTTACTCTCATCCTTCATTCCCTAACATCGACTGAGATGAAAAGAATAACACCTTTGCCAAAAAAAAAAAGAAGTGGCGGTGGGTGGGTGGGCGGTGCGGATGGTGGTATGACTCATGTGTGAGGCTTGATTTCCAGATCATTATAACTTCCCGAGGAAGCCTCTGAGTACTGCTCACGCAGCAGAGGGGAAGGCAGGGAGCCGACTCGCTGGAGTTTACCCTCTCTCACATCCTCGCTGCTGGCAGCGAACGGGGGTCCACCATCGAAGTGCTCCTGACCTTTGGAGGAGAGGAGCAGAGTCTGGATGGGGTATATACATACACACGCACACACACACGCGTGTTTTGTTTCAAATTGAAGCACACAACAAGCAAATACACCACATCTGGAGTCACCACATGTGAGGAACAGAACTCTGATGCTCAAAACTCTTTATTTAGCCACAAATCCCCTCCAAATCTGTTTTAAAATTTGATTAAAGAAACAAAATACAGAATTGATTTAACATCACATTAGCATTGAATTTATTGCCCTTAAACAAAAAACGGGAAACATTTTTAACATTTGCCATTAGTGTACAGTGCCTTGTTTGGTTGTAATGCCTTGTTGAATGCGCTTTATAAATAAAATGGTATGGCATGGTATTGGATGGATTTTATTGGAACTCTCAGGAAGGAAGTGGATGTACATCTCAGCACCTTTCAAGATGGCTGCCACAGCTAGTCAAACTTAGCCATCGCAAAAATGGCTACAACTTAGTCATTGCTACAGATATTGAACTCGGAGGAGTCCTAATAGATCACATGAGAGGTTGCAACATCTCAGGATTGTGCTTAAGGTTATTTTCAATATTTGACCAAAGCTGCAGTAATGACATCCTTTCTCAACATAAAATGATTTTATGTTGAATAAATCTCTGGCGGGAAAGGAGGTGAGGGATTTTGTTTTCTTCAAGGATTGATAGGCCTTTAATTCTGAGATGACAAAGACGGGGTGAATCTTTTTATTTAAACTGCAGTTCATAGTTTGAGTGACTTAAGGTACATTTCCACAATGAATTAACGATGGTAATTTATAAAAATGAACTAGTCTTTCACGCCTGCTTTGTTAGGTGGTGCGAGGGTGCAATTGAGGTTGGAGACAAATATGGAAGAGGACAAGGGACTGCAAGCTCTGGACATCTGGCATTCATTTATAGCATGGATATTCCCAGTCTATCCTGGATCGGGAGTGCTGCTCCAGGATTCTTCGTTTTCCTCTCGTCCAATTATGACGTTACTGTGACACACTAATGTGTAGTCCCATTAGAAAATGTAATGGTTGAAATGAGGAAAAGTGACACTGCTGATGTCTTTCTTTTGGTTGCAATTACAACACCAGGCCACAGGGTGGCGCCTTGAATAGTGCAGAGTAGCAGGGTTAGAGGTCCCCTTCTCTAATATGGCGGGAGCAAGGCAAAGATTACCAGCACCTGTCGTCTCTGTCTCATCTTTTTCCTGTTTTACAGGTTAGTGACCGAGTAAAACAACATGAAAATGGTTGTAAGCTATTGGGAAACACAGCTCAATGTGGAAGTATAAACCAGGGTGTAAACGCTGTTATTGGTTTAATGTAGAGACTGTAAAAAATGCCGAGGTTGGGCCAGCCGCCATGTTGATTTTTATTTTACATTTATTCCACACTTATTTCGTGCTGTTTTAGTTAGATAAGCTCCGGTTGTCTCCTGATACGTTTCATAAATAGGTTAAGATGCTGTTGGCACTAAAGAATGTGTGGTTACTGGTTCTGAAAAGTGATTTTTGAAGAATGATAATGCTCAACCTGCCAGAATACACGTGATTCTTCCATGATGGTTTTTGTGAGCTAATAAGCTAATTGGGCATTTTAACAAGCCCGGGCACTGTTGTTAAAAGCACAATAAATATATTTTGGTTAAGAAAACAGTAATAATATGTTGGACTAAGATCATAAATAGATATATTCTGGATTAAAGTCACAGATAAAATGTATTAAAACATACATTTCATACGGTTGTGAATGTCTGTGCTGAGAGGAACCAAATGCATGTATGATTTTAATTTTAAGGATGCTACATATTAAGTGTTTGGTTTAACCATGTGAAGGATGATGGTTTTGCAACTTGAAGATACATGGGATTCTATTAATAAAATTTGGCGGGAGCAAGGCAACGATTAACAGCGCCTGTCGTCTCTGTCTCATCTTTTCCCTGTTTTACAGGAACATTTAATCTTATCAACAGGCCCAACTCCTGGAGCTTGTTACATTACCAGTAGCTAGGGCTAGCTTTAGCAGTGGCTCGAGCTAGCATTGTTTTGCAGTTAGCATTACCGCCACTAACATTTAATTATTGCAAATACTGATTTGGGAAATGCACAGTTAAGGTGGCATCTCTAAGCTAATGATGTGTTAAAGAAATCACTTCTCTGTTGCCATTACAACATTATTAATCTGCATAGAAAACAGGTCAGAGACAGACTTTTTGGTATGCTACATTAGACATCCCAATCCTTCTATATTGAACAACAACAGTTTTAAATTCTAGGACATCATTAAGCTATCCCACTTTAAAGGTACAATATGTAGCCATTCTGCAGTGACATAATCACAAAACAGTCTAATGTCTGAATTCTGTTGGAAGGAAGGTCATACTGAAAATGATTTCCTGCTCAGCCGGCTGGTGGGTTGTCCGTTTTTCTGCTTTAGAAAGAAGCTCAAGAGGGACAAAGATAATATGTGAGCCTGTGACGTTGCCAAGTCTGCACTGGCAAACGCTGCTGCAACAGCATTTGTGATTCAACACTGGCCAGCTAAATGAAGAATTATTTAGAATAGAAAGGAAGCCAGTAAAAAGAGCGACCCAGAAGTTAGAGTGAACTCGTTTGTTTTGATACATGGACTGCATTACACAAATGTGACCACAAGATTCTAACTTCATGCACCTTTAGTGACAAACCAAAGATGGTGTAGCATCATCAAGGTTCTCTAATTTGTGGCAAAGGTCACATTTACCCAGCTGGGTCAATCTGGGTCAGGCTGTAACTTTTAAGTCCACAAATTAACCAAGGAGTCATGATGTCTGCTGAGTATACCATTATCTGCTGCTGTTCCGTCCCAGAAGAAGGACACTTCAAGTTCACAATAATAATTAAATAATAATATTAATAAACTCATTGACTTTATTACTATTTATTATAATCATCATAAATAATCACTTGGTTCAGTATAAATGTAGTTTAATTACATGAAATGAATTATTATGCTTTGGGTATAGTTATGATTATGGTTGATGACAGTAATGTGTGCTCAGCAAATCAGAAGGCCAGCTTCCACCTTATCCATCTAACACAGAGTTTATCCAGAGAAAACAATAACTGCCAACACATGTTTTTAACGCATGACCAAAGCTTTCTTGCTGAGAGTGGGTGTGTTCTGACGACTTTGTAAACTAACCTCCACCAGCTTTCACGTCAGTTCTTGAACCAACACCATCCTGAAGAGACGGGTCGGCCGCCTGATCCTCTGCCAAGCTGTTCTGTCTGCCGATAAAAATAGCTAAGAATAAACGTAAACTGTAACCAGCTGACGAAAAACTCCTTCTAGAGTTATTGATTTCTGAGTTAAGTTAAGACGAGAAACTCCTTCAGAGTTAAGCCACATGTTCAACACTGTGTACCCGGCGACATCTCTGGACCAGAGGATCGGTTCAGTCGCGTCTTCTCTACCGGACCGAGTACCAAGAGGTGGACACCCTCCTCCCTGATCTCCAGATCCACAAAGAGGGTCTCCTGTTGGGTGAGGTAGCACACAGGAATGTGTTTGATGCTGTTTTCTCTAAGTAAACAACTCAGGTAGCTGCAAAACATCATTTCCAGCCCAGAACGCTTTCCTCTCTCTGAAAGAAACCTTCTGAGAAATCCATTCACGCATCCAAACTCGTATTTCCAATTTAGCTTTCATCCAGCCACAGGTTTGCCTTTTAAAGCAAGTTGAATATCAATGCTGTTAAAAATTGTCATTGAATTAACATCCATGAATTGTCATTTATAATTGTCATTCAAATCGTAAAGTTTAGAAATTGTTAGTAATAAAATTCTTCATGTTTTAAACTTGCCTCATTCTTTGAAATGAAACACAGAAAGGTATAATATTTCTAGTTATTGAAAAGCAAAGATTCCTAGCTTCTGATGCAAAAATAAACTTTTGCTATTAAATTTAATTATCTTAAATTAAATATTAATCTTTGGATTAAAAATAGACCAAACTGGTTGGTGCATGAACTTAGATCGATTATATAAGTATCCGGGATATTTATATATGATATGAGTGTAATGGTGTGAATATTTAATTTAAGATGCTTAAATTAACAAAAGTTTATTTATTAAACAGAAGATTCAGTAAGATTCTTTTCATTCGATAAACTGGAAATGCAACCCTTTCCGTGTTTCGTTTAAAAAATGAGGCAAGTTTATAAATGAAGAAATTTATTTACTAACAATTTTAAACTGAAAGATTTGAAACGACAATCATAAAATGACAATTCACAAATGGCAATTTTGATGACAATCCTTAACAGCTTTGATATTACTTGTTTAAAAGCAAACCTGTGTTGGATGGAGCTAATTTGAGAATGATGAGTTTTGAATGCGTGAATGAAGTTCTCAGAAGGTTTCTTTCAGAGGGAATGGAAGGTGTTCTGGATGAAACGATGTTTTGCGGATAACTGAGTTATTTTTAGGGAAAACAGCATCAAACGTCATCTGTCGTGTTCTACCTCACCCAAAACAGGACCCCCTTTGTGGATCCGGACGTCAGGAGGATGGGTTCATCCAAGGTGGCACTTCGGCTGGTAGGGTAGACGCAATTGTCCGATCGTCCGGTCCAGAGATGTCCTGGGTACACGGCTGTACGAAGCGTTTGGCAGATGCACGTTTCGTCTTTTAACTTAACTTCAGAAAACAATGACTCTGGGAGAGTCTTCGTTAGTTTCGTTTGTTCTTTAGCCATTCTTGTCGGCGTGACAGAACAGCTTGGCGGAGGTCAAGAAACGGCCGTTCTCCTTTCCTCGTGGTGTTGGTTCCAGAACTGGCGTGAAATCTGTGATGGTTAGTTTTTACCAAACTCTCTCAGAACCACTCCCTCTCTCTCCGGAAGAAAGCTTGGTCATGCGTCAAAAACATGTGCTGCAGTTATTGTTATCTGAACTCTGTGTTGGATGAACAGGGTGAAGGTCTTCTTTGCTGAACACATCTTTAATCATTATAATACCCAAAGCATAATAATCCATTTCATGTAATTAAAATACCTTTATATCTGAACCAAGTGATCATGTATTAATGATTATTTAAACAGTAATAAAATCATAAGTTTATTAATTATTATTTAATTGTTATCATCGTGGCTTGAAGTGTCCTTCTTCTGACGGAACAGCAGATACTGGTGTTATGATCTTGGCAGACATCGTGGCTCCTTGGGCTTTAATCTGTGGATTCAAAGTACTGTTTGACCCAGCTTGACCCAGCTGGGCAAATGTGACCTTTGGCACAAATCAGAGAACCTTCATGCCGTTACATAAGCTTCATAGATTAAACTGCTTGGTCCTTCTCAGAATCTACAGCTGAACAGCAACAGTGTTGATTCTAGTATGTAGTTAACCCTACAGTGGTGATCTTAAAAATAACCCTTTCATTTCATTTTCACTATTCCATTATGTCTACAGAAGAAAAATCAACTGTTTTCCTGATCCAAGATACTTTGTTTGGCTGAATTTAACCTTGTGTCTCCATGCCAAATAGTTTTTATTTTTATTTCACAAACCTTAATCTAATGTTCATGTTTTTAGAGTTTTTTCGCGAGGTATTCTTCAAGCTTCTCCGTGTCTGCCGCTTGTTATCCTCGGCTCTCTTTATGTTTTTGAGGGCGCATTGGCGGCGCTGTAAACAACAGCGGCATCCTGACAAGCTTGCATTGTCCGTCTCGACTGACGGATGTTGAGAAAAGAGAGCTCGACTCCGTCCGTCCTTGCGGAACTCTCCGGCAGGCACGCAAGGACGTTGCATGTCTCCGCACTGATGCAGACGGAGAAGCATGAATCAGGCTTTAAAGGTATGTGTGCAGGTATACCATCCAAACCAACACAAGGATGGGGAAAGGGGGTTATTAGTAGATTATGTGACAACATTTAGAGAACAAAAACAGCCAAATTACAGATATGAGAAACGAGCATCTTTTCACTTAGTAGGACTTAAAGAGACCATGTGTAGTTTTTACCATTAATTTCTGGAATATCCCTCAAAACGTTGTTGAAAATGAATGAAATGATGCCCAGTTGTTGCAAAATCTTGGCGGTTTCGTAACATATACCCATAAAAATCAGGTCTAAAATACATGGGAGCGGGTCTAAGTCTCTGGGCGATGCCATATTAGATGCCATGTTTCCTTCTACGGGAGCCCATGAGGACAAAATGCATTTACTGATTTGTAACAAATGGTTACAAATCTTTCATCATTCTTAAATTTTGTTTTATACATTTACCTCTTCACTTGTTGCCAGTGATGAAAGGGAGTCTGAAGTGCTTGTTATTTAGCTAAAGTTTGCTCTCCCCAGGGCTTTTGAACCCTAATGGGCATCCGTTGGTAAGGTCTTTCTCCAACACAAAAATACTGCTTGCTTGCAATGATTTAGGTATGTACTGACCCCTATCACCAGGGAAAATACACATTGTCACTTCAAAATCCACCCAATTTGTTTACTCTCTTTCACTCACTGGGCATAAAATGATATTTTTCATCAAAAAAAGGTAATTTGTTATTTTTTCAGAAATCCACTTAAAGCTGTTTCCTGTCAGACAATTGGACAAAAAGAAAAGAATTTGTCCTAAATCAGTATTTCCATCTGCTTTTTATTTGTTAGTTTTTAACTTTTCTTTCCCATGTTTCAGTCTTTTTTCTTGTTATTCTAAAGTGATGACAGCTGTCAGATCCAGATGTGTCATCCTCCAAGTTCTCGTTTTCACATCTGTCCTGGCTCATTGCTTTGCTTCATTTTCTCACAAGCTCACACTGCTTAATTTTATATTTACATTTATGTCAGAAACAACTTTTTTATGTAATCATTTTGCAGAAGAATGTTTATTTTCTTTCAGTTTTTTTATTCAAGTAATTTGAGAAAAGGCATGAAAAGGAGATAGAAGTAGACAAACAAGTCTAGAGCGACTAAAACTGACTTCAGGAGGCGTCGGCTGCACATTGACAGCACTTTGGTATTCAGTGTTGGCAGAAAATTGAGAGAAATCAAATAAAATGAAGTCAAATAAGAAAGAGGAAGTTTATGAGCAGACAGGACAGAGGTGTAGTAGTAAAACTCTGACGAATCAACAGATCCGCAGTGGCAAGGAGGACCGCTAATCCTCTTGGCAGACTTTTAGCAGCGTTTGTGTCTTCTTAACCACGTCTTTGTTAAGGCAACCGGCCGACGTGCCCTGCATGGGGATTCTTCCTGCACCTTCAGCTGCTCCATCCCTCCGAGTAGGTGAGTGCAGTTATATTTTAATTCAGTGCATCATGACTGTAGGCAGGAAATAGAGAGGAGAGTAAAGATGATGAATGAGAAAGTTCAGCATCTAATTGCAACGCCGGCTAAAGGTAAGGATGGTGTTGCGCCACAAATGTTTTTTTTGTGAGTATGTGTGGAACCTTGTTCAGATGCATTAATCGGCATGAAAGGGTAGAACACACTGAGAGAAGAATCTGAGACATTGCACAAGCATTGGCCCCAGCCAGCACAGCCATGTGTAAAGTCCTGAAGAAGAAAGAAGCCACTGGTGTCAAACAGGAGGATCAAGGAAAATATTGACTAAAGAAACATTGTGGGAGCTTTGAGGAAATGTCATGAAAGAGCTGCAAGTGAAATCAGCAACAATCTACAGTGGGCCAGAGTGAAGGTATCCCTCCATAACAAAGGCTAGTCCAGAAGAAGCCACTCATTAGCTAGTATAATAAAGAGGCTTGACTGGAATTTACCAAAACAAACAGTGACAGGATCTAAGGAACGTTTTATGGTCTAATTTACCAAAGTGGTAGGAAGAAGAAGGTTTAAAAGAAAGAAGCGTGAAACACAATAGAGGTAATGTCATTGTTGGGTATTTTTATAATTGTACCTTTTTGAGGCCTAAAAGCTGCCCATTCTGTGTTTGCTAACTGTGGCTGTTCATGAAAGGTTGAGCAAGGATGTTGATTGTGGGTTTCCAACTGAAAACTGTACCTCTGTAACCTGAGAAGGCCCCGCCTTCTCCTCCATCCTTTGTGAATAAAGCCCCTGACAAACTGGGAGCACGGGGGAGTGACGTGGGGAAGCCTCGGAGGAGGTTCCTCTGTTAACTCTCCATATTTTGGGGACTCAGGGTAAAATGTCGCCCTTGTTGTCATGAGTGTTGATTTCAGGTTCCAGGGTTATGGAGATTAAATATTACCCAACATTTTGGTGGGGAATGCGGGTAGGCAGAGCTGGTGAGCTGAAGGCTGGAGCAGAGTTGGGGCTGGGTTTCCGCCCAGCTCTCGCATGACGATTCATGGACATTACAAATAATCTCTCTCTCTCTCTCTCTCTCTCTCTCTCTCTCTCTCTCTCTGTGTGTGTCGTCCTTTAAGGTAATATGGGATAAAATTCATTACCTATCAGTCATGGTTTGGGCTTGCATGACAGCTCCTAGAACTAGCTCATGAATCTTCACCAAAAATGTGGCCCACAGATTAAAAAAAAGGATCTCCAGACTTGTTTGGGAGATACTTCATCATACAGAAGGATAAAGAACCCAGACACTCTCCAACAATAAAAGGAGTTTGAGAAGTTGAAGGTTCTTGCCTTAGGACCACCATTAAAGCCACACACACACACCCATGTCTTAATTGGAAACTTGTCTTGATTGGTAAAAACTACACCTGTGATAATTTTTAGTTCCTACCTAGCTGCTACATGTTGGAAGTAGGCAGTATTGCGTCACTAGGTAAAGCGTTGCTGCTTTATGCTGACCAGAGAAGCTGAAGTTGCAAGTGTGGTATTGTGTCCACAAGGCACAAAGGGGGCTGAGTGACTTATCATTAACCCTGTAAATGGTCATTTTAGCGCATACTGGATCAAGATTATTATACAAAAGATGAAAAAGTTACTTTCCATGCCGTCAAATGAAAATCCGTCTTAGCCGACTACGACATTACTTATGGTTTAAAACTTATGCACAGCACCGTTTTAATATGTTTTTAGAGCAAAATAAAAATAAATGATCTAAAATTAATTTCACAAAACTAATCTGAACAAGACCTTTCAAGTCACACAGTTAAAGATTCAAGGCTGTGTTGCTTTCCGTGTGTTTACCGAGTGGCCTCATTGGTGTGTTGAAGGTCCGAAAACATGTAGGTCTCCATCAAAGTCATTGAAAATGTGAAGTTGACTGAAATCCCTCCCCTTTGTTTGAAATGCATGATAGATAATGAAAAAAAATCAACATGTTTCTAACAAGCCAAATAATTTTGGAGCAGTTTGGGTCTTTCTAATGGGCGAATCCGTTAAAAACCGGTGGTAAACAGCCTTCCTGACGTGAAGTGACAAGGTGCTGCAGCAGTGTAAGAAACATGGGAACAAACCTGCTTTTTCAGAGGGCGAAACAAAACTAAAACCGTGTTGAACACCAAATGGGCTTTTTAATAAAAAGATTAGATGCATTACTGAGCACACGAGAACACCAGCTCCTATGATAATTAGCAACAGGTGATAAACAATCATTTATGAAAGAAGAAGATTAAATATTTGTGCTTCTCTTTGTGAAACTGGCTGCCGGTTTTAAACAAGGTTTTCGGATGTTTATGGAAAGAGAACAAAGACAAAATTTGCTTTTTTTGTCTGCTGATTGATAATGGCTTCACAGATTAAGCAGTAAAAGTTTGTGAGGGTTTGTTGTTTGCCTGTTTGTCTTTCACCCGACCGACTGACTAGCTGTTTGTTTCTTTCTGTTGAAGTCTTGTTGTACAGATCTCTGCGATAACATTTTCCAAGAACCGCGTCACCGCAGCTGACGGCAGTGACAGCCGAAACTTTTCAAAACAAGATCAAAGGTACAAGAAAATGCATCATTTATCGGTGAAACAGAACCCATCTTTAGGTAATAACAAGACTCGGGTGATCTTTCAAAAATAACAAGGATGTTAAAGTTTATAGATGATTGGAGGTGACCTGTGTTGGGCTTCTGGAACACTGTTAGTCCCTCTGGACACTTAAGGTGTGCCACTCACGTGTGTGTTCAGACATCAGCTATAGAGACAACAAGACAGTGATGTTGTCAGCACATACATGAATGCACCAGCCCTTCAGCTAATTTACACCACCCGATCTTCTCAGATCTCGCAGGGGGGTTGTGTTCTTTGTCTTGTCATCTCCTCGACTTTTCCAGACCTTTGGTTTGCCAGTTGTGTAGGAAACAAAAGAGCAATGGCGTTTCTGTGGTTTAAAATAGTCACTTGTGCTTGGTTTAATTTGTTGTGCTCTTCGAAGCTTATCACGGCGATTCTTAAAGGTGTGGGCAACTTGTTTATTCAACACAGTGCAGCAAGTCAACCGAGAGGGGTCGATTTCAGCGCTCCTGTTTCGGAGAATGGAAATTAGTCGGAAAAGTGAGAGGCAGAAAGTGGCAGGATTTGGAGACGTTCTATGATGTATGTGCATCTCACCTCTGACTGGCTATCCGCAGCACAACTCTCAGTTGGGTAAAAAATGCAAACACGGATGTTTTTTCTCCACGAATAAGACGAGATTGAACCAGATCTACGTCACACTGTCACCTAACATTCATGGACTCACCCAGCTTGACTCACAACAGGGAAGGTTGTTGTTGGTTTAGCGTCCAGGAATCAGCAGACAACGTCTTGGCTAGTAGAAGCTAACTGTTAGCATTAGAAACTCCACCACACTGCAGAACTCCTCCAAGCTTGTGTTATTTGTGGAGATTAAATATTAATGTTGCAAGTCAGTGGTAGAGTTGCGTTGCTGTTAGCCAATCAGAGGTGAGATGTCCAAATATCAGGAAAAGAAGACTCCTAATCCTGCCATCTGAAGCTCAGCTGTGACGTGGCTCACTTCTAAGTCCTGAAAATGGCGCACTGCTGTATTTTTTCCCCAGAGTATGACTTACAAGGCGTTGATTCCTACTAGACACCACTGTAAATGTTTTGATTAAACAAGCATTCAACACCTTTAAGGGTATTTTACATTTTTTAAACTGTATTTCAAGAATTACAGAGATTACTTTGATTTTACAAATGTATTTTTCTTAGCAGAATCTCTGAAAAGGTGCAATAGACATCTTCAGGGGTTCAGAACTTTTATAGAATGTCTGTGTGATCTTCTCATGTAAAATAATCATGGTAATTGTTAAACCGTGATTATTTCTCTAACTATAATCATATCACCAAAATGTAGTCGCTGTGACTCTACTCTACTGTGGTAAACAATCTCAGATACATCCACACACTTACCAGCCTTGAAATGACACAATGCTGGTATAGCAAGGACTTGAATATTAATTCCCAGCCTGGTGAGTGTAAAAATAAATCCTTCTGCTAATCATGGCGGGAGATGCTTGTCTGCTGCAAATAGGTTTTGTGTAAATTACTAAAAGAGTAGTTCCTTTGCTGGCTTTATCTACAGGTCCAAACCACAGAGGTGCATTCCTCAACCACCTGGAATTCCTCTCCAACTTACAGTTTTGGATTTGTGCTGTGTGTTCTGTGTGCATCCACGCTACATCCCAGCAACTTTGAAACCCTGCAATTGTCTCTGGAGAAACAAGATAGTGGTGGTGCTTTGAAGGTGTAAAGCTGTGACAGTGAGGTATTACCTGCTCCAGATACCGCCACACAGGAAGTTTCTGGACAGTCGGACGTTTGTCACACGTGACGAGGAGACGCGTTTTCTTGTGCGATTAGCGCGGATTAGCCAAGGTGGCTGCCAGTCAGAACACACCCAGCGCTATTTGCTTATTTATGTTTAATCTTCTGGCAGGAAGTAAACATTAATAGCTGAAAGAATTTAAGCCTCTATCGCTGTCAGGTACCTACGTTCTATAAATACGTATTACCGGCCCGTTTAGTGCACATTTAGAAGGAAAAAAAGAATGTAGAGGCGTATTTTGTATCACATACTCAGCAAAAATGTTAAAGCACCTTGGCAGATTACCCTCTGCCTAACGCCTCCCTTGGATATGATTATATTACTGAGGGGCCACTGAAAGGAGTGCTTTAATGATGAAATGGCCCAGTTTCTTGGATGAGACAGGTATATTACCCCAATATAAAAAAACTTGATTCCTAACACCTCCACAACGGAGCAGGATTGGGGGTTGTTATGAGGGAGGAAAATATGAGATTTTATGTCAAGATTTGCTTCCCATTGGTCATAAAAGTTTATGTTTAGTTTTTATGATTCTTACACTTTTTAGTGTACCTTTAGTCTGGCTCCTTGCAAGAGTCTAGGTTGATCAATTAAACACGTATCAATCTGTTATGGAGGTGGCAAGGACACCAGAAGAAATCTGGGGAAATGGCTGCCTTTTCTCAATGCCACCTTAACTTAAATATGCCTAATGGAAAATCTAATTATGTGAGTAAAGCCTGAGCTTTGAAGCAGTACTTAAGCAAGGTTCAAATCGTTAATGATTCCATAGCAATCCATGGACGGTAATGAATGGATAACCTTGTCGAAACCTCATCTCCAGATCGAAGCGGTTCCACTGTGAAACATCCATGTTGTGTCTTTAGAACTCACCATCAAAGTGCTTTACATCGTTTCTATCTCATAGAGATTTGGACAGGTAAAGATGTCCACTCAGATCTTTTTGATAGGAATGAAGAGACTTAGGCCTACACACACCATTTTTTTCAGCTTCTTCCGTCTTTGACACCCCCCATCTCTCCCATCTCTCCCCTCTTAACCACAGTTAGACACACACATATACACACACTCCCAACACCCCTGGAGCTTAATTTGCAATAGAAGACTACTTCATTTGAATGTCTTTGATGTAGCGTGGCTTTGCTCAAATGAAGTATCTGATCCCAATCCCCTGGACAGATCCACGTGGGCGTATCGGTGTATCCAACCACCGCCAGCATCCCCATCCTGCTACCAGCTCCTCTTCGTTGTGTACCTCCTCTATGAAATACCATCCATCATTGTACTCATCTACCATCCATCCCTTCCCAATTTAATTCATTTATAGTTTTAACAACCGTGCTTACGTGAGCCATCATCCGGGAAATTTATGGAAATGGAGTCTTGTGCCAAGTCCCTTGGTGGCCACACGGTCTTGACATATTGGGAAATCTGTTTTTTGGTCTGTAAGAGCTAAAGAAACAAGCCAAATCCAGAAAAATGGCTCTAGATGAAAGCTTGGCAAGGCCATGTGAAAAGAATTATGAGTTTACTGGGTTGATTTGTATTATTCTAGTGCAATGTTTTAAGTCAGTTCACTACGTTTATTTTTCTCATGTGATTAAAATAAATAGAAAACTATTGAAGTAAAACGGTAATTTAATTTTTATTATTATTACATTTATTATACTATTTTATTAACCATTATTTTAATTTAAAGGTCTTCACACATGATTGATCTGTCAAAAAATGTCAATAAACAAAGCTTTTGGCAGGAAGAATGGTCTAAAACGGAGCTAAACGCACTTCCTTAATGCGCAAATGCCTTGCCTTACTTTGTTGCTTCATGATGCTAGTTTATCACTGTCATTAAGGCCCTCATTTGTGAGACATTTGAGAATAATTAGTGTAGTACTGCATGAAACTGCTGGTTAAAAGGCAACAAGCTGCTTTCTATCAAAGCTAAAGTGCTCAAACCAACTTTAACTTAAGCCGGGTGTACACCGCGTGGTTTTTAGACCATTTTGAGCTGAGTGTCTACTCATTCGAGAGTCTTTGAGGTCGGGGTGAGTTTTGCGTCATACGTTGTGTATACAAGGGAAACAAAATGATTAACAATATTTTGGTCATCACATGTGTCGCACTGTTCAAGCAGCGTAACGATGCAAAGGTACCAGAAATGCTCATGCAGCGCATGAGCTCATCTCCTTACTATTTCCATATCTACACACATGGTTTTTTACACTTTTTCCACACACAATGGCAAGGATTTGTCAAGTAAGCATGTTTGCTGTGCTACGACAAATAAAACAATTCCCAAAACCTCATCCTTTCATCTTCCTCCTCCAACACCCATTAACCCTTGCATGTCCTCCTACAACTGCAGCAAGCCTGAATGACAAAGGACACCAAAAACAACACTACAGGTTCTGGGTTTTTGTACTCAAAAGTCTGACATGTGTACAAATGACTAGTTTTAGCATGTTTTTAGGGTTAAACTGTCCGACATTTTGCTACCAGATGTACAGGGTGAGTTGTCAGGTCGTATCCACGCATCAGGTTATACAGCTTGAGAAAATGACTTGTGAGCTTTGCTCTGCGAGGAAGTCATACCATTTAAGATAGAGCTGAATGCTACAAGTTAAAAAGTTGCACAGTGTACACCCATCTTTAGGGGGTCTTTGATCTTTAAAAATTACATCTTTGAAAAATTTGCCCATTCATTGCAAACAGCAAAAACTAAAGCATATTCGCTCACTTTGTGATAAATAGCAGAACGCCAACGACATAACTTCCATCAGAAACTGTTAATGTAAAGTGACGGTGTGTAGTTTCCCTGGCAATAGGGGGCAGTACATATCTAAATCATTGCAAACAAGCGGTATTTTTGTGTTCGAGTTATACCTTACCAACGGATAGCCATTAGGGTCAAAACTCCCTGGGTGCGCAACCTCCAGCATAATGACGCACATCCGGTTCCCTTTCATCACTGGCAACAAGTGAAGAGGTAAATGTGTAAAACAACGTTAATGAATGGTGAAAGTTTTGTAAATGGTTTTTACAAGTCAGTAAACATGTTTCATCCTCGCGGGCTCCCGTAGAAGAAACATGGTGTATAATAGGGCGTCGCCCAGAGACTTAGATCGCTCCAGTGTGTTTTAGACTCAAATTTTATGAATATATGTTAAGCCACCAATATTTTTCAACATAATTCATTTTCAACAACATTTTGATGGATATATCCAGAGATCGATAGTAAAAACTACACATTGTCACTTGAAGATGGTTTTCCGTTCAATGAACTCTTCATTGTTTTTAGTGGTTTAAGGTTACATGAATAACTGACTGCATTTGTGTGTTTTCCTGTAATCATGTTTTTATTTTCTTCTTCCTTTTCTTTAAGTGTATGATCTGCTGCAGCAACTGACTTTCCCCACTGAGGGATCAATAGTCTATTCTAATGGATATTTTATGCTGGATTTGAACCTTAATGGCAAAAATGGGAAATTTTGTCTTTTAATATTTGCAATAAAGATTATTAACTGAAAGATAACCATGTAGCCCTTGTGGCCTGTTGCTCCTGTAACAGAAACATACTTAATCATGTCTGCATTTTCAGCTCCAACCTTCATTAAAGAGAAGAGCTTACACACGGTGCCTTCTATAAAGTATTCATTCAGTGGGTTTTATTATTGAAGTGTGACATTTATAAAGCTAAACCAACAAAGAGAGGGTCGGCATTGAGTAGACCAAACGCTGTTCCAACAAGCTAAACTACCTCATCATAAACACCTTGTGCGACCTTTTATTTCTCGTGGTTAAATAGTATTAACCTGTTTTCAGCAAGTTAACTTCTTTGTTCGGTTGACTTGTGTCTCCTCTCCGAAACTCCATGTGGGCAATTTAAAACCCTTAGGTCATGGTACCACATCTATTTAAACCAACTGAGCCCAAACCCAAAGTGCTTTCAGCATGGCAGCCATTTTATCTACTTCAATAAGCTGTTTGCTTCTAAATGACTCTGTTCGCATACCTGATTGGAAGGAGTCGCCCCCTGGCTCTCTGTTCGTTAGAGGCAGGGATTTGTGGAGTTTAGATCTGATGTTGTCTGGCCTTAGCTTGCTTGTTTACCTCTGAGGACAAAGGCAAGGCTGATAATGTGGCAGCGGAGTCATGGCCGCTGGCCCTCTTTGATGAGGAGAAAAGGTCTGTTTGACTAATTACCCTGGTGGTTGCACCACTTGTTTTTCCAGCGCCATATTTCCATTTTCAGTCTTCTCCTTCACACTCGGCTTCTTTTTTTTCTCCTCAGTTTGTGAGCACGCGCACTGGGCTATGACATCTGATGCGGTGAATTTGCATTTGAATTAACGCTCCAAATTACCAGCGATGGATTACCTTTCTTTTCTAACAAACTTTTGTTTAAGAGCATTTTTCTTCATTTGCTGAGGCATTTCTCACCCTTCCTCATTTTCCACCTCCGTCTTTTCCATCTTCAATTACAAACCGCTGTTTACCTTAATTACAGTCACAGAGGGAAGGGATTTAAGGTGTGTGTGTGTGTGTGTGTGTGTGTGTGTGCGTGCGTGTGTGTGTGTGTGTGTGGCAGGATGCCAATGAACAAAACATTGTCTGACAATAAATCCATAATTTTATAGGTAGATAAAATAACTCATAAAGGCACGAGCCGCCAGGTAGTTTTTGATGGATGTTGCATTGATCCAGAGGTGAGGCGAGGGAAAAGATTATATGTTCATGGGAACTGTCGGATCATTAATCAACAGTAGGGGTCATTGCATTTATGTACATATTATATACATATATATATATATATATATATATATATACATATATATATATATATATATATATATATATATATATATATATATATATATATATATATATATATATATATATACACACATACACACACATATATATGGCATGCCGTTATATATTTATACCAGAATGCTTCTGAATATATGGTCTGAACTCTGAATATATGGACTGAAAGTCTGAATATATTGACTGAAAATCTGAATATATGGACCGAAGTCTGAATATATGGACTGAAAGTCTGATTATATTGACTGAAGTCTGAATATATGGACTGAAAATCTGAATATATGGACCGAAGTCTGAATATATGGACCGAAGTCTGAATATATATATGGACTGAAAGTCTGAATATATGGACCGAAGTCTGAATATATGGACCGAAGTCTGAATATATGGACTGAAAGTCTGAATATATGGACCGAAGTCTGAATATATGGACTGAAAGTCTGAATATATGGACTGAAAGTCTGAATATATGGACTGAAAGTCTGAATATATGGATTGAAGTGTGAATATATGGATTGAAGTGTGAATATATGGATTGAAGTGTGAATATATGGATTGAAGTGTGAATATATGGAGTGAAGTGTGAATATATGGAACAAAGTGTGAATATATTGATTGAAGTGTGAATACCGTAAATCTTCTAATACAGGCACGGGCCTGTATTTGACTCAAGCTCATCAAGCTCCAGGCCTTTATTGGAAGGAGGACCAGAATTAGAGGCAGGCCTCAATTTCTATTTGAGCAAAATGAACTAATGGTTCACTGGAGTTTTTGACAATTAAAATTGAGCCCACATTTTCAAAGTTAAACACATTTCTTTTAACAACGGTAGTTTCTGCTTCAGCCCTCTCCCTCCTCCCCCTGCGCAGCGGCCGCAAACTCACTGATGCGCCTGCAGCCTCGGAGTTCCTGCTGCTCTAAACATTAATATAATTATTTCATTTTCTGTTCCTCACTTCTGATTACCTTCAATGGTGTCTGTTTGTTGCAACCACCAGGTACAAAAACTAACTTGTTTTTATTAGACTATTTTTCTGTCCTGCCTGTTTATTATCTTCCTGCATCTCCTCTCAGTCCTAAAGAAAAACTGCTACCTGGGTTCATATATATTCACCTTATGAGTTACCTTTGAACTGCAGTTCTAAAAGATCTACCGACCGCAAAAACAGCGGAGTGCTCGCCGGCCGCATCAGTTAGGTGCGTCACCGAGGACAAAACAGGTGATGCGCCCCGATCCACAGCAGCGAAACGCATCAGGCACAAATAAAAGAATAAAAGACAGAAAACATAAAAAGGAAATGAGCTGACATGAACGTGTTAAATTAGTTTTTGAGGTGGCGACACCTGAAATGATAATGTTACTGTGGCCGTGCTCAGGACGCAGATGTCTGGAGCGTGTCAACAATCAGAGCTTTGCATGCGCAAGCTGGTTAAGGTTAGGATGGGGGTGAGGGGAAGGTTAAATTGCAAGAGGGTAAACGTCACAATTTGGTTAAATGTCCGTTTTATGGCGGCTGTCAGTACCAACGCTCTGGCACAGCGCGTTGCCTTCCGACGCGCAGGAGCTTGTCACCTGCTGACAGCAGGCTGCTGTCTTTTCCATGGACTGCATCTTCCCGGTCATTATCAAGTGACAGCGACTAGTCGATGACAGGCATAAAAAGTCACTATAGAGCGGTGAAGTGTACTAGTTCATACAACCCCTGCTACTGCTCCCCAGAGTGTTTTGCAGCATAATCAGCACGTTCTCTTTGAACTTGATATCAAATTTTTGCCTCCTCTTCGTCTCCGCACGGTTAAAGTTACCCTCGCGGTCTATCACTGGCAAACCAAAAGTGAGACGGATGACACAACCGCCCCCCATACTTGCTTGTTACCACATTCCACCCGGCCACAATAAAAAAATGGCCATCATTCACCTCCGCCGACTCTGACACCGGCCAAAATATGATACCTGGCCGTTAATTAAATACAGGCTAATATTAGAGGATTTACGGTATATGGATTGAAGTGTGAA
>SSNQ01034268.1:445924-461047 GCA_006942095.1 Nothobranchius kuhntae
GCATATATATATATATATATATATATATATATATATATATATATATATATATATATATATATATATATATATATATATATATATATATATATATATATATACAGCCAGAGCGCTCTCCTTCCTTCTGCTCTGCGTAAACCTGAACTGGTCACCTACTTGTGCGTGATCAAATGTCTGTAGGGGAAAAGATGGAAAAGATATAGCCATGAGGTTCACTTTTGCCTCAGACAGACTTATTGCTGTTTTATGGTGTGGCTGAATCTGCGATCCGCTGCCACGCGGACTGGAATAACAAATGCTGCAGTAACATGAGTTGTAGTCAGGTTCATGAGGAGTCACTGGCTGGAGCGGACTCGATTTTAATACGTCATCCCAAAATAGAAGCTAATATCTTAATTTGACCTTGAATGAAAAATGTTGTTATAAAACCTCTTAGAAGTTTTTATCACGGAGGAGGCAGCGCTCATTCCTGCCTTCAGTCTGACGGCACAGCGCAGCTCAACTCCGTGCAGCGTGCGCTTATTGAATTTGTGTGTGTGTATGTGTGTGTGTGTGTGTGTGTGTGTGTGTGTGTGTGTGGCACAGCTCCATGAGCCGCTCCAGTCACCGCGTCTCGTTATTGGCGCTATTTAAACCAATGTTGTAAAATTACTTCTGCCCAGCCCAGATGTGCTCACATGTGCACCTGTGAGCCGTGGTTCTGCTGAAACACGTCTGACCTCTGACAGACGCACTCTGAACTTCAGATCTTCAGCACGCTGTTATAGCCCGACACGTTTAGAATGCTGTCCCACAGTCAGTGTGCTAATATAATAATATAATAATGCTAAAATGCTCAGATGGGAATCATTTCTTGATTTACTTTGTTACATCCACAATGTTCTGTGTGTGAGGTTTACAATGTCAGAACACCTGCATGAGACAGGGTGTTAATTACCATCTGCCAGAATGACTCACCATCTTCAGATTTCTCCAACATCGTTAAAAATGATCAAATACGGAACATATCTTGCTATCGACAGCGTGCGCAGACCAGAGCGCTGAAGCTCGGAGCACATCATTATTATGACGCTAGGGCACATGCGGAGGACACACACACACACACACACACACACACACACACACACACACACACACACACACACACACACACACACACACACACTCAAGCAAAATATACTTGTTTTCAATTACATTTTCTTAGGCCCACCCACAAATGAGTTTTTGGCTACGCTAATGGTGACATGTGACAGACTTCCCTGAGCTCCGCAGCCATTACACTTTTCACCTCGCGCATGCGCGCACCACACTTAGGGAATCCCTGATCTAGATGATTAAGTGACACTCAGTGCATTTACATAGGCATCAGAAAACTAAAGTACTGCCCTGAAATGGCTCACGTCGGTTTATTAAATGCATGTGAACGCTTTAGTCTGGCTGAAGGCAAACCGGTTCTAATCGAGCTGAAGCACCCGGATGATGTCGTAGCAATGCAAATACATTCTGCAAGTAAACGGTCAGCCAAACTCAGCCTGTTTGGATGCTCCTGCTCTGGCAGTGGTCAGACCGCAGCAGCGGTCTTCCGATAATATCACTGCCACAAAGTAACACGCGCAACACCATCAAACAGTAAAGTACGACCTAATAAGCTGTGCTGCAGCGTTATTGTTGTCCATACCTTCAGCCATTGTACATTTCCTGATTTGACTCTGTCTGCTTTACCCCAGCCAGCGTTTGTTTACTATTTGCGTTTCTATAAGCTAACCAGAAGAATGTCGAGATGAAAGGATGCATGTTGCCATCTACTGCACCGGAGTGGAACAAACTGAATTTGAGAGGTTGGTTTTCTGATGCGCAGATAAACTAGGATAGCTTACTACCAAAAGACTGACCTGGATCAACCTAGATGACGGTCAGTGCGCATGTAACTTCACCGAGTTCACGTAGATCTGTCAGGCTTTTCTAATCTTCGAGTTTCACCGTCTGTTTTCTATCTGAAGCTAATGCAGGAGAAAGGTGTAGGAGACTATTTTCATGCTCAGCCTGTGTGAAAAAGTCAGAGTGACTTATTATAATCAGAAATAGTTTTTCTGAGTTCCACACCTTTAAATCCAACTTGGTCTATTTTCTCAGGTGGTGCAGTTAGTTTCCAAATATATGATTTCAGTAGCCGCACCGGGATGTGGATCAAACCCTAAACCCTAACCCCATTTATACTGAGCGTGAATCAACCTCAGTCTGACACAACTACCACGTGTACGTAGCGCTCTTGAGCCAAAGACGAGAATGCTTTGCATTCTAGAAAGTGCAGAAATGTGAGCTGCAAATGTGGAAAGTTATCAGCTTCAGACTCCAGTTTGTTTTCTAGGCCATCTTTAACTTATTTCTGGTCGTGAAAACTCAGAACGTCATAGATAACAGTGAATGCAGGGTGCTGTGAAAGCCATTATTTAGATTTTATTCTGAAACGCCACATTTAATGATCTACTCATATTTTGTAATCTAAAATCTAAATCAACAGAATTCCAACCATCAAAAAAACAAAAATGTGAATATTTTCTGCAATGTGAACAAATAGAACTATAACACATCATATGTGATTAAGATCTCACAAAAATAAAATGAAAAAGATTTGAAATATTTCATCCTTCAACATGAAGTGCCATTTAAAACAACTGAAATATTCTGCTGAAGAAGACAGCATCACACGATGCAGAAGCCTTTCTCCACCTCACACACGTGCATTATTATGCCCAGGAATTAAAATGATGGTTGCTGTTCTCTGGGCACACAGGCCCATTCTGGCTACGGCCCTGGTCATTTCCAGTTGGGCTTCCATCTCATCTCCTGATGAAGAGCTTTGTTTGGACCACCTGCGCTCTGTGTCTGGATGAGCAAAACTCTGATTGTGAGGGGGATTGAGCATGTGGCACAGGAAACGGCACCCTCCTGGGACTAAGTGGCGTTTCAACATGCAATACATTCCCCGGAATTGGCTGTCCATCCATATCGAAGGCACAGCCATCATTGTGGAAGAGACTGGCTTGTTTAACAACAGTAGCAAGTTGAAATGGTCTCTAATGATGTTTTTATGGAACTTACTTCAATTTTTGACAAAACCAACATGTGTTTGTGTGTGTTGGGACAGATGTGGTCATGCTAAACCATTAGATTTACTGCATATGACGCAGAGGGAGCTGCACCATGCTCATAATCTACCTGGTAAACTGCTGACTTATGTTCCTGACCTGAAACAGACAGCGGTGCAATCCCTCTTTGTCAAACGTTTTCATTGTCTCTACCTCATTTGTTGGACTGGAAGAGCTCTAAAGATCCAAAACGTAACTAGAGCGTTCATTTGTTTAAAAAAACAAGAAAACTTGCAGGGCAGTCTATTGATTTGGCATGAGTGGACTTTGAAGAGCTCTGGAAGTTATTAAATAATAAAATTAATGGCTGCTAATATGTCGATGTTTGGGAGGCTTGCCAAATGCGCAAGTGCTTCATTTCTCTTTAGTCTAGACCCGTGTTTGAAGAAGTTGTGTGAACAGCGAGAAAACGAGGCTTGTATTTGTTTTAGTTTCAGCTCTTCTTTCAGCTTATACACTAAAAACTCTAACGATTAACCAAATTACATCTTAAATTGAAGGTAATTGCATGCTTTTGTGTGGTTCATCAAATATAATCTCAATTTAAGACAAAAACTCATTAAAAAATGAAAGCTTTAACACCATCTTGTGCCTGTACAGCTGAATGTACAGCACTTTCTGGCATTTTCTGTTAGCGTAAAGGTTGTAAAGTTTGTATCTTTCCTTCAACCATCAAACTGTTGCATCTTTAAAGTGCAGCTGTGGTTTTAGCTATTAGGAAGTCTGCTCAACAATCCTCAAAGTTTAAATTTGTGTTGTCAGAGAGAGAGAGAGAGAGAGAGAGAGAGAGAGAGAGAGAGAGAGAGAGAGAGAGAGAGAGAGAGCTCAGTTTAGATGTGCTGAAGTTTGGTTATGCAAAAAGATTCAGAACTAATAATGTCTTAGAGTAACTCTAGTCTACAAAGTTTTGCAAGATAGAAAGATTGCAATGGTAGATCCCTACATTGTCTCAGGTTTGCATTCCATCTAAAAGCTCATCAAACTTCCACTGGATTCCTTACAAGGTGCAAATCTCAATCTTTAAGGGTTGAAAATGAAAATGTGATCCAAGCCAGAGGCATAACGGAGTCAATGGTGGTTAAAAAAGCAAATTACAAATTATAAAGAAGAAAGAAATCAGATGTCTTTTCCCATAATATTCTTACAGAAATGTAAACTTTATTTAGTTGTCAAAACAACCACATAGATATTAGATTTGAAACTGATAAATAATAGTTTCCTGCATCATTTATGCTGAGAAATGTTTCCACATAAAAAAATAAATAAAAAACAAGCAAAATAATAAATTCATTAAAAAAAAAAAACAAGAATTCCCCAGAGGAGGGACAACCAAATTTAAAGGGACTTTACGGAGTTTTGAATTTTTATGCTCGCGACTGCCCCCTCAGGCCAAAAGCGTAACGGCAGCTTCAACAGTAGGCTCGTGCACGAGGCGCGCATGCTGTGCGTGCACACTCCATAACGAAAATAACAGCTGAGACAGTCCCTTGTGTGTGTGTGTGTGTGTGTGTGTGTGGCCCGGAGGACAGGAGAACATGCAGCTAATTAATTAAATAATTTGGTTCTGTACCTTTCTCTTCAGCACAGCCGACAAAGGTTTATGATGGGTCAGTCCTCCTGCATGCTCAGATCATTCCCTTCCCTTGCTTGAAAATTTGTTCCAAAATGAAAGTTGAACCCACGTCTTTTTTATCTGTGAATTCAATGCTGTTCGGCGAGCCTCAAATAAAAATTTGGGCATCTTACTGTAAAAAAATATACCATTGATGTAAAAAAGAAACTCTGAATGAACTATGTTCACATCGAGAATCGAACATGGATCTCCCTGCACGAGAGTCCATCATCTTATTAGATGAGCTAAAGCACCAGTAGTGTTGTATCTGTAATATTTATATTCTTGATGACAGCTGAAACAACGTTCGGAGAACGGTTCGGAGCGAAAATGGCTATTTTGTTGCTAATTTGCAGGAAATATTTAGAAGAAAGTAGCTAAGGGTCCTCAGAAATGTAGCTAGGTTCATCACTAGGCGTTAGGAACAGCGACAAAGTCGCTGAGGTAGCACTACCTCACTCTCTGCTGCTAAAGCTACGGATAGCAAATGCTACGGGCGATGCCTGAGCGTGAACGCGCATGAAGCAGCCTGCTCGACCCGAGCAGCTCTCTTTTTCTGTGATTTTACAGAAAAACAGGCAATCACAGTAAAAATGCCAGGACTCATTCTACAGGACCAGGGCATTGCAGGAGAATGTATGAAGAAGAAACTTATTATTTCTATACATGTTTTGGCTGTCAAACTTCCATAATGTCCCTTTAAAAAATAACTTGATTCTGAAGAAAAAAATAACAAATTTTAACCCATGTTTTCACCTCCAGCTGCTGAATGTGAGAATTGAAAACCAAAAACTTTAGTCAGAATTCATAAGTATTTTTAGACACAAACACACTCTCTGAACCCTGTAAAGTGGAAACAGGGCAACTTTAGATATTGAGTTCAACTACATCATACATTTTGTTTACTGGCATTTAAAGCTAGGTTAGAATTGTACAAAGTGTGCTGAACAGCATCTATCATTGGAGTTTTTCTATAGTCACTGGAGCTGAGAAAAGGTCTGATGAGGTATAGAGAGTGTTACAGCGTCATCTGCATAAGATAAAAAGTGTTCAACACTCCTTAGTTTAGGATCTTGATGAACAGTATAAATAGGAGAGTCCCCAGAACTGAACCCTGAGGATCTCCTTTAGTTGCATAACCACCAGATGCAAAAATGTTGATTGCGTAAAAGCCTTTGCATTAACTTCTAACTTGTTTTAGACTGGAGCTGCTTTATGGTGACAATAATCCACTGTGGCCCCACTTTAACCAACTAAGTGACCTAATTAGCCCGTGTTTCTGATCAGAACTAACCTGTTTTCTATTAACTGAGGTAATTTAAAGCACTGTCTATACCAAGTAAGATATAAACTGTTCATAACTTTTCAACAGAAACTGTTGCTTCAAAGGCAGTTTTGGCTTGCTTTTAACACCCCCTAGTGTCTGTTTGTAGAACCGAAACCAAAACCCATCTTCTTGCTGTGTGTTTGTCTTTTTAACACCTTAATCTAACAGCTGAAATGTCTCCCAGCCTTCCTTAGTGTCTACAGGAGTGTTTCAGCACTAAATTAAACAAATCAGCTACATGATCTATAACATGCAGGAAATGTGCTGGAAGTAGACTGCAGCGCCAGGTATGTCAGCTTAAAATGTTCTAAGACAAAAATAGAGTGGACTGGCAACTCTGAAGTTGCAAGTGGAATATTCTGGCCACAGTGGGAGATAGGGGCTGGGTTGCATTTCATTAACCCTGTAAAGGGTCACTTTAACACATACTGGCTCAAGGAAATTACTAAAAAAATATGAAAAAGTGAAACTTTCTGGTTCCTGGGTGTTTTGGAGGTACACAAAAACTAATGTCAAGACAGAATCTAAAGTACACTAATGTGATGTCATGAGTGCAGTATAAAATCTTTCCACCTCTGTATTTTCTGCCCCATATTTCCTTACAGAAACTTCTAAGACAGTTTGTCTTTATTCCTAACTTTTTGTCTCCTGAGAGGAAAACTGTTTCTTCATGCTACACGACTATTGCTCTGAAATAATTACCGTCAGTGACCACAGCTGAGTTGACATGCCCGCTGCCCTTTACTGGGAGTACTACTCAGTATGTTCATGACTGCATCTAAATCATTTTGCCCTCCTGCTGTCAAACTGGTCATGATGGCTTCAGGTGTATTGTGAAAATTATCTGGTTTGTGTAGGCAATTTACTCCGGAGTACATGAGTGGGAGTGGATTAAAGAAGTGCCCCATCAATATTATGAGGGTGAGAAACCAGAGAAAATAGATTGGCCCCTATGCACAAAAAACAGATGCCAGAGAAAGTAGATGTCGGAAGATACATTTACATAACCTGGTTGGAAAATAGATACAGCGGTTAGGTGGGGGGTGGAGAAGGGGAAAGGAGAGGGAAGATTAAGTAATTATCATTTCAAGCCTAATTTGAGGTGCTGTTTGAAATTAACCTATGCAAATGGAGAGGCTAAATCACACCGAGGACAGCAGTGACTCAGGCGCTGCACTTCTTATCATAAGGCTGTCAAACGCAAATCCTAAAGTATAGGGAGGTTTGAATGCCGTTCACTGGGAGCATTTTTCGAAACCACTGAGAGGTTGAAGTGCATGCTTGTGCATTGTTCCGTCCTTACCAAAGAAGTGCCGGACGGTTTTAAAAGAAACACAGGATGTCTAATAACAGTATAATCAAAACATGGCAACGCTAATTGTTATTCAGGAATTATATTTACTCCCAAAGGTTTGTTTCTATACTTTAGCCACATATAAATTTAACTAGAAATTCAAAACCGCGTTTACCTTATTTTATTGTATAAGCAGCTTGAGGTGTCCAGTGTGGTGCAAGTATTGGGATTGGGCCTTACATGAAGTCTGAAGCCAGAAGGAACCAGCGTGTCCCCCAAGCCCCCATAATTCGGGTCTGGATGTGAAGCAAAACAGGAAGTACCAAAAATTGCAGTTCCACCCTCATACACTAGGGGCTGGTGCCAGAAGCGAGCAAATCCTCATTGACTCCCATGTTAAAAATACCAATTTCACAGCAGAAATAAACATGTTTACAGCCTGATTCCAAAACATGTTTTTGGTTTAAATGATCTAGTTTACACTCATGACAACTCTGACTTTTTTGTCACTCTTCTGTTTAAGTGTATTAAAAGCCTAAAATTCTGAATAAGTAATTAGCATCAGACCCACGTGACCACAGAGCTAGCTCCGTGGAAAGGCCTCAGTCTGAGTCTCGGCCTCGCCTGAAAACTGTCATTTTCAGTCCCTCAACTTGGACCATTAGTTGTAGCGTTTGTGCTTTCTTTTTGGATATTATTTGTGCAATTGTTGGACAAAATGATTTGCTGTGGCATTAATCGCACTAATAGAGCGTCCAAGGAGTCTCCACTTCATTTCTTTTGGTAAGTAAAATTATATTTATGTATTTTAGGTCACTGCCGAGCTGAGCTTAGATTTTAACATGTACTGTTTAACGATGAAATTTAAACGTAATAGGGTAAAACCCAGTGCATTTAACATAATGCTGCACTTTAGGAAATGGGTTGAAATATAACATGTTGGTGGAGCTGGGTTCTGACTATTGGTATGGACTCCCTCCCCTCGGCAGCAGCTTGGCGCATCGCTGATCACAATGGCGCCTGTCTGCCACGCGGCTGCGGGCTTGTGGAGCTCTCGGAGACCTCTGTGTTCCACCCGGTTTTACCCAGCGGCCAGCCCGGCGTATCTGCAACTCAGAAGCTCCGGTGTTGTGCACAGTTAACTCTGTTTGTAGCTATGTAGCTACCTCCTGTTGAGCTACTGAGCTGGTTGTCCAGTAATCAGAAGGTTGCAGGTTCGATCCCGGCTCCAGACAGAGAATTCTGCTGTTGTGTCCGGACAGAGAATTCTGCTGTTGTGTCCTTGGGCAAGACACTTAACCCACCTTGCCTGCTGGTGGTGGTCGGAGGGACCGGTGGCGCCTGTGCTCAGCAGCCTCGCCTCTGTCAGTGCACCCCAGGGCAGTTGTGGGTACATCGTAGCTCATCACCATCAGTGTGTGAATGTGTGTGTGAATGGATAAATAATACACTGTAGTGTAAAGTGCTTTGGAGTCCTTACTCTGAAAGGCACTGTACAAGTGCGGGTCATTTATCATTTAGCTCCCACCTCCGCGTTAGCTTTGGGTTAGCTTGCAGCTACATCGCTTCAGTTTTGACGGGTGTCGTCAGTTGATCCCTGCCTTACAGCCCCACCCTCAGCTCCACCTCTCTTCCCTTTTGTGGAATTGTCTGGGCTTGACGGAACCTTTGACACGGTCAAAATGGCGGTGGTGGCCACCTCCCATTTTGGCTCAAAAACTTATAATTGGAGGCTATGGAAATGGACTGTCCAGTATAGATGTCGATGTGTCCCCCTAGTTGTTGGCTTCAGAACACATTTTAAGCCCCACCCCTCCACTTGAAAAAATATTTTATTTTGTCTCAAAAACACTCATCAAGCATCTTCTGGGATTCTTGTCAGATTTAGAAAAAACTCTTAAAATTTCAAACTCATTAGGAGGCATTTGAACACAAAAAAGAAAGCCTAGGTTGTATTTAAAGCATCGCCTTTAAACCCGTAGTGCACAACTCACAATGGCAGCCATCACGCTCCACCTGTCTGCTGAGGCACACAGAGGAGACTGCAGGAAGCCCAGCTGGCAGCTCTGAGAATCTCAGGAAACCCAAAGGAGAACAAAGACTCCAACGTGGTTTCAGCATGTTCAAAGCCACTATTAGAACATTACCGGCATACAGGCTCATAGTTTGGGGATCAAAATGTTCACCAGCTTCCCCGCAGGTACAACAGATTCTTCATTCTGCACTCGATGAAACAGGTAATGGCTGGTACAAATCAATTGGCATTTTGATACTTAGTTTTTTGTATCACACCATGTGTCCACACAGCGTGGCATGCTGCACGACTGCCTCTTTAGAGATGGCTGAATGGATATTATGAAAAGCTTGCTTGGATCTATCTTTGTGATCTAAATGCAAATTTAAGAAGGGTGTTAAGGCACTGAGGAAGTCATTACCTACATGGCTGGCTTTGATGAACCGCTCACGGCGTTTGAAGCAAATACCAAAGTGGAGCATCGCAGCCATGTGATTAAGATGATTAATTACTCTTTTGAATGTGTTCCCTTCTTTATTCCCCCCTCCTTTAACACCTTGTTCAACCTTAAGCAGTTGTAGGAGGTGTGCTCAGAACCTGTGACGCTTCTTGTTTCGAAGCGCGTTGGGAATTCAGATGTGGCGATTGGAACGGGTTTGGGGAGCTGGCGTGTAATCATTGCAGATGTTTTGTCGACAAATCGTACACCGAGGTAAAGAACAGACGTACACAGGAAGTGGCTGCAGGTAAGCGCTGACATATGACTGCTGAATGAGCTTTGCCAGATCAAACAGAATGGTCAAGATTGATTTATTTTTTTCTAAAAGTTTTTTAAAGAACACTTCTACTTTGACACAGGACCATGTCAACACCTGCCTCTCCTTGAACACCCCCCCCCCCACACACACACACACCTTTATGCAAAACCCACCGGTTTGTGTCAGTGCTACGATCCCCAAGGACATTTCCAGAGACGGCCCTAAACATATTCTGATGTGACATCACTCAGTGACAAGCCTACTTAAAGGTAAACTCTTATAAAAACACTCAGAAATAAAAGTCACCTTTAGAAGAGAGGAAATACCGAGCGAGGGAAATGAAAGCAACTTTTTCTCCTTTTGAAATGGAAATGCTCTGTGATTTGCCGAATGCCTTTGAAGAAATCGTGTTATTAAGAATCGGGTGTCGCTGTGCAGCCACCATTGATACGAGGGTTCATAATCTTAAATGAAATAGTTTTTCGTCTCCGTGCAATTTCTTCACCCCCCTTTTCACTCCTTTCTAAGTGGAGAGCGGGTCTTTGTGTGAAAAGGTCATAAGGCTTTCATGGAGCTCGCACTCACCTGCTGACAGCCGAATGTCACCCCCCTCCTTTAGACTTAGTAATGATTCTTTTTACCAGCCTTCATGTGCCGAAACATCTCCGTGAGGTGCTTCTATTCACTATTAATCTTCTCAAAATATTCATGCTTAATGGCGCGTTTATTGGGCTATAAAGTGATTTGTACCTGCAGCAGTAGTCATTTGTGCAGGAGAAATTGTATTCCTCACTTAGCAAAGCAGCAGGGGTTGCTTTTATTGTGCAGCTATCAGGATTGTGGTTAAGAAATCCAAAGCACAGAAATAATACAATTTCTTACAATAATTGGATATTAAATAATGTTTTGTTTAACTATAGTGAGGCCTTATTTAAACAGCCATAAACAGATGAAAGCTTTTTCTAAAACTGCATCAAACCACCAAAGATCACTATCAGTGTTCCATTCACATTGATTTCAATAGCTCTTTGCAAACACACATATCTTAGTGCAGCCTGGAGCGCATTCATCAGCGTGCACTGCTTTCACACGTTACCCACAATGCATTGCGCGAATCTCCAGGATATTATCAGAGGTGTAAACAGAACAGAACGAATGTTATGATGTAGTTATTAGGAGGAATGCTTTATAAACTGAACATGTAAAAATGGATTGTGGTAAAATAATGGAAGCGTGACACAATGAGCTGTAATAGTTTCATCCCTCTGATGGATGAAAAGTTAATCAATTTGTTTAGTGTGAAATTTTAATCTGGAACTTAATGGGAGATACACTTGAGCTGAATTAGAGCCAGAGGTTTTTTATTCTGAATTGAAGAAATATCCACAAAATTGTTGTTGGAATAATTTTACCTCCGGAGACCTGGCTTCCACACAAGGTCAAGGTCACATTTATTTCTAAAGCACACTTATTGCTTCCGCAACCCAAAGTGCTGTACAACACAGAAGATAAAATCGCAAACAAGTATAACTAAAAACCATAAAACCACGAAAATCAGCAAGTTAGGATAAAAACAGCATTACATCACACAATTGTAAAATCAATAAAAAGAGAAAGAATGACAATGACAAAATAAAATCATCCTACATAAAAGCCAGGTTGAATAAATGAGTTTTAAGCAAGGACTTAAAGACATCCAGACTTTGTGAGGTCCTGATCTGCAGAGGAAGACTGTTCCAGAGTGTAGGACCGGCCACAGAAAAAGCCCCATCTCCTCTCGTCTTTAGGCGAGCTTTTGGAACTGATAATAAAAACTGTGAGCCTGACTGCAAATTCCTGGCAGGAGTGTAGGGTGACACAGGTGGACAATGTCTTCTATCTAAGCCCTACTTCACACCGCAGGCGTCAGCAGCGCGAAAGGGCAGCGGAGCGGTTTACTCGCGAGTTTTGCTGCGTGCCAGTCCACACCAGGAGAATCCCAGCCATGCTCCTCATTGAACTTGTGACATCACTAAATCCCTCGAGACTTCAAAGGTCACAGTTTGTTAATGCCATCCGCCATCAAACCAGAAAGAAGGAAATCATGTTTGATGTCATACATGATGTTGTTTCTCTCCACTCCCACCTCAAAGCTATGAAAACACATAGTTGCACTTCTCAAACGGTGCTGGGATTAGGTCACTTGTATTTTTGTAATCTACGTAGATATGACATTGCATTGATGCAATAGTCTTTTATTTTGAAAATGACCCGAGGTTATACATTAAAACCATGTGCGATTTCCTGTCTAGCCCTATGATAACTGAAAATTGACGTGTCCCAGAAGCGGCTCGTGGCAAGAACAGAGCCCGGTTCTATCTTCAGCGGCGCGGAGAGCTGCTTCTGGGATGCACCTGTAAATGTACACGTCACAGCTGGTTTGAATCACCCCCATAGACTATAACGGATTCTATTTGGAGCTGTGACGCTCCGCTCCGCTGATGCTTCCGGTGTGAAATAGGGGTAAAACCTATCTGTACTCAGGCAAAATCAAATACCATTCTCATGAATTTGTGCTTTTGTTGAGTCTCCAATTGTTGTTAAAGTCCCTTTAGTCATCGTGACACGCTGGTGAAATGACATCTCTGCATTTGGCCCATCCCCGTGGGGAGCGCTGAGCTGCAGCTGTGGCTGTGCTCAGGAATAATTTGGAGGTTTAACCCGTCAGTCCAACCCCTAAAGCTGAGCGGGGGCGTTGGGTCTCATTGTTAAAGTCTTTGGTGTGACCCAAACTGGACTAGCTGTTAGCTCATCAGTCTTATCAGAAATGATCTGCATTCCTCCAAACTGAAGTACTTCAAAGAGCTGTATACAACAGATGAGACTATACTTGATCATTTGTCAAAGTATAATATACTTTATTACTTTTACTTTTAACAGACAATTGAAGCAAACTCAACAAAAGCTCAGATCTACACATCAGAAAAAGTCGCCCTTAACTCTGAATTTATTTTCCTAAAGGTCACATTTACCAGTGTTCCTATAATTAATTTATCTAAAATTTTCTTTCTATGCATCTCTATTGAATCTATTTTCAGTGCAGAACCTGTATTGTTTTCTTTTATCTACTTTTCATTCTCCCCTTTGGAGAAAGGGTGTTTTTTTTCTTTCGGGGAATAGAAGTGTGTGCTGCAGCCTGCTAAGACGAGGCAGTTGGTTTGGTACACCACGTACTCGCTCAGCACTGCTGCCATTTGGCATGGATGGCAGTTATCTCCACCAACGGACAATATGCTTCAGGGAGTCTTTCAGACTTTGTTGTCGTGCATCCCATATGCCTTTGCAAACTCCACCAATTGAAAAACAACTAATCTATAAAATCGTTTTTTTTTAAGTATTGCATTAAATTCATATTCAGACGCGTCTTTATTGTCCTAAATCAAACTTACCGATTAAAAGAAACTTCTCAGCAGCTGTTTAAAAGCGTGCACCAGCCTGCAATCTTATAAACATTTATAAAGTTTGTTCAAGCGGCTGCCCTAGCACGAGGCAATGAAATGAAAGCTTTTCAGCTCGTAAAAAATCAAACACGTGGGCTTTCTACCTGCGACTGAACATCAAGTTGAAAGGTATAAGGGAGCGTCTGCTCGCCTTTATCGCTAATGGGCCCCAAACTGCTGCGCTTAGACTGAATATGAATGTACCTCCGGTGAATTATTAATGTAGTGCTGCGGTTCGTATTCTGCCTGGCACTTCCAGAGGTGATCCACCTCCCACGCGGATTGGGGGAGCTGTCACCTGTAATTGGAGAAATCACAACTGCATAGAGTTAAGTGCTCCACAGTCCCCGGGTGAGGAATCTGACGGTGTACGCTGCAGCTCCAAGAGGTGAGGTTCTCTTTTCTTTACAGGGTTTATCATTCTGATTTTACTTTGTGTCTCCTAATATTTTTTATTTTTTTCTGTGTTTTTTTTTTCTCTTACAGCCTGCAGTTACAATTAACTTAAAGACCAAGTTCACTGAGAAACCATTTTTATTTGTTATTTTTAAAATATGATTGGTCACTCACCCACTAAGTTCCACCTGCTGGTTGAACATCAAAATTGTCTTCTACCCCATTTTTTTCAACAGAGCTCCAGGAGTTGAAGTCACGTCTCCCAGCATGCAACAGTTCAAATCGAACGGCGCCATCTTGGCAGGCAGAAGCCCGCAGCTGGACTATTTGTTATTGTCAGAAAACTCAATCAAACAGGAAATATGTTAGATTCCTGCTGTGCCCCAGGATGCCAGAACAGACGTGGACGAGATCAGGGAAGAGCCTTCTACAGGATTCCCCAAGATCCAGAACGCCACAAATGCTGGATCATCGCAATGAATTCCCAAAATTAACAAGGAAATTATAAATGTCAGGGTATCTCAAATCCGGTAAGAGGTCCGCTCCGACAGCTTCTGGCGTTTTAAAAAGTATCCCAGGGGCATGGTAATGGTCCGAGATGTTTGGTCTATTTAATTTCTGACTATATAAAATTATTTCTTCAGTTTTAAAATGTGAAGTAAACTCCGATGGAGCAAAATCCAAGCCGATCCCGTTCATTTTGTTTATCTTTGTTGCCTGCCAACATGGCGTCTACTCTGAGAGTCACGTGATGTCCGGAGCTCTATAGCCCTCAAAAGAAAATAAACGAAGAAATGGTCTGGTCAGATAAAGCCACACAGATCTACATCACACCGTAATTTTGCATTGATGGTATAGCTGTTAAGTCTCCCGTATTGGCCAGGAAACCTGCATATTTCACCCCTCTTTACTGCTGTCCTCCCATATTAGTACGTTCCGATAAATTTCCCGTATCATGTTCAGTGAAAAATCTCTGCCTCTCTGAATTGAACTCTTTCAACATAGCTTTGTCAGAACTGGCTCCCACAATAGCTTTGGGGGTAGTTGTAGCGAGGCTAGTTCAAAGAGCTGAGAAATATGCCCCCCCCCCCCCC
>SSNQ01034268.1:461134-474513 GCA_006942095.1 Nothobranchius kuhntae
CCCCCCCCACACACACACACACACACTCTCTCTGTCTCACAGGGTTCAGAGGGATACATCACGTCACAGCTTGTCTTGTCTCATCTTGGCTCACGGCGGGGACGGCTGTTTTTGGTTTAGTGTCCAGGAGAGAGCAGAGCACGTCTTGACTAGTAGAGGCTAACCGTTAGCATTAGCAACTCCACCACACAGCACAACCCCTCCAGGCTTGTGTTATTTGTGGAAGAGCTGCATTGCTGTTATCCAATCAGACGTGAGATGTCTAAATATCAAGACGATTAATGAGCAAGACTCCAAATCCTTCTGCTTTCTGCTTACCTTTCTCCCAGTAACGTTTACTTCCTGAAATAGGAGCACCAGAGCTTTTTTCCCTACAGAGAACAACTCAAAGGACATTCATTTATACCAAAGATCACTGCAAATGTGTTGGAAAAAATGAATAAATGAGAGCTCTTTAAATTAAGTGAAAAATCTTCATCCTCAGCCGAGTTATGTATAGACGCTCCGACAACTTCTGGCGTCTCGGGTCCAGACGAAGACTTCCACATCTTCACCTTTGACCTGGACGTCAACCCCTGTTTTCTATTAAATGTGTTTCACAAGCTGTGTGAGGTGAACCGCATCTGATGGCAAACATGGGTAGGATGGCGCAAGGCGAAATATTATGAAGGCTCTGTGGTACATTTTTCCGACAGAGTGACAACTCTGTGCAAAGCATTGTGGATCTGCGGTCCCACAGAGTGTCCTGGGCCACATCAAAGCGACAGCTTATAGCACTCGTGGACCCCTGCATCCAAAAGATAGAAGCAAAGATTTTGGCACAGCAAGAAGGTTTTGTAGTTGTGTTGCCACAGAAAAAAAATTCAAAAGGTGAATTGTCATTTTTCTTGACAGGAGCAAGATTGCAGTGTTTCATCCTGGGCTAACCGTGGCATGGATGAACCACGGTTGAACTGTGGGAGATTAATCTCAACGGAGGCCCATTTGTCTGTAGAAAACAAGATGATTGGTAGAGATGAAGCTCATGTTGACAACAGTGTAGGCCTCATCTGATCCTGTGACGGGGTCAGAAGATGAAATCTGAGCCGTGCCTGAAGCATCCAACAGTAAAATATAAACTACAATGTTTATAGTTTATCCTGGAGGCAGTTTTATTCGATTCAGGTCTTTATAACACTTTGTCATAGTATCATTTGTATTTTGCTATGATGAAATAGAAGTATTTTGTGTTCAAATCTTAAAACAGGTATACAAATTCAACCTCAATGATGTGTGAAAAGTTATTTTTTTCTTGAAGTAAAATTTTAATGGTGAACAAATTTAATGCTGGACTATTTTTGTTTTTGTCAATGACAAAAAACATTACAAATACACCATATAACTGTTTTAGCTCATTCATAAAAAAGGGTAAGTATCACTAAGTTTAACAAAGAAGACTCAATTATTGTTCAATTACTCTGAATGTTTAAATTACTTCTAGTATAAAACTCAATGTGGCTATTGAAAACAAAATATGTCAATAATCAGGTTCCAAAATTGTCATCTAACAGCAAAACCAAAGTATCTACGTAGGAGCCTAAGTCTCCTCCCTTTCCGGTCGGCTCATGGGTCCAAGTACCGGAAGAACAAAAAAATGGATACAACTCAACGGGGCTAAAATAGCTATTTTGTAATCTGCTTTGCCTTGAACCCTGGATCACAAATGTTTCGACAAGACCAGTCATCTACTTTGAGATTTAGCAGCTTTCAAAAGTTCGTAAATGGTATGACTACAAATCGAACATCGACACGTCACATATATGACATCACCACATAATCTCCTGTCCCCTAGCATAGCTGCTACTTACCACCTGGCCAGACTTATAGCGGAACTTGAAGTTCGTTGAACTTACAGCCATTTTTCCTCTGTTTTTCTCCATGTCTGGTTTGATGATTTCACTTTCATGATGCACATTTGTAGTCCCAAACTTGTTTTCACGCACAACCTAAAACAACGTTTCCGCCCTTTTGAAAATAAACACTTTATTAGCACCAAAAGGCATCTTTAAAATTCACGGACATCATATGTGAAATCCATGGCACATCACAAACAGGGTTAGAAAATAGCATCTTAGCTCCACTGACTTGCAGTCATTCGTTCGTTCTTCTGGGAACTCATGATCTGGAAGTAGATGGGCATGACTTAAGCTCCCTATAGGATTGAGCCTTTAACCATAACTTTAAATTGTTTAGTTTTCTCATAAAACATTCAGGGTTTTTTTTTACACATGAACACTTACCTCTTAACAATCTAATCTTTGTCAAAGGGATTTGAGTTTTAATATTATTTTGAAAAAACAAGGATTGACCAAAAATTAGCTTATTTGAAACAACTTTTAATGTTTTTTGGAAATAATAATAATAATAAATAAATAAATTAAATAAAAGATCAATAACTACATTTTTTAGGTAACAAGATCATTTTTGGTATGCCACACCTGTGAGGTGAGATGGATCGTCTTGGTAAAGGAAAAGTGCTCACTAACACACATGTAGACAGATTTCAGAACACAATTTGAGAGTCACGGGTGTTTGATGCATGTAGAAAAAGTTTCAGATGTTTGATTTCAGCTCATAAAAAATGGGATCAGAAACAAAGTGACGCGTTTATATTTTTGTTCAGTGTACGTTGCCGTGATCTGATTTTATGGAGAGTTTGCTAAAGTTATTTTCTACTGAAAGAATCTGATTGTTTTCAGGTCATTTGACAAGTTCAGTTGTTGCTGTTAAACCAAGACAGAAAGTAAAAAGTGTGGTCCTCTAATGGATTCAAATGAATTCAGCCTCGCCAAGAACAACTGACAGAGTTAAGTTATTTGTCCCCGGACCCACCGCCCTGTTTTGCTTATCTCTACACAAATTCAGTTTGAGTTTGAAAAGCAGTCTCTGTTATTGCACTTCTGTCAAACCATCAACTGTCGTCTGAATGGTTGGGTGGGAGAAGCTCTGGATTGTAGCTCTGGAGCCGGTTGTTTCCCCCGAAGAAAATCAGATCAAGCATTGTGACGGTCTCCCACACACACCTTGGGCTTAGAGCCGAGTATTAATTTTTTTTCAAACGGTACTGACAACAGCGGCATGGCAACAATGGCCCGAGTCTATATTTATGCCATTCTAGTTGGTTGTAAAGTAGGTGTGGATCAGGCTTTTTGTTTTCCGTCACAGCTATGTGGCATTCAGTTCTTTTCTGTATTGTTAACGACTCCCCAGATGTGTCTTCATTTGTCCTCAAACAGAACAAAAGCTGGAACTTTTTTTGGTTGTTTTTCATCAGGACAAACAATAAATATGCAGTACGGGCAAAACTTGTAAAAAGAGACATTGATGATTTCCGTGAGCTGCCCGTGTAGGAGGACACTTGAAGGATCTCATGAAATGGAAAGTTTGAAGGTGAAACTTTGCGAAGTAAGATGAGTGACTTCATTGGAATTTGGGACCACGCTACTCTACAGCTCAAGGTGTGAAGACGAGACTTAAGTGTTAAAGAGTTGCTGGAAGTTGCAGTTTTTTCTGTCTTGGAACCAGCGGGGGAACAATGGCGGGATTGCCAAAACAACTGTTTGTCAGCATTTTTCTCCGTGCTTTCTGCAACATCAAATGAAGAAGGACTTGACAGAGAAAACGACAGTGGATTCATAAGAGAGGAGTAGTGAAGAGTGAAACATCAGCAGCAGGTTTTGATTCACTTATTGATCTTGGCAGACTGACATTCCCTCTCATCCTTGACAGTCATCCTCTTTCTTGTAAGAGAAAGCCTTCTTTTGCCAACATCAGCAGAAACTGGGAGGAAGGCGAGGGTTTGGGTTGTTAATGAATTCAACCCCAGGTCACATGGTTGGACTTTTCGGAAGGGGAGTGAAGTTTCATTAAGAACTTTGTAAGATTTTAAACTATATCACTTCCTCTACGGGCAATGGCTGTGTTTGTTTTCTTTGATTTCCAACAATATGGAAATTTGTAAAACTTTATTAGCACCAGGATGTAATAGTTATCATTTTACAGTATTATATAATTGTACTGTAACAGAACTTTACCTTTTTCTGGCTTTCCTACTGCAAACACCACAAAAAGAAAAGTTTTGCCCCTCAAATTAAAATTTTTATTCAATATTAACAAAATCAAGGACATCAGCAAACATTTGCAAATCCCCAACACTTAAAGTGACAATGTATAGTTTTTCCCATTAATCTCTAGAAATATCCATCGAATGCAGCCATCCATCCATCCATCCATCCATCCATCCATCCATCCATCCATCCATCCATCCATCCATCCATCCATTTTCATCCGGTTATCTGGAGTCGGGTCGCGGGGGCAGTAGCCTAAGTCGAGAGGCCCAGACTTCCCTCTCCCCAGCCACTTGGGCCAGCTCCTCTGGGGAAATCCCAAGGCGTTCCCTGGCCAGGTGAGAGACATAGTCCCTCCACCGTGTCCTGGGTCTACCTTTAGATCTCCTGCCGGTTGGACGTGCCCGGAAAACCTCACCAGGGAGGCGTCCAGGAGGCATCCTGACCAGATGCCCGAGGGACCTCAACTGGCTCCTCTTGATGTGGAGGAGCAGTGGGTCTACTCCGAGCCCCTCCCGAATGACTGAGCTTCTCACCCTATCTCTAAGGGAGAGCCCAGCCAATCTGCAGAGAAAACTCCTTTCAGCCGCTTGTATCCGCAATCTCGTTCTTTCGGTCACTACCCAAAGCTCATGACTGTAGGTGACTGTAGGTAGGAACGTAGATCGACCGGTAAATCGAGAGCTTTGCCTTCTGACCCAGCTCTCTCTTCACCATGACAGACCAGTACAATGCCCACATCACTGCAGATGCAGCGCCAATCCGCCTATCGATCTCACGTTCCAGTTTTCCCTCACTAGTGAACAAGACCCCGAGATACTTAAACTCCTCCACTTGGGGCAGGACCTCATCCCTGACCCAGAAAGGCATTCTGCCCTTTTCTGTATCAAGACCATGATCTCAGATTTAGAGGAGCTGCTTCACACTTGGCTGCGAACCGCTCCAGCGAAGGCTGAAGATCACGTTCTGATGAAGTCAACAGGACCACATCATCTGCAAAAAGCAGAGAACTGATCCTCAGGCCACCAAAACGGATGTCCTCCACACCTGGCTGCACCTAGAAATCCTGTCCATAAAGGTTATGAACAGAATCGGTGTCAAAGGGCCGCCTTGGCGGAGTCCAACTCTCACTGGGAACGAGCCCAACTCACTGCCGGCAATGCAGACCAGGCTCTGACACCGGTCATACAGGGACCTAACAGCCCATGTCAGAGGGCCTGGTACCCCATACTCCTGGAGTACCTCCCACAGGGCCCCCCGAGGGACACGGTCAAATGCCTTCTCCAAATCCACAAAACACATGTAGACTGGTTGGGCTAATTCCCACGTCCCCTCCAGGATCCCCCTAGTGGTATAGAGCTGGTCCAGTGTTCCACAGCCAGGACGAAACCCACATTGCTCCTCCTGAATCTGAGGTTCAACAATCCGACGGACCCTCCTCTCCAGAACCCCTGAATAGACCTTACCAGGAAGGCTCAGGAGTGTGATCCCCCTGTAGTTGGAACACACCCTGCAGTCCCCCTTTTTAAATAAGGGGACCACCACCCCGGTCTGCCAGTCCAATGGGACTGCCCCCAATGTCCACAAGATATTGCAGTGCCACGTCAGCCATCACAGCCCCACAACATCCAGAACCTTAAGGAACTCCGGGCAGATCTCATCCACCCCTAGAGCCACAGAGGAGCTTTTTAACCACCTCAGTGACCTCAGCACCAGAGATTTGGGAGGCCAACCCAAAGTCCCCAGACTCTGCTTCCTCACGGGAAGACGTGTCGGTGGGATCGAGGAGGTCTTCGAAGTATTCTGGCCACCAATCCACAACGTCCTGAGTAGAGGTCAGCAGCACACCGTCCCCACTATAGATAGTGTTGGTAGCGCACTGCTTTCCCCCCTCAGGCGCCAGATGGTGGACCAGAATCTCCTCGAAGCCGTACGGAAGTCTTGCTCCATGGTCTCAGCGAACTCCTCCCATGCCCGGGTTTTTGCCTTGGTGACCACCCGAGCCGCGTTCCGCTTGGACTGCCGGTACCCATCAGCTGCCTCTGAAGTCCCACAGACCAAAAAGACCTGATAGGACCCTTTCTTCAACTTGACAGCATCCTTAACCGCCAGTATCCACCAGCGGGTTCAGGGGTTGCCACCACTACAGGCACCAACAATCCTGCGACCACAGCTCCGGTCAGCCGCCTCAACAATGAAGGCACGGAACAGGGTCCATTCAGACTCAATGCCCCCCGTGTTGGATAAAAACTGATATTAATGTTAATAATGTCTTTAATGGTTTGACATCTGGAGGTTTTAAACGAAGGTTCATCTATTTATATTTCTCTGGGAACAGACAGAATTTTGTAAGCTCTAACAGGGAGGATTGACCTTGCCCTCGGTACCATACTTGGCGCTGGTGCTGGTCTTGTTATCAATAAAACTCCCTTGAGAAGTCCAGACTGTTTTATTGTGTTAGAAATAGCACCTGGAGTGCCTTCCTGCCTGAGACACTGTGAGAGCCTCAAATGTTTGTCTGTAAATGTGTGTGCATTTTATCTTTCTGTGTCGGCTTAATAAATGCTCTTGAAGGACTTTGTCTGACGAGAGTGAAGTGTCAGACCTCTGTGTGGTGTGTATCTCATTCTCCACTTTGCAAAGTCTAAATTGATTGTTGTTGGTTGATTATTGGTATTGGTTATTGATTAGCTGATTAGTATAACCCCTGCATGTTGAACTTTCCCTAAGGTAATCCTGGATGGGAGATAAAATTACCTAACACCCTGCCTCCCCCGGAACATTTTGGAAGTTCTGTCGGAGGTGGGAATTGAAGCTCCTTCTGACAGGAGACTGTGCCAGACATTCCCAGCAGACCCTCGCGATACATTTGGGCCTGCCTGGTCTTACTGGCATCTTCCCCCACCATCTGAGCCAACTCACCACCAGGTAGTGGTCAGTTGACAGCTCCGCCCCTCTCTTCACCCGAGTGTCCATGACATGCAGCCGCAGGTCAGATGAAACAACAACAAAGTCGATCATCGAGCTGCGGCCTAAGGTATCGTCGTGTCAAGAGCACATATGGACACCTTTATGTCTGAACATGGTGTTCATTATGGACAATGCATGACTGGCACAAAAGTCCAATAACAAAACCCCACCCGAATTCAGATCAGGGGGGCCGTTCCTCAAAATCACATCTCTCCAGGCCTCACTGTCGTTGCCCACATGAGCGTTAAAGTCCCCCAGCAGAACGAGGGAGTCACCGGAAGGAGCGCTCTCTAGCACCCCCTCCAAGGTCTCCAAAAAGGGTGGGTGGCTTGAATTGTAGTTTGGTGCATAAGCACAGACCACAGTCAGAACCCGTCCCTCCACACGTAAGCGGAGGGAGGCTACCCTCTCATTCACCGGTGTAAACCCCAATGTACAGGCACCAAGACGGGGGGCAACTAGTATGCCCACCCCTGCTCAGCGCCTCTCAGTGGGAGCAACTCGAGAGTGGTAGAAAGTCCAACCCCTCTCAAGGAAACTGGTTCCAGAGCCAGAGCCATGCGCTGAGGTGAGTCGGAACCTATCAACCTCACACACCAACTCAGGCTCCTTCCCCACCAGAGAGGTGACATTCCATGTGCCAAAAGCCAGCTTCTGTAGCCGAGGATCAGACTGCCAAGGTCCCCGCCCTCGACTACCACCCATCACACACTGCACCCGACCCCTTTGGCCCCTCCCACGAGTGGTGAGCTCATGGGAAGGGGGACCCACGTTTCCTCTTCGGGCTGTTCCGGCCGGGCTCCATGGGTGAATACCCGGCCACCAGGCGCTCACCAACATGCCCCACCTCCAGGCCTGGCATGAGAGGGGGGCCCCAGTGACCCACATCCGGACGAGGGAACATGGTTTCCATTTATATAATTCATCATAAGAGGTCTTTGGGCTGCTCTTTGTTGGATCCCACACCTAGGACCTGTTTGCCATGGGTGACTCTACCAGAGGCAGAAAGCCTCAGGCAACTTAGCTCCTAGGATCATTGAGACACTCAAACCCCTCCACCACGGTAAGGTGGCAGCCCAGGGAGAGGGTTGAATGTAGCAGTAAATAAATTAAAAGATGCCCAGTTGCAGAAAAATAGTGGCAGTTTTATAACATATAGCCATAAAAATCTGTTCCAAAATACATGGGAGTGGGTCTGAGTCTCTGGGTGACGCCATATTGGATGCCATGTTTCCTTCTATGGGAGCCCGTGAGGACGTAGTGCATCTACTGATTTATAACAAAGGTTTACAAAACTTTCACCATTAATAAACATTGTTGCTGTACACATTTACCTCTTCACTTATTGCCAGTGATGAAAGGGAATCTGACGTTCTTGTGATTTTGCTGGAGGTTGCACTCCCAGGGACTTTTGACCCTAATAGACATCTGTTGGTAAGATCTTATTTGAACACAAAAATAATGCTTGCTTGCAGTGATTTAGGTATGAACTACCCCCTATCGCCAGGGAAAATACACACTGTCACTTTAAATCACACAGCCAGTTTGTTCCATGTGGAAGAGTTCCAACAACCAGTGGTTAGATAATAAGGCATTTCTATAGAAAGCTGCTAGGGGGCATATTATGCAAAACTACCTTTGTACCAGGTGCCACCAACTCCAGCCCTCGAGGGCTACCATCTTGCTAGTTTTCTGTTTCCTGCTCTACCACTCCTGGATGGAATAATTTCCTCCTCTCTTTAGCAAGTTTAGCTCTGCACAGGCCTATTAATTACACATTCATTTCAACCAGGTGTGTAGGAGCAAAGAAAGAGTTAACATATATGGTAGCCCTGAGGACCAGAGTTGCTGACTTCTGCTCCATAAACAATGTAAACATGAAAAAAAATTGCCCATCTATTTTTCTGTTTGATTTTAAGAATTGTGGCATAAAACAAGCCGTTTCAAAACTAAATGAAACCAAATGCAGAAAGAAATAAACTAAACATGGGAAGCTAAATACAGATAATATATGAACACATGTTGTATTCTCAAGATCAATGCTGTGAGTAGGAATAGAACAAATACGTTTATTTTGTTTTCAAATGCTGTGTCAATTTTTCTCATTGTTTATCAGTAATTTTTACTAACTTATTTGAGCATCTTTAGATTTTTCTATATTAATGGTTGCAAATGTTTAATGTAAAGTAAAAATTTTTATTTTCTCATTGTACTGTCAAATGTACGGTAAAATACCGGCAGCTGTGGTTGCCGGGAATTTACAGTAAAATGTATTAAGTAAAAATAAAATGCTGTAATTTCTTATACTGTTTCACTGTGTTTTTTATTGTCAAAGGTTTTAATAAGGTTTACCAAATTTTTATTTTTACAGTTATTTGCCATAATAAGGTTTATCCTATTACTGTTAAATTAACAACAAATCAATGTAAATATTAATATAACTTTTTTAAACTGTAAAAATCCATAAAAAGTTGCATTTTTTACATGAAATTACTGTATAATTGACAAATATATTTGTTTTTTTTTCCTACCATGATTTTGCTAAAAGAAAAAAAAAACATTGTCTACTGTAAAATTTAGGATAACAAAACCAGTATACCGTATTTTTCTTTACAGATTACACATTTTTTTCACGGTATATTCCTGGCAACCACAGCTGCTGGTATTTTACTGTAAACTTGACAGTTATTTATTTTTTACAGTGTACACTGATCACTAGTGGCAAAAGTCAAATATAAACACTAGGGAAACAGAATAGAACAAAATAAGATGAAATACAAGTGAACTAATAAAAAGGCTGGGAGAAATAAATGATAATCAGAATTTTAAGGGTCTAGGACAGGGGTGGGCAATTATTTTTTCCATGGGGCCACATGAGAAACAGAAAACATTGTGGAGGGCCAGGCCAAAAGGCTGAAGTCAATTATGCATAATATTAATGGTATTTCTTTATAAAAAGCAGTAAATACCATCGTTTTTTCAAGCTGGTAAGAGTAGACTATATGTTATAAATGAGCAAAAAGGAAAAAGTGAGGTTGGCTTACAAAAATGTGATTTATTCAAATTTCCCAAGGCAAAGGTAAACAAAGTGCGCATTTGGTTTTTGTTAAACATTTGTGACTTATATTAGTTAACAGTTTTAGTCACAATCACTCCAAAACACATTCTGAGTTTCAAATATTGTTGGAAAGAGGTTCTTAGCATTCTACAGACACACAGTATTGTCTGTAAAATAAAATCACTGAACTGTGATCTTGAGAAAGAGGTTTCAAAAAAAGTGTCCCAGTTCACTGCTAGTTGCCTACATTTGTGGTCCAAACACCTTATTTTGTGTTTTTAAGCAATTTTTTCTTATTCAGTGAGAGAAATCTAGTCTCTGCTGGGCTTTAACGAGTGCATCAAAGTCAGGTTGAATGTCTGAGGTGGAGATGCGAAGCACAGCTGACAAATGATCATCAGTGAGAGAGGATCTTTACCTGGATTTTGTAAACTTCATCATTGAAAATGTTTGTTCACAAATGTAGGTAGAGCCGAAGAAAACCAACATCTTCTGAGCATGTCTCCTCAGGTTTAGAAAGTTCTCCTTAAGAGAAGAGTAGAAATCCAGCAGAGATCCTGAATCTCTGCTTTCAAGTCCCAAACCCTCTTCAGCACTTTCCCCAGGCTGAGCCATCTGACAGCTGTGTGGAGTCCTCCAAAAGAGCCACAAACTGTCTGTGATTCATCGCCCGCGCCCTGATGAAGTTTATTATTTTAGTAACAACATCAGTAACATGGTTGATTTTTAGCACTGACTTGCACAACACATGTTGGTGTATAATTCAATGCAAAAACACCTATTTTTGATCTGCATCGATTTCTGTCACTTTATCTTGCATGCGTTTCAAAAGTCCGACATTTTCCCCTGTAAGATTTGGACAACCGTCTGTTGTGACACCTGACAGTCTCTCCCATTTCAATCCCAGAGTGTCCGTGCACGCATTTACCTCTGTAGAAAGATCACTCCCTGTCGTTGTCCCTTTCATCAACCGCATTGCTGCCCGCTCCTCTGTGAGCTCCGTTATCCCCCGGACAAATACGAGCAGCTGGGCTGTGTCCCGGACATCCCAGCTCTCGTCAAGGCCAATGAGAAAAAGTCAAAACTTGCCACTTCACGTTGCAGCTGAAGCTCCAGGTTCCCCGCAATGACCTCGATCCTCCTGGTCACGGTTTGCCTGGACAGCGGGATTTGCTCAAATGCGCCTTTTTTTCAGGGCATATTAGTGCTGGAGTCCACCATGCACTCTGACAAACTCTCCCTCCGAAAACGGCTTGCTGTCTTTAGCTATTTTGTGGGATATCACAAAGCTGGTCCTGGTTGCTGCATCCCTGGATGTGTGAAGCTTAGTAAAAAAGCCTTGCTGCTGTTGCAACTTTGCTAGCAAAGCTTCGGATGTCCGTGCCCTCTCAGCATCAGACAAGTTCTTGTATTTTTCCGAGTGTTTCTTGTCGTAATGCCGACTCTAATTGTAGTCCTTAAACACGGCAATCTCCTCCCCGCAAACCAAACACACGGCTTTACCTCCGACTTCAGTAAAAAAAATACTTAGCAGTCCAATTTTTGTTGAAAATCCTGCATTCGGCATCTTTCTTTCTTTCTTTCTTTCTTTATTTTTTTTTTTCATGAGCGGACATTTCTCGGGCTACAATCACCATGTCAACCGCGGGCACTTGTTGCTATACGTATTGCGTCATTGTGCACGTAAAAAACAACTTCAAAATAAAAGCAATGCAGCCTTAGCCCATGCATGAGGTAAAATGAGAAAATACATTTATTTTGTAATTTCCATTTAACCTTACGCGGGCCGGTCAAAGTCAACCAAAGGGCCGTATGTGGCCCGCGGGCCGTAAAATGCCCAGGTCTGGTCTAGGAGGTACAACAGGTGAGAAAGGACATGGGAGGGACTCGGGGGACAACATCTGAGACTTTAACAATGTCATTTTTCCTTATTTAGATGTAAATACTGAACTGCTTGTAAAATGTTGGAGGATTTTGTATTGTTGTAATCTGTCACCGATGTCCTTCTATGTACAGACACTTATGGTAATACATAAAACACTTTAAGTAGTCTCAAGATACTAGAATGCATTTAAAGGCATGACTCAAGATCATTGTATTCAGTTGTATATATACTATCTTTTTCTCAAGAAAGAGAAATAGAATGCTAATAACTAACTGAAATGTTAACTTTTAGACTTTACAAAGTTGTGAATGTTTAAAAACTGTAAAAATTGTTTACTTTTTAGATTCATCAGCTACGAGACCAAGGATGTAACACAGGGCTATTTAACACCAGGCCTGGAGGGCCGATATCCAGCACGTTTTGGTTTTATCTCTGCTTCTGCTCTGATTTCAATCTACAGGATTAACAGATTTCTGCAGAGCCTGATGAGCTGCTGCACAGGTGATTTAACCACTGAATCTAGAGTGTTAAAAGAAACCACTAAAATGTGCAAGGAAACATGTCCAGGATGCCGCCTTCCTGAGAGCAAATTCATTTAAAAGCATGCAAACATTAAACACATGTTAATATTGTGAGCCTGGAATCAGGAGAAAGGTCTGTGTATTTATTTCATGGCTCAATGAGTAATTGTTGATGTTCTAAACCAGATACTTTCCCCTGCCGAAGGCGTACATCAGGACTCTGGGCCATGATTTAGTGTTTGGGTCCGGTTGTAGGTTTTTCATGCATCCATATTCCCTCTCTTCTCTGCATTCATTATTGATTTCATCCCACAGTTTGAAGAAACGTCTTCCTTCCAGCCTCCTTTACCTGGATTCCTTCCTCATGAAGATGGGCCTGATGATATTTATTCCTTCTCCATACTTCTCATTAAAAGCACAGATGGATACAAACATGACATCTTGTTAATACTCGTTTCAGTAAAAGTAATAAAAAAAAAGTTTTTCAAAAGTGGTTTAACTTATCACATGGTGGCGAGGGGGAAGTAAAATAAATAAATAAATAAATAAATAAATAAGAAAAACAACATTTCCATCAACAGCTGGTGGAGATTAATCTCCAGCCTTGCAAGACCGAGGAAGGCATTGAAATTTCAAAATCAAAGCCTTGCAGGTGCAAAATTGAATCTTAAATGTAAATTGATTCAGAGATCAAACGTCCTCCAGCCCCTCTATCATTTTAATCAGGCAAAGTAGAGACACTGGTAGAGTGGAGAGGTGCTTGATTTTTTTAAATTCTTGAAATTCATCTTCCAACCTTGATTAAGTGTGTGCTTGTATGTGTGTGTGTGTGTGTGTGG
>SSNQ01034268.1:474567-496248 GCA_006942095.1 Nothobranchius kuhntae
GGGGGGGTCTGATTTGCTGGTGTCACATTCTATGGACACACAGCTGTGATAGCTTTAGATCTTCATGTTACTGAAGGTAATTTTGGTGTTCTCACACTTTGGTGAGAACAGCAAAGTCAAGTGTGGTATTGCTGTGGGTAGCTGGCAATCAATGAAGCATGTTGAAATGAAAAGGACACTACAATGACTCTCACTTTTCATTTCAATTCAGAAAAACGAGCTAAATCTCTGAAGAAGTTTTGATTCCAACATCTTTAATAATTCTGATTGGTGATTTGGGAATTACTCTTGCATTATTGTAAGCCCATATGTAACAAGAAACAAAATTGATAAGACATGTTAAAGGGATACTTAGCAAATTTTTCATGTTTTTTAAAGTCATTTTCTGGAGCCAGTATGTGCAAAAAGGACCCTTTACAGCAGGGGTATTCAATTTTACAGGGTTATTGGAAGGCCACCCAGCCTCCATCGCCCCTTGTGGCCAGAAAATTCCACTTGCAACTTAATACTGGTGTGCTGCACTGGAGCTGACATACCTGGTGCTGCAGTCTGCTTCCAGCACGTTTCCTGCATGTTTCAGATCATGAACAAAGCTGATGTGTTTAATTTAGTGATGAATCACTCCTGCAGACACTAATAAAGGCTGGGGAGACATTTCAGCTGTTAGATTAAGGTGTTAAAAAGACAAACTCACAGCGAGGAGATAAGTTTTGCTTTCGGTTCCACAAACGGACACTAGGTGGTGCTTTAAGCAAGCCAAAACTGCCTCGTTCCACTTTAAAGTAGTCTTTGTTGTCCTCCTGGCGTCCGACCCAGAAGCAAAAACACGAACAAGGAGCTAGTTTCCCAGCCTGGGCTAGTAGCCACCACGGCCTAAACTTCTCTCCTTGAGCTGTAAGATCAGTTTGAATTAATCGGTGTTGATCAGCTGTGCTGATCGTAAAGACACCAGGATCTGTGCAAACCATCAGCTTTTCTAATAAAAACAAATCACATGCTCTCTAGTGGCTGGCTGTGTTAAAAGTTAGACGCTCTGCCCCTTTCCTTTCTCCTCATATTTCATGCCTTGCTGATGTATGTTCAGGTATTCTTTTTTTCTAATATGATTAGTCATTAACTATTAGACACCTATAAAACCCCATGGCATGAATTTCAAACCAACCCTTTCCTAATCTTCATTTGAAAATCTAAAACAGACATTTCAAGTAATATTAAGGAGAAATGTGATTAGTTCTAGTTCTTTTCTACAGCGTAAGAGAACAGTCCCAAGTATAAAGCACTATAGAGCTTTAAATTACATGCATGGGCAAGTAGAAACAGGTGAAATTCAGACTAGATATGTTTGAATTGATGCGTTCACACGCTTGCTATTCAGTGGTTTAGAAGAAATCAGAAATTTCCATACAAATAAAAGGTCAGGTCCAGACAGCAGAACTGATGAGCTCTGCAACAACATTTGATACGCAGTTAAAGTGTAAAAACAGGCAATGACTCAAAAATGCCAGCTGATATAATTTATCTGATATCTAGGATCAAAACCGTAACATTTGGACTTTGATATATTCAGGAACGGACTTCACACAGCCATTCCTTAAAGGCTGCAGCTCTCCTTTTGGTCTTCTGAGAATGTCTCATCTTCCCCTTTTGCCCCTCTCATGTTGTCTCACCCCTTGTGCATCCTCGCATCTTCTGCTTTTCATCTCCGTTTCCCAACATGGAATGAATGCTTTGTTCTCCCAAAGCTCATTATGAGAGCCCCGAATGGAGGAACGGGAGAGAAGAGTTGAAGGTATTAGCACACCGGAGCACAGCCTCTCATCCATGATACGCCCAGATAATTACGCTGCTCGGCTAGCGTTGCTTCTTCCCCTACTTTATCCAGGAACAGATTTAACTCTTGGGAATGACCTGGCCCAGATTTCATGCTACATTGAACTCTTAACAAATTAAAGGAGGGTCATCCTTGGATGGCTAATTGTATGATGCATATGGTATATTAACTCATAATCAAAATTGAATCACACATTTCCTGCTTAGATTGACCGACACGTTTCAAATGCAGCATGCATCGAACAAACAGCCACATGGAGAATGTGAAGAGTTGAGTGAAGAGTTTTCTGTTTCAGTGTTTTTAGTTATTTTTCTATAATATTTCTATGGCGTACTACAGTAAATTTACATGTAATATGTAATTTTCAAAGACTTACATTATAAACTAGTTTAGTTAGGGTTAGAGTTAAGGTACTTTTGGATGCAATCCTGAGTTTAGTCAAGTCTTGCATCAGGAGCAGCATCAGAATAGTTCCCATGCAGGTTCTAGTTGCTAAGTGAATGTAAGGGGTTTCTGTTCTAGGTGGCCTGATGAATCATGTGGGGTTATAATGTCGGCCAAATCTAGCCATTGCTTTAGCAACCCCAAGCTACCACCTGATTCTGGCCATGTCTTGCATAGTCAGTGGTTTATTCAAAATTGGTAGGGTTTTGTTGTTTCACTCACCTCTTAAAAATGGACCACACGTTCTCAATGGAATTAAGATCTAGGCAGATTAGGCTGTGTTTCCCCCCCCCCCCCAGCCACCTGGTTATCACTTTAGCTTTATGACACAGCGCTACATCACGCTTGAAAACAACACTGATCATCACCAAGTTTTTGGCTTGGAGGAGGTCCTCAGGGAAAATGTTTTGGTACCTTAAATTGTTTAGGTATCTTCATTCATGTTTGTGTTCTGAGGTTGAACTGTGAGTGAGTCCACTCCCTTGTTTAGAAGCGAACCTACACATGACCGTGTTCAAGATGCCAAACTGTTGGTGTGACACAGGAATGTCCACCATTTCTTTTCCACACAATCCTTTAACAGATGCCTCAAACCATCAGAAAGGGGATTTATTACAAACAACAAATTCAACCCAGGGCCTCAGAAGTCTATTCTCAGGACATTTAGTAGAATATCAGTTTGTTTTGGATGGTTTTCTTGGAGAGAAGTAGCTTCATTCACTCTTTAATTGTGTTTTTTTGTGTTTTCATATCATGTCCTGCCAATTGTTAAGCAATTTAAAATTTGCTCCATAAATAAAGCTGCCTTGCCTTTATAACACCAGGCCATTTTTTTTAAACGTCTTTACCTGCTGCCACTCCGGAGCAAACCTTGCACTGGTGTTGCTCAAACATCATCAAAGGATGATCTTCTTCAGATGGTCCTGGTGCTTCCTGGACTTTCTCCCCAAATCCTTTTTCACAATTAAAAGTGATATAAATGTTGGGCTTTGGGGATTAAGTTTATTTTCTGGCAAAGAATGAGTTAATTGCATATGGTATTTGTGTCAATTTCAAAATGTCTGACCACGACTGTGGCCTTTTGTTTCCCAACTTATATCACAGCTTTTATATCAATAGCAGTCTTGTCAAAGTCTGATGGAAACAAGACTGCAATTCAACAGGGGCAAAAGAAAAATCATCTATCAAACTGTCATCAGACACCCTTGCCGACTTTTCATTTGACAAAACAAGAAAATAGATAATTTCATGTTTTTGAATCACTCATGAGTCTCTTTGCTTTGGCTGATCTTTCTTCCTTACAAAAAGGATCTCAAAAGATACTGTTGACAAAATGAATAGATGAGCAATTATTGCTTCCATGGGAGTGACAGATGGAAGCAGAATCAAAGTGAAAGTAAACTGTAAGAGCTCAGCAGAATTTTTAAAGAAAAGAAGGACGAGAGGGAAAAATATGAAATCAACAATGCAAATATGCCAGACCAAAAGAGAGCTACTCTTTCAAGTCTTCTGTTGTGCAGAAAATACAAATGCTCCATTGTGTGCAAAGAAAAACAAAGGCAGGCTGTTTTCAGACTTATCTGAACTGTATTTGAGACTTTTTATTTATTTATTTATTTTGCAATATGTGAAGCTAAAAAGTTTTAGAAAACAACATTAATTTATACTTTTCCAGGAGTGGATTTGAGCCAATGGAGAATAAGGACAAATAAAGTTCACAGTCTCCAGATAACATTGATCAGAGCGCTGCAGGAGGTGTATGCATAGAACTACCAATAGCAAAAAGCAAAGGCCTCACTTCACTGAACACTTTGTGACCCTTCTGATATCAGTCTCATGGTTTTTTAGCCTGACCTCTTTTTTTGTAACCCACAAAGCCGATACTCCAGAGGCACTGCCATTCACATTGGCCTTTAAATGGCCTTTACCTCCTTTCCCCTTATTTCCTTTAGAGGACATTCGGGAATGAACTCACCAGAAGTTAGGACAATACGGCTAAGGTGATTGTTTGTCCTTTGGGGAGGTGACGAGAGTTTGGTACAAGACTCAGATGAGGCGAGGGATGCGACTGACTCTCCAAAAATACGTGAGAGAATGACAAGCCAGGGAGGATGAAGATCCCATGTAAATAAAGCTGACATTTCTCCTCTATGCACTCCAATATCTCACCAATAACAATTAGCTCAGCCATTGTTTGGCTAATTACTGTATGATTAAGTATCTGGTGAGCTGCCAGGCGAGCAATCTCCACTCCAGCTCGTGTGTGTTTACTTCTAGCAGTGCAAATGTCAAAGTGAGCCGTGGCGTTGGTTTAAAGCAGGGCACGGGAAGTAAATGCACGGGACTTTGTTTTCATCCATGTCTACACAGATAAACCCCATACAGGTGCGCCCACAAACGCAGCATTCTCCATGCTCCCTTCCTGACCTCAATTTGTAACCACTGCTCTGATTTGACTTCGCCTGTAGGCTGCTTCTTATCAACGTTTTCTGAACCAAGAGGGAAAGAGCTGGAGTGGATATAAAAACAGCGGTGGAAGGGCTCTTCATATGCAAATTCCATCAACAGTTGCAAAGGAAGCCTCCTGGCGTGACACTGTAGGGGTGTACTATGAAGTGAGATTAATGAGTTAGCAAAGTACGGCGAGCCTAAAGCTAGACTTTTCAAGGTCACAGAGGTAGCTGCTGGCTAGATCTCCATGGTAACCTGTACTGCTTAGTGCCTAACGCACTCTGGTGATTCGGCTACATTTGAACTCCTTAAAAAGCAACATGTTTTATACAAAACCTGTACACCAACAGTGTTACTTAAGAGTGATAAAGATCCTACAAGGGAAATAAACATCTTCCTCTGCATGGAAATAATGCTATCAAATTAGCAGCAATTGCTAAATGAGTGGGACACCTGTGGGTGAATGAGGTGAACCATGAGTGGAAGGGAGTGATTTAATCCTAAACCCTGGCAGGCCATGTGTCCAAGTATTGTTGGGCTAGACACCGACACCCGAAAATATAAACTGACTCAGCCACGGAGGAATTTTCTGTAGTCTAAAGTAGAATGCCTTCTCCTGGTCAGGGATGAGGTCCTGCCACAAGTGGAAATATCTCGGGGTCTTGTTCATGAGTGAGGGAAAACTGGAGCGTGAGATCGATAGGCGGATTGGTGCTGCATCTGCAGTGATGCGGGCGTTGTGCCGGTCTGTCTTAGTGAAGAGAGAGCTGAGTCAGAAGGCGAAGCTCTCGATTTACCGGTCGATCTACGTTCCTACCCTCACCTATGGTCACGAGCTTTGGGTAGTGACCGAAAGAACGAGATCGCGGATACAAGCGGCTGAAATGAGTTTTCTCCGAAGAGTGGCTGGGCTCTCCCTTAGAGATAGGGTGAGAAGCTCAGTCATCAGGGAGGGGCTCGGAGTAGATTTGCTGCTCCTCCACATCGAGAGGAGCCAGTTGAGGTGGCTCGGGCATCTGGTCAGGATGCCTCCTGGATGCCTCCCTGGTGAGGTTTTCCGGGCACGTCCAACCGGGAGGAGACCTAAAGGTAGACCCAGGACACGATGTCTCTCACCTGGCCAGGGAACGCCTTGGGATTCCCCCGGAAGAGCTGGCCCAAGTGGCTGGGGAGAGGCAAGTCTGGGCCTCTCGACTTAGGCTACTGCCCCCGCGACCCGACTGCGGATAAAATGGATGGATGGATTGAAGTCTGTGTTTTTCAGATATGTTCAGCTATAACAAGTCATTTGATGCTCAAAAGCTTAAGAGTAAACAATACTTTCAGATCACAAACTCTGGCACCGAAAATAAAACACGACTGGTTCCATAGATGGCTATCGTGGCTTCACTTTCAATTAAAGCTTCTTCTTTCCAGAGTATTTCTCTTATCTGATGTCACCATCTAGTGGCGGACAAGCATATCACACAAAAACTCTGTAGCTCTGTTTTTTTGAGATGGCGACTTCACGTTTCTGTTTATAAATGTGCTTCTGTAGCCGACAATCAGAGCTAAAACACGTAGTTTTACGAGTATTATTCTCATGTCATGTTGCGTTCTCATACATTTATATTTGAGAGACTTACTTGTCCGTGAAAAGTTCATCAAGTCTGCATCAGCTGAGGTATTCCTTAAATTTGAAGCATCTAAGCGGCAGTCTAACGCTATTGGTTAGTTCTGGTCAGCGCTCAGTTTCCTTTTGCTCGGAGCTCTGCCGGGCAGGGGGCGTGCTTAGCAAAAAAAAAAAAAAAAAGACGTATTGCTTACATTATATCACAGTACATGATAAGATAATCACTTTTATGGATTTCTGACAAATCATATACAATTTCTGAAAGGGGAAAACTCCAGAAAGCAGCTTTAATGCAACTAGGTAGAGACGCAAAGTCTAAATTGTTATAGTTGTCACTGGTAATCTGCTGTTTTCCCTCCAAAAACAAAGGCAGACTTACCACTAGGAAAAGGTAAGTGATTACCTTGGGCCCCAAACACTTTCAGGGCCCCCATCATGAACACCTAACAAATATGTTTAAGAATTTATCTCCTCTAAAGTGAATTAAATCCGTAAAAAAACATTATGCTGAAGTGGTAGCTGCAGCTTGCTTTATGGCTTTTTTCTAAGTAAGAATTGAAAAAGATTCTGAACAACATCTGCAAAGGGGCCCATGCCTTTGGGCCCCGAAACTGCTAAATCCGCCAGTGTCCAAAAACTATGCAAATGCATATTGAGTCAGGGCTAGAATAAACACACTTGCAGAACAAAAGCTAGTACATTTTATATTGGGTCAGAAGAACTGGAGTTTGTGGAGGTCTCAGATAAAGTTCAGACACTTCTAAACAGTTTTGTCAGAGTTTTCAGAGAATCAGCACGTAAAAAGGCAAGATTTCCTCAATAATGGCGGTAGCAGAGTTATTTCAAAGCACTCACCCTTTGACAAACGGACAACCTCAAAAACACTAGTTCACATTCATTTGATCACCTTTCACTTCCTTTGCTGGCCGTTCAGAGAAGGGGCAGGTGAGCATGCTGTTGCTGCTCCGATAGGTCCTAACCCACGACTCCAGCTGTGGCAATATTGCTGCTGTTCCACTCCGAGTACTACCTCTACCTCCTCCCTTCGTCTCCTGTGGTGGAACTGTCAGGTCCTTGTTGCTATGCAACCGCAGCCTTAAGATTTTCCCCCAGCAGAGTTAGGAAGGCAATAAAACAATGCCCCAAGACAAACAGAAACTGGAACCGGAAAGACCTCCGGCATAAAGGCAGGAAGGAGGGAAATGAGTGAGGAAGTTAGCATTTATATGGTACAACCAACCAACACAATTTTAGCTTTAGATTGAAATAAACAACACTATTAGCATCAAACTCGGCTTGAAATGATGAGAAAGCACAGAAGGAAAACATGAAAAATGGTCTAAAGTGAAATTGTAAGGTGACTGAGCTTCCACGCAGAGAAACAGCTGTCTTTTTCAAGGTTTCTGAGTCCCAAGGTTATGCAAACATATGGTAAGGTATTACAACACTTCATCTATTTATACATAACCGTTGGGTATAGTTATGCAGAGATGCCTGTACGAGAGTTTTGATTGACATCTTCAAGGTGTTTCTAGAGCATCAGTTGGTCACCTTGTATAGGAGTATCTGTGCTGTGGTATAGCTCAGTTCTAACAGCTCTGTTTGGAGACAAATGGGGGGGCTGTGAAATCAGCGGCTTTGTCGGGCAGATTTATTTTGGAGGGAGATATTCCTCCCTTTTCTTCTCCTCTCCTAACAAGACATCCTGAGAAATAAATGCTACACAAATAACACAGATCCTCTGGCACATGAAACTATGGCTAGGATCCAGGGACGTTAAAAAAACTTTTGTTTCATTCGCTGCGTCCCCCCCCCCCCCCCCCCCCCCCCCCCCCCCCCCCCCAAGTCTCGGCGGGAGGTAGAACATCAAAGGCGAGCTCTGGCTATTGCAAGCGATAACTGGCTCCCACAAGGTTTGATTTGAACGTAGCTGCTTCCTCCTATAGTGGCCTCCTCGTGAGTGACACACGTTGGTTCAAACAATCGCTTTCCCTCGCCATGTTTTATCAGCTGCACAATACGTCGTCGGAGATTGGAAACTGAAAGAGCAGAAGATATTTTTCCAAAGCTCTCTTTTTGACACAGAACGAAAGGAAAAAAAAAACTCCACTCAAAACTAATCATCAAACATGGCGCAGAGCCCCAAACCCGGAGCACTTTTTCAATTCATTTCATTATTTAATTGTGTAGCTTCAATCCGTGCATTTGTGGTTAGACTTGTCAGGTGGAATTGAAGCCCAGAAAGAGAGACGCCGGTTCCACTAATCAAAATGCAAATATCTGCCTCCCGATTGGCATGTTAGAGCATCTCAGAGGGTGAATATTGAGGCTGAAAAATGAAACAAGATGAATGTACAGGTTGTGTTTTTTACGTTAGGCTGCACTGAAATTAAAAATGTCATGACGGTAAACGTACACGTGTGTAAAAAATGAGGGGCAAAGAGGAGTTGATAAAAGGTGATGTAGGATAATGATAGAAAGGTGAGAAGAAGCAGAGCATGCAGAATATAACTACAGATAAAGATACCTGCTGAAGACCTGATCCTAAGGCGCTGGGACAAACAGAATTCTTGATATTTGTCTGTCAGTCACAGGAAGAGTCCTTCCTTATCCTTAAATAGGAAACCATTTACTGACTGGCATAATAAACTGGACTCAATTGGAACGATTATTCTGTGAAGTGCCTTGAGATGACTCTTGTCTTGAGTTGGCATTGTTTAAATAAACTAGTACTGTGGAAGGCAAAGCACCAGTATAGGGCAATGCTGCCCCCTCCTTCAGAGCTCTTCATGTGTGTGAAGGACTCAGATTACATAAAATAAAAAAAAAAATCCCATTAGCCATCCATCCATCCATTTTCACCCACTTTTCCGGAGTTGGGTCGTGGGGGCAGCAGCCTAAGCTGAGAGGCCCAGACTTCCCTCTCAGCCACATGGGCCGGCTCTTCTGGGGGAATCCTGAGGTGTTTCCCGGCCAGACGAGAGACACGGTCCCTCCAGCGTGTCCTGGATCTTCCTTTAGGTCTTCTCCCGTTTGGAAGTGCCAGGGAGGCGTCCTGAAGGCATCCTAACAAGATGCACAAGCCACCTCAAATGGCTCTTCTCGATGTAGAAGAGCAGCTGGTCTACTTTGAGCCCCTCCCAGATGATCAAGCTCCTCACCCTATCTTTAAGGGAGAGCCCAACAACCCAGCAGAAAAAACTCATTTCAGCCGCTTGTATCAACAATCTCGTTCTTTCGTTCACTTCCCAAAGCTTGTGACCATAGGTGAGGGTAGGAACATGGATCAACAGGTAAATCTCAGCTCTCTCGTCACCACGACAGACCGGTACAACGCCCGCATCACTGCAGATGCAGCACCAATCCGCCTATCAATCTCACTCTCCAGTTTTCCATCACTCGTGAACAAGACGCAGAGATACTTAAACTCCTCCACTTGGGGCAGGACCTCATCCCTGACCCGGAGAAGACATTCTATCCTCTTCCAACTCAAGACCATGATCTCAGATTTAGAGCATTTCACATCAAATTAGCTTATTAATTTTGACAGCACTAAAATTGACTGAATTGAATTAAATCAGAACAATGATGTCTTTGGACCCTTGAGATGATCATGAATACAAAACAAACATAACACAGTGTTCTTTGGCTTTTCCTTACCAATATAGACCTAAGATGCTGATTTAAAAGGGCATCAACTCTCAACTCAACCATTATTCACATGAGTGCTTGCCCTTTTTCAGCTCAAGTTTAACCCTCTCAGGCTCAAAAGAAGTTTTGATAAAAGGACGAACAACTAAGTCCCTCAGGCGTACTCCAGAGTTAAAAAATGCTCATGAAATATGTACGTGGAGTAACCAGGTAGGTAGGTTTTAACGTTGCAAATCTGCAACGCCTGCCTCCAGAGGGTTAAGTCCTCTACATGAGGAGTGGGAGCTTGAGGGTTCTTCACAGAGATCTCCAAGGTCGTTCCTGGGATCTCTCTCCCCACCGGGCACTTTATTTGCTGTGAGGCAACAGCAACTTAGCCAACTCTGCATCTGTCTTGAAACTCTTGTCCATCTCTTTGAAGATATGTTCACTGTGAACCTTAGTTTTGCATAGCCTCTGGTAAATCTTGTAGGTACAAAAGTTCTGTTTGGGTCTGGTGTAACTTATCCACTTTCATTTTCACCTTACTTGCCTTTTAAATTTCTACTGGAATGGCCAACATTTCCATTTATGTTCTGTTAATGTATACACTTAGATCAACGCTAGCATTTGACTTTTACTTTCAATGATTACCACTCTCTATATAATGCTAAGCATTCATGCTCAGCAACATGGACCACTGTGACAAATATCAATAAAATTATAACTACACCACCCCACCTACCTCCACGAGAAGTTATGAGCACCTCTGAAACGATTTCCAATAAGTTCCATCCTCAGGGGCATATGGACGTAAGGATAAAATTACATGGCAACATATTGGTTTGGACCAAAGTGGTGGACCGAACAACACACTGATTGACAGCTCAGTCCCGAGAGCAGAGTGCTACTAAGAATACTAACATCGGCAAGTCTTAGAACATACCTAAATGTTCTTGCCATGTTTTTTCCAATCCTGTGAAGCTAATGTAGAAACAAAATCGGTTTAATTTGCTTGTTGAGTTTTTGAAATCATATTAAATTTGTCCTTTTTACACTATTGTTTGTTTACAATTTTTTTTGCAAAACATCTCATAAACCCCTAAATGGATTTTAATAAAAAGCGTACATATCGAGTGTACATCTATGAATTTGTAACTCTTGGAGTTAACCTAATTCAAATTAAAGGTGGTTGAAATTGTGTCAAAGTTCAACAAGCTACAAGTGTTTTGAAAGAATCAAATTAAATTAAATCAAATCAATCTTTATTTATATAGCACTTAATCATACAATGCATGCAACTCAAAGTGCTTAACAAATTAAAAAGGCCCCACATACCCACGTTCCCTCCCATCCCCAGAATTTGAAAACAGTCTAAGAGTAAAAACCTCTTCACAACACTCATCCTCCGGCACACACACATGCACATGCACACGCACACATACACACATGCACCTCCCCCCCCTTCCCCATGGAAAAAAAGCACAATAGACTGAGTTTAGATAAGCCAGACCAGCTAAGATAAGGATCATCAGCCACGCACAATATTTACTTTGTAATTGAATGTGTGGACAATCACTACCTACTGACATGGCATTGGGTGTTTCCCGTGTTTTGTTGAAAGATGTGTTTCTCATCTGGACAAAGTCATTTTCTTACATGAAAACACTCAAAGGAAGTGTGGTCAGAATCTTATAAGCTATTTAATTGACACTGGTTTGAACTCAAGGTTCAGGAGGAAGATGATGAAGTTTAGAAGTCTGGCAAGCTGGCTATCATATACATGTGTAAATATACAGTCTGGCCACGGCCCAAAAGCAAAATTCTCTGCCGCGAGCCAGAATTAATCCCACAACCCTCTAATTGCTAGACAACCTTCTGTACCTCCTAAGGTACTCCATTTCAGGTCCAAAGCCCAAATCTAAATAGTCCCAAGTTAATGCCAAAGCCATTTCAAAGGAGTGCTGTTTCTAAGCCAACACCATCTTTGTAGTTTTTTCTCCATCACTGCTCTAGTGCTAAGCCTGCCCAACTAATGTAGAGTGCTGTGATTGGCAAGACACAAAGCTGTACAGGCCACTTGCAGACCAGCTGAGGCTACAATGGAGTGTGACTAGACACACCTGCAGAGCTAAGTCTTTTGCTACTGCTATGGTTAGCCTAGATTTCTCAGCTAGAAGTTTACCTGATTAATAATCTTCTAATTTGCTTTTGGAGTTAGGTATTCTCAGTTGGCATTGGCATGAAAAGTCAATAAAATAACCAAAAACATAGTCGGATTGCAAGTCATATTGAATTAAAATCACCAAATTAGTAGTCCAATCGTCAATACCAACTTTTTTAGTCCTTTACAAACTTCTCTGAGTGTGTGTTGGCATTTAAATAGAAAACGTACTTTTTTATAAGTCTCATCGTGCTGCAGTTTGTTTGTGTTTAGGGTCTTGTCTTTCGCCACACCCGCTCATGCTATCTGGGTCTTGTTCTCCTGATTTCGAGGAGCAACGCAAAGCAGTTAATGGAGGAAAAAGCCCAGAGCAAAGCAGTGGCACAACTGTTGTGTTGCTGTTCATAAGTGTGACAGAGAGACACAACCCTGAGAGAGATTACATGTGATGCACTGGTGGTTTATAAGAACAAACTTGTTTGCTGGTGCTTGAATGGCTTTGATGCTGCGTGGTGTATGAGTCTTGTGTTCATGCAGCAACAGCTTCCTCCTTTGTGATACAGCTTGAGGTCATTACTTAATAGTTGAGCATCCACTAAGCCTTAAACATGCAAATCATTGGCTTGGAATAAAGACTTAAACCTGTACGCTTCCCGTTGTATGAATGTCTGCACTTCAGTTGTGCTTTTTCTTTCTATTCCATTCAGTATTTTTTTGGTCGAGCCAATCTAATGAAGCGTCGTGACTGTCTTAATGGTAGAAATCTTCCAAAAAAAAAAAAAAAACAGAAGAGAAAAAAAATCTGGAGCATCAATTTAAGATGTCCTTATCCTTGAGCCAGCTTCAAAAGCAGAGACCCTTTAGAGCAAGATAATTTCCATTCCTCCCCACTTTTTCTTTCTCATGGACCAATTGTTTGGGCTCTCTCTTGACCTTCAGTAATGTATCCACTCTTAAAATTTAAATAGCAGACACAGTAGGGAGTGCTGTGATTTAAATCAAACCCTCAAGATGAATGTGTTCTTAATTTAGCCGAAGTTCTGGAGAGGAAGTGTAAGTACCATTGATTTTACCATCTGAATTAGCATAACTATATCTTTTCTAATAAGACTTGTCCATATGACTTAAAGTTCAGTATATAGAGCCATTGGGCAGCATTTGGACTACAAAATGCTGGATCAAAGACTTGCAAGGAGGTGGGATTCTGGCCCAGTTTCAGGTCAGATGGCAGTTGCCTCGTCTGGTCGGTGTCCTGACGCCGAGCTACAACGGTAGGGTCATTAGAGGCAGAAACATATGCCATTTTGCATGCAAGGGCCGTTGTCCAATTAGTGGACTGGAAGCCATCATCTTTAAACCAAGCATGGGAAGTGGCAAAACATGTGCAAGTTCAGAGTAATCAGCCCTACGCTGTTGCATGTCTGGAGCATCTGCAATTCAGAGTTTCTAGATCTGAGTTGTATTTTTTAAAAAAGGAAGACTGCTACTACTCTCCCTGTCTGAGTGTTCAGATGCAGGAGCACAGCCATTCGCTGTGTGTATCATTAATCTTTTAAACTCCTGTCAAAGTTACACCAATATTTTCCCCGCACAAAGAAAAGTGTGTCGCCTCTCGGAGACATGTTAAAATCTTAGAAGAAAATCTCTTTCCCGAGTTATTTACTTCTTTCCTTCGCCCACACAACCCTGGCAGTTTTCATCTGCTTCACAGGTACTGATATCCAGGTTTCGAGGATGTCTGCCATTTATTTATTTGTTTGCTTTGCTTTTAGAGAAAAAGGCAAGGACATGGTTTTTTGATATCCACAACCATTTCCAACTTATCCAGAGTTTGCTATAAATCATAGAACATTTTTTGTGCACACCAATTGCAACGAATAAAAATTAAGCCTTGATTACTGATATAGAAATAGTAACGTGTTAGATTATTCGTTACTGGGAAAAATAGTCATTTTAGAGTAACGCGCTACTGGCATCACTGATCAAAATTCATCTAGGCACTTTACAAATTAAGCATTCCAATTGAATCAACTAGTTTGTTGTGCTCAGTTCCTTTTGGTAATCAGTTTAAAGACTCCTGTTAGAAAACCCAGCAGATTCCATCAAGTCACTGACTTGGCATCTATATGTGGATAAGGTCTTTTTTTAAGTCCAAAATGAGCCTTCAGAAGGAGAAAAGAATTAGATTTATTTGACTTTGAATGTGGTGTGTTTATTGGTCCCAGAATGACTGGTCTGATCTACTGGAATTTTCCTCCACATCTCTAGGGTTTCCAAGAACATATTCAGTAAGTAGCAGATATATGGATAGAAAAGTATAGTTGGAGTCAAAGATCAAAAGTAGAAAGGACAATAGAGAAGAAATCTAGTTGATGAAAATGCAAAAGTTCTGTAGCGGATATCCACATTTTATGTCCTCAGATGAACTTTGTTTGGATTTACACGAAAGCGAGCATAACTATTTTCACAACGTTTTTCCTCTCACATTTAGCAGAAGAAAACAAAAAGGGGAATTTGAAACTGGCCTGCAGTTCCAGCATTCTGGTTACCTCCCGCGACTCTCCCAGGATCGAAAATTGCACCAATTTGACTGGCCTCCCTTCTGCGCCAATCAGGAGGCGCAAGTAATATCAGAAAACTAGTCTGTTTTACATCAACCTCAGACGGACCCCTTTTCTCAAGATAGGGGAAGTCGTAAAACTTCTTTTAGGTCCTCCTGCGAGCTTCAAGACCCGAGTATTTGTAAACCTTGCATTCCTGTTCATCTACAATCAAAGAAGGTGTTTTAGGTTTGTTCACCATTCAATTTCAAGGTGCTCCAAGTATATGTTTAAACTCATCAGTTACAAACCTAACTGCTTGTTTTGTGTTTTTTCTTTTATGTTAAACCTCGGCCAGTTTTTGCTTATCCAGTTAAAATTCATGTTAATGGTAAAACTGTTCAGTTTTAAGACATGAATTTTATTCTTTCCCGTTTAAAGTAATACTTCGATGCTAAAGTAATACTTTTTGAGGCTTTATATGCATAATTGTGTTAAGTTGTGATCATGGACTTTCCATCTTTGAGAAGGTAAAGTTTATTTGAAAGAGCCACAGTGCCATCCAGTGTCCAGTGGTTAATGAGTGAAATACATGTGGGTGTGACCAAGAAGGTTATAAAGCCACAGTGCTAACCTCGTGTCGGCAGAGTAAGAACAAAGAAGAAAGATGCCTCAAGCGAACCTCTGCTGGACTTTTCCATCTGGGCCCAGCAACAGCAGAACCTGGAGCTTTACAGTTGTTAAGTAATTAGCTCTCAAAAGTTACGGAAAACTTAGAAGCAGCTCCATTTGATTTGTTTTGACTTCCTACGTGAAACCGGAAGTCTGTGTGTTCGTTCGAGTTCTCACATTAAGAGTAAAAGCAATTTGGAACAGTTTGATGATTCAGCTCTGTTTGGGATAATTTGGGCCCGCGATCTGAATTCCACGTTTCGAGGCCGCAGAGGTGAAGGAACTGAAATTACCACATCCTCCCCTTTTTACGACCAATGTTGACCAACCAGGGAGCCAGCATAATTTAATCCAAAAAGGCCATGAGCCAGGAACCCAAGGCTGTTGGAGCCGCTGGCCACCCTTCCGGCGACGAAAAGCAGGTCTGTGAGCATCTCATCTGGCTGACTTTTGTGCTAAGCCCGATTAGTGAATTCAGATTAGTCCATTTCTTTTATGGCTTGTTAATTTTGATCCCACATTCACGTTTAGCTCTCAAGACCCCCTTTCTTCTTCTGCTGCCACGACTCCATATTCGCATCCACACACACACCAACTCTCATTTGCATACACACACACACACACACACACACACACACACACACACACACACACACACACACACACACACACACACACACATACACACACACACACACACACACCCATTTCACCAAAAACCCACATGAACATTTCACTTTGTCCCTCTTTAGAAATTATTCTCCATTTTTCTATAATCCTGGTCTCACCGAATTTCCACCTTTATTACGGATCAGTTATTTCCTATCACCACCATAAAGCTTTGGGTTAACATTTTTCTTAATTCCATGCATGAAACTATATATGTGTTTGGTCCTTTTGTCAATGTATTAACTGATGTTGTAATAAATTCACAAAACGTGAATAACGCCTGATCATTGTCTAGCAATTCTCGGGAATAATGGGCGCATTCTATCAAGAATTAATCTTTTGGATTAAATTGTGGTGTTAACTCTGAGACTGATTAGATTGCGAAGATATGGATATTAAATCCAACGGTCCAGTTCCGAAAACTGGTGGTGCCCCATTAATTAATATAAGATTATAAACAAGCTAAATCTACGTCACATTTGAAATATATATATATATAAATCTATATTTATCGCTACAGTTCCCTCAAGCTCCAATCAAGATTTGCAGAATAGCATGGTAATGGTAAATGTCCTGCAATTGTGTAGCACTTTCTCAGGGTTCTACAACCCCCTACGGTGCTTCACAACACAATCAGTCATTCACCCATTGACACACTGTGGAATGAGCTATATAGCCACAACTGCCTTGTGTCACTCTGACAGAGTTGAGGCCTGCCGAACACAGGTGCCACCGGTCCCTCCGACCACCATCAGCAGGCAAGGTGGGTTAAGTGTCTTGCCCAAGGACACAAAGGTAGCAGATCGAACTAATCTGCATGAGATATTGCTCAAGGTCATGCATTTGCTTTTAAAACTTCTCCTTTCCAGCTCAAGAGAAGAATGAAGACAAAGGACTCTTTCTATTTTTAATAAAGCTAATCAAACAAAGTGTTAGTCCAATAATAATGTAGACCAATCTGTGAAATGACAGTGTTATGATTAGTAAGTTTTAATGAGTAATAAGACTTTGATCTAGCTGCACTAGACATCCGGATACACGTATTGTAAACACATGACACATTGCTTACTCATCCAATCGGAACCTTCCTTTCTGAAAGCGTGGCATAGTCTCTGTGGTGTTTATAAATCAGCCCAACTTTGATTCGACCATAAATCAAAACATCCAGATTAATAAAACCAGTCCCCACACTATCTTAGATCCGTTCACTGCATTCTAAGAGAGTATCGGACCGGCCACCCGGACTTCCTTTTTAAGCAAAGAACCAACAAGCTGGATAAAATCGGTTGCATTTTACCAACCAAGCAACGGCGCCTTTCAGAATAAAAGCTGAACTCACTGACCCTCTGGGTCCATCTGACGCTGTCAACCAACTGTTGCTTTTTACCTGGAGACAATCCAAAGACTAGTCTGTCGTACTGCTGACGCTGTTTCATTGGCTCCGGTACCGAAAGAGGGGTTCGAGGACCTGGCATTCTGGATCTGTACGGAGGTCTCGTCCTGAGTATGTGTGGAGCGACAAAATGGCGTCTCATGTGTTTATGAAACTCCGATCATAGCTTAAGAGCAAAACATCACTTCATCACTCAGACTTGCTTCTCTGGATATGAGAGTTCTGATGACAACATCACTCACACATACACCATTCATCTCACATCTCATTCACACCAAGATCCATCCATTCACTTAGAATTTAGAGTTAGTCTTGTTTAAAATTGTTTAGAAATAAATCTTCTTAAACGTTTTAAAGGTGACTCTCTCTTCTGTTGTCTCTCAGTTAATACGAAGTGGTTACATAATCCCTGCAATAAAAAGTTCCAATCTTCTGGTTAAAAGTACCCAAAGATCCATAAGATTGATTTAGAATTAGAATTCAACTTTATTGTCATTGCACATGTACAGGTACAGGGCAACGAAATGCAGTTTGCATCCATCCAGAAGTGCTTTAGCCGTGATATAGATGTATTACAATATATATTAGCAATAATATAGATGTGTAAGTATATTACAGAAATGGATCTATTACGTATGTTATAATGTACACGGTATGAAGTATGTTATGAATATTCTATGACTATAAGTATGTACAGGCTGTAGTTAATACAAGCAGTCCATGAGTTTAACGTGGGTCATATGTTAGGAGGCAGAGTTCAGGAGTCTGACAGCTGTTGGGAAGAACCTGTTCCGGTACCTGGTGGTCTTAGTCCGGAGGCTCCTGTAGCGCCTCCCAGAGGGCAGCAGGGTGATCAGTGCATGTGATGGGTGACTGCGGTCTCTGATGATTTTCCTAGCCCTTTTCAGACACCGCTTCCTGTAGATGTCCTTTATGGCAGGAACTGGTACTCTGGCGATGCGCTGGGCAGTTTTCCCGACCCTCTGCAACGCCTTCCGGTCCGAGGCGGAGCAGTTCCCATACCAGACTGTTATACAGTTGGTCAGGATGCTCTCGATGGTGCAGTGATAGAAGTTCACCAGGATGTCTGAGGACAAGTTGTTCTTCCTCAGAGTCCTCAAGAAGAAGAGGCGCTGGTGAGCCTTCTTGACCAGCTTGGAGCAGTTGGTAGTCCAGGTGAGATTCTCGGAGATGTGGACTCCCAGGAACTTGAAGCTGCACACACGCTCCACTGCCGTCCCCTTAATGTGGATGGGTGGATGTGGGTCAGCATTCCTCCTGTAGTCCACGATGGAATCTCATGTCTTATGTTTCCTTAAATAGATGTAAATTAAACCCTTACAACATCATGGATGGAAATGTGGGATGCCGACATGTTGATATGGACCAGATCCTCTGAGGATGATTTTAAACACCTTACTGAATGTGTGATTGGAAGGAATAAGGCAGTTCTGAGGCCAAAACAAGGTCCAACCAGGTACTAGTACTGTATCATTCATTTACAGGGTTTTGCTAAATTTTGAGCACCCATGCACAAACCGATGCTGTGATTGCCTACAGACATGAAGTTTATGATGATGATGTTATTTATCTTTTATTCCACATTTTAGCACTCCTCAGTATCTTACTAGATCTGCCAGCTCACACTGTGTTCCAAATCAACAACCCCCCTTTGGGTAAGCTTTGAAACTTAACTCGACTTTAGGCAGCTAAAAGACTTTAGCCCTTTGATGCATAACGGTCACTATAGTGGACAGGTACTCAAAATAGTTATTTATTTGTTTTTGCTATTAAGTACAGCTGTTGAAGACTTTATTGCATTTGAGCCCCTCCATTTGGACTTCAGTAAGCCAAGCCAACATATTTCATGCTCAGAATGCACGCTGCCCACTGAGGTAGACATGTAATAAATTATTTGTAAATTATAAAATTTTACAAAAAATATTTGTTGAAATTTGTTTCATTCACACCTAAAGATGAATGAAAAAAATTGTTAAAAAAATCATAGTTGAAGATTTCATAATTCATGCATCAGAGGGTTAGTCTACCTTTTGGTTTATATCCATGCATTCATCCTGCAAAAGGTTTCTGATTCAGTAGAACTTTTCACCAGTTTTGCAGCTTTTGTGAAGTTCGCACACTGGCTGATAATAACGATGTTATGAAATGTGGCACGCTAAAAGTGTTATTCACAATTGCTACCATACCATACCAACTTTATTTATAAAGCACATTTAAAAACGGCATGGCAGCCAACCAAATTGCTGTACAGAATAAAACGTTAAAAACACAACATAAAAACAAAACACGGTCAACAATAGAATACACAACAAAGCAGATAACCACGGTCAATAAAAAGGCACATAGTAAAATAATAAAGGTCAGGGATTTAAAAGTGTCTGGTCGTAAAAGTAAGCCTTAAGTAGCGACTTGAACCGGAGGAGGGATGGTGCCAGCCTCATGGAAAGAGGAAGAGCATTCCAGAGTGTCAGCGCAGCGTAGACAAAAGCACGCGTTTTGTATTTTATTATTGGAACCCGAAGCAGCAGGCAATCAGCAGATCTCAACGCCCGGTTTGGCACATAACGAGTCACAAGATCCGACAGGTAATCTGGGGCCAGACCGTTCAGGGCCTTAAAAACAAAAATCAGGATTTTAAACTTGACTCTGAAGTTTACGGGTAGCCAGTGGAGCCGCGTCAGTACAGGTGTGATAGGGTCTCTTCTAGGGGTGTTTGTTAAAAACCTGGCTGCTGCTTTCTGTACGACCTGAAGTCTGTTAAGAGCGGAGGCAGGTAAACCAATTAAAATGGAATTTACGTAATCTAGAGGAGAGATGATAAAAGCATGAATTACGGATTCCAGGTGTGCTCGTTTCAGGATCGGTTTTAAGCGACGTAATCTGCACAGCTGGTAAAAACACGATCTGACCACTGCGTTAATCTGAGGGCCCATGGAAAAGTGTGTATCCAGTTTCACCCCCAGGTTGGTAACACACTGCTTGAGGTCATATGGGAGAGTGTCCAAATCAGAAGATAAGAGTATGTTTTTGTTAAGGGTCATGAGGAGTGCCTCAGACTTAGAATCATTTAGCTGAAGGAAATTGTTTGCAAGCCAAACCCTCACTTCAGCCAAACATTGGTCCAGAAGAGAGAGGGAGCCTGGTTTGTTCAAAGCCAGGTAGATCTGGCAATCGTCTGCATAAATATGATAGCTCAGGCCATATTTCCTCAGGATAGAACCCAGGGGGAGGATGTAGATTGAAAACAGGAGAGTCCCAAGCACAGACCCCTGCAGGACTCCCCATGGAAGTGGAAGGCATGTAGAGGAACAATTACCCAACTGAACCTTGAAAACTCTGCTTGACAGGTATGAGCAAAACCACTAAAGTGAGGTACCCTAAGCCCTACCCATGACTCGAGTCTATCCAGCAAAATATCATGGACAACGGTATCAAATGCTGCAGAAAGATCTAATAGTTAATTGTTGTAATTTGAAGGTCAAATTAAATAAGATGTGCATGAATGTAAAACTTTGGCCCATAGTTTGCTGTGAATCATTCAAATCTGAAATCCTTAGATTAAACACATGCACCACAATTAATCAAGCAAGACCTGGTAACTGAACACACTGTCCTGTTCCAGTAACAATTCAAGCCTGAAAATTATTGTACCTTGCCTTTTTGCTTGATATTAATTAAGAAGTTTCCTAATAGGGTGCAAAAATGGAGGCGTGAATTGTTTAAATGATTTGTGTGAACATTTATTTTTACTAATCCATTTAAATGTAGTCGTTTGCCGCAGTATCTGTTTTTACTGAACGTACTTGCTGCCAAGAGCACACACATATTCTGGAACAAAAGTAAGAAGATGGAGTGTGTAAAAGAAGAGATCACACATTTGTGTAAATATTTTAAAAGCCCAAAGGGCACATTCTTCTGAGCAGTTGATCAACATCGTTACTTCTAATGGACTAAAATTAATTTATGGCCACTGATATTCTATAACTAAAATGGGTTATGCAGTCCCCCTAATGTTTGATTAGTCAGTTTTATGCTGTAATAACTGTAATAACTCACCTAGAGGCGCCACGTGCCAACAGGCAGGGCAGGCAATAGGGCTTGGAGTTGTGTCATCATCATTGATGCTGACTCCTTACACGTTGCTTGTTACTAATGTCAGCAGCTCAATCTTGTTATTGTGGATTAAATTAATCTAGTACTCATTTGATCAGTTATATTACGCAACCACGGTAAATCATTGCTGTGCTTTGACGT
>SSNQ01034268.1:496916-514010 GCA_006942095.1 Nothobranchius kuhntae
TTGGGTTTTTGTTTCAGCCATACTCGGAGGGTTTCAAAGAGGAAAGGTAAGGATGAAATTAACTAATGTGTGTAACCATTCGTAGCTCTTAAATGTAGGCACTATAGCATTTAAAGCTTTACCAGAGAATTATTGCAAAGTCACCGTGTTTCATAGCTAATTGTATCAATATTAACATGCAGTCAAAACTAATGCCGGGAGTTCACAAGCTAACACAAAAGCTACATCAATAAAGCAATCAGCAATCGTAGCTTAGCTTTAACTTAGCTATTTGATTTTTCTGGTCTCCCTGTTTGTTAAAACAGTTAAAGTAATAATATTAACTTTATATATAATTGAGATATGATATAAAGACCACGATTTCTAATACTGACTTGACTGAAATGTTATTAATACCCTTTTTTTAATTAAAAAGCTTAGATTTTCAGAAATTTGTAAGTGGTTTCAATCACTAGTTTTCATACGAGGCTAAAGTTAGCTTCCGATTCCAGGATCCGATTAGGGAAATGGCTAAAGGGCTAATACACCCAATTTTTTCTCTACTCTGACCATTTTTAATCTGCTCTAACTCAAAAACTACAACACATACACTATTCAGACCTGTTCTAGATTATTCTAGGCTCGTAGGAGAATGCATAAAACATAGTTTGTGATTTGTTAAACCTTTTTCTGATTTGTGAAACTTCAAAAAAGACATATTTATGCATTTTTTAAGTATCTGGTCCACACTGGAACTGGCCCTGCGCACCCAAAAATGTATTTATTTTCTGGACAAGCTTAGCTTTCTATATCTCTAAATATTTGTAAGTTATTGTGTTAAAATGACTGAAAAAAAGTATGTAATAACAAATAAAAACTAAAAAAGGAATTGATTTTGCTTCAGAAATGTATGAATAGAAAATGTAACTGTCCATGAATAAACATTCTGAAATAGCAGAAATGTAACTCAATGTGTATTACAACCTTGTATGGCTTTTTGAATATGTACGGGTTTCGAAAACATTTGACAGTGTATGAATTAATCCCTGTGTGCATGTTTGTCACGTGACAATCATAGTGTTGGAAACATGGGAGAGGATGAATCGATATGCAGCTGAGAAAGCCATGCTTCAGCAAATTCATTTTTACCCAAAATAAATGGTTGTGAAATTGTTTCTTTTGTTTTATTGTCTTTCACCCAAAATAATACACAAATACTGACTAGCTGAATAGTTATCAGCTGTAATAGTTAAATTCTGTTGCAATGAGCTGCTGTGATACACATATAGGACAGTGTTTGAAACAAATTTTTGTTGCTGGTGAGAGAGGAGTGTTGCTGAAATGTTTTTCACTGCTTCTGGGAGTCCTGTACTTAAGTAGTTGGTGTAGGTCAAAAGTTCTTCTTGGGCTTAACAATAAAACTGAATGTTTAGCAACTACTATTTTGTTTGCACATCTTGAAAAGTCTTAGTTTAATGTGTTCTCATTTTTCCCATATATGTTTTTATTCACTTTACAGCCTTTTATTGTTGTAATTATATATATATATATATATATATATATATATATATATATATATATATATATATATATATATATATGTGTGTGTGTGTGTGTGTGTGTGTGTGTGTCTGTGTGTTACTGACATAAAAATTCCCTGTCTGAAGGACAAAGGGATTTGCTATTCAATTTTCATGCAACGTAGGTAACGACGTTATTTAAAAGTTCGCCAGTCCAAATTTGAAGAGAAAAAAAAAATCAGAAAAAAAAGCTTTTTCCGGTAAGTTTGTTAAAAAAATAACTACTTCCTGTGAAAGTAATGACTTCTGGTTAAGGTAATGACCTACCATATCGTTTTTCTCTTAGATATGCATATGTTTATATTGTAGCGGTCTGCGCCGCCCTCCAGCAGGGTGTGTGTGTGAAGTAGCAATGAAGAGTCAACAGGTAGCAGACATAGAACACTTTTAATAGCCGGACGGTTCCCTTTTCATCCCCCCACACGTACATTTAACTCACGGTGCCAACAGGCACCGGACAAGAACAACACAGCATGAACTCTGAACTGAAACAAACAACACTAACATAACCCCAAACAAAATAACCCCAAAACACCACAAGCGGAATAAACAAACCCAATTTACCCTCCCCCCAGAGTGCAATGTGGCCTTGCCGGCCTATCAGTGGCAGGGCCGCCACATAAGACATATCTAAGAGAAAATGACACGGTATGGTTTTTCTCATCAAATCCAAACTACTTCCCGCAAAGGTAACAACTTCCGGCGAAGGTAATGACCCGATGTCTTGTTTTTCCAGTTACGTCATTTCCTGTAGACGCCATCTGATGTCTGCAGCCAGATGCTTGTGGCCGACTCAAGTGCTGCTCTGGGTATTATGAAAATAATCCGGCTGTGATGTTCTTGTACAGTTTTAAAAATCTTACACATACAAATAAACACTGTCACAAGTACTATCTCAGGATTGTGAACAGATGCTAAATATTTGCCCCTGAAGCTAACCCCGCCCCGTTGTGCACAATTGGTGATGTTCCTTTGTGGCATTGAACATGTGGCCCATGGAAATCAGGTCATTTGTGAGTCTATTGGGTAGAATTAGTCTTTCATGAATGACCAAATAATGGCAGCTGTTTTATTTTCATATTGGCACTTAGTATGTTAAGTGAGGCAATTATGAAAGACAAACTATAGAGGTCCCTGTATTTCTCTTTGTAAGCCATTCAGCTGTGTTCTGTTTACTGAAGAAGTTCACAACTTATTCAGTTAAAGAAAGTGAGGAAAAACAACAATATGATGCAGGAAAAGAAGTTTATGTCTGGGAGCACTTCAGCTTGGTTGCAGCACTGATGACCTCAGCCTAGCCAAGGACTAGTGAGGTCCAACACCTTGGGAAAGATGGATTCTGTTGCCCCGACTCAGCCTGGATTATCTCTCTGGTACAGGAGCCGGAAGAAAGAGAGCCACCGAACATTTCTGCTTGGTGAAAAATGAGGGAGTGAGATACTGTTTCTCCTTTAATTCACAAGAGGTGGCCTGGCTCTGCCTGTGATAAGACAAAAGTGATCAACATTCTTTGATTCGGTGGCTTCTGTCCCCTCGGCTTTGCTGATGTGTAGGACAAAATTTACCGCAACAGGTACATCGTAGCTGCAAAAGACGAAGAGAACAGAGGGAGAAGACAGGCAGAGATTTAGACTTTGGAGGCACAGAGCTATTCTTTAGTGGGAAGTGAAAATTTCAATCTATGAGCATGGACAGTGGAGAGAGCGCCGGTGCCCCTGAGGAGGTCTGTTGGGATGCTTTAGGGCTTCCTTTGCAAAGATCCTGGTTTACATTTTGTCCGAGGACAAAACATCCTGCTAAACCTAACTAAAACAAACTATTCAGATCCCAATAAATAGTGTTGTTCTTAGTTGCAATCTGCTCTTCCCGATGTGTGTCTGTACAGAGTATGTCTGCATGGTGTGATTATCACAGAATCAGACAGTCGTTTAAAAATAATTTGGCTGTGTACACAAAAGCAAAGCATGCAGAAAACCAATTTCAGGACAAGTCAAACAGTACATGTGGTGGCAAACTACAAAAAAAAAACAACATTTGTGTTCTCACCAAATAGCATTTATGTGTGGAAAACACCATAATCTTAGTTTTTCAGAACTGAGATCGTTCAAATAGGCACGACAGGTTTGTTAGTTTAGCTCATTTCATACACAGAGGCAATTCAACGTGCTGCCCATTAGCAAGAAAAGCACTTATAAAGATTGTAATTAAAGTGTGAGCAGTTACAGTGCAGAAGGTGCAGCATAGAAATAATCATTCAAAGGCTGATGAATACATGAACGTTTTTAATTTTATTTAAATGTTACTAGAATTCGGGCACATTTGAGGTCATGAGGAAGCTGATTCGATCAATGTGATGAGAGTAAAGAGTAAGCATAAATCTATTTAACAGAGGACAAAGTAAACGTTTCTCTACAAGCACTATTGGTTCTCATCATTAACAGTGAAGAGACGTTCAAAAGGTTTGATTCACCTTTGAATGTCAAATCCATACAACACTGTGAAATGTGCCTTCCTGTACTCACCCACTTTAACTTGCGACTGAGTAAAGAGTTTATTTATGTTGCTGTCAGGAGAGCACAGAGAGCATCTCCACTAGTAGAATTAGCCATTAGCAACAGCAGCTCCAGCCCTTTTCAGATGACACACAATGCTAGCAAATCAGTGTAATTTTTTATTTTATTTCTTTTTATTTTTATTTATTTATTTAAAAGGAAAAGAAAGAACACAGTGATACAGAATCTCGATTATAGTAACCAAAAATGTGTAGGCTGACGCCTAGCTTTTTATGCCTACCCTATTTACTCAATCACATTACTTCTGAAAAAATAAAATAAATGACAATAATAAGATAAAAGTAATGTAATAATAAAAATGAGAGTGAGATAAAAATAATAATTATGATACTAATAATAATTGAAATAAACTGAGCAACAACAACCACAATGTTTAAGTTTATGTTTATATATTTAGCAGACGCTTTTGTCCAAAGCGACTTACAAGTGATAATCGGCATTTTGCCCTTGAGGTTAACAACAACAATAACAACAACAACATTGACATCAGTCATGGAGAGTAGGGAACAAGGAGTGGACAGTAGAGAGGGGGGACAGGTGCAGGCCATAATTCAGCAAGAGGAAAAATACCCAGAACTAAAGACAGAACTATACAAAACTACCAGTAATCTTAATAAGTCAATGTATGATGATGATCAAAACAGAGATTTAAATACTATAACTTGTGCAAGAACATTACATTTTCATTCACATCTATCAGATACACTAGCTCACATACGGTCATTATGGTAGTATGACATCATCTTCTTGACGTACATTTTTTAAAATGATTTAACAGTTTTACATTCCCTGATTCCAGTGTCCAAGTTATTCCATAATTTGACTCCTACTGTTGTGCAACTCTGACTTCTAACATTTGTTCTTACTTTCTCTCTGACAAATTGTCCTTCTCCCCTTAGTTCCTACTGAGTTTCTTTGACTTGGAATAGCTTCTGAATACAATCTGGAAATATTTAAATTTGTACTTTATAGAATACTTGTGCTGTTTGTAGTTGTACCAGGTCTGTAAATTTAAGTATTTTTAGTTTTATAAACAGGGGGTGTGTTGGTGCATGGTAATCAGAGTTGGTAATTACTCGTATTGCTCTTTTCTGTAGTAAAATTGTCACGAACGTGCGTGCCTGGTGAGTGGAGCGGTGATCAGATGAGGATCCAAACGCGGGGAGGAAGAAGGAAAACAGGCAGGTACTTTTACCATTAGTTTCTTTAACGAAGCACGCTGGACACTGAAACAATGACACGACATGGAACACAGAACAGAAGGGGTTTAAATACACGAGGAGAGGGAGCTATGGTGATTGGGAAACAAGAGGCAGGTGGGAGCAATTAACGGAGACACCGACTAAAACCTAAGAGAAGACAGGACAGGGCGTGACAGTACCCCCCCCCCCCCCCCCCCCCCCTCAAAGGGCGGATCCCAGACGCCCATAGGAACAAGGAGCAGGGCGGGAGGAGGGGGACCTGGAGGGAGGGCCCAGAGGAACCGAGGGACCACAGGAGAGGCGGCAGGGATCAGCAGAGTCAGGAGGCCTGCGCCTGCGGCAGATGAGGAGGCGACGGGCCCTTGGAGGCCGGCGCCTGGGGCAGATGAGGAGACGAGGACGGACCCTTGGGGGCCTGCGCCTGGGGCAGATGAGGAGGCGACGGTCCCCTGGAGGCGGACTTCAGGGGAGGCGACGTCGTCAGATGAGCCGACTTCAGGGGAGGCGACGTCATCAGACGAGCCGACTTCAGGGGAGGCGACGTCATCAGACGAGGAGACAGATGAGCCGACTTCAGACGAGCCGACATCAGAGGACACGTCGACTTGGGAGCCGACTTCAGAGACGACTTCAGAGGAGGCGTCGACCCTTGGCTTGGAGGCGTCGACCCTTGGATTGGAGGCGTCGACCCTTGGCTTGGAGGCGTCGACCCTTGGATTGGAGGCGTCGACCCTTGGATTGGAGGTGTCGACCCTTGGATTGGAGGCGTCGACCTGGGAGACGACTTCGGACACTTCGACTTGGGAGACGACTTCGGACACGTCGACTTGGGAGCCGACTTCAGAGGAGACGTCGACTTGGGAGCCGACTTCAATGGAGGCGTCGTCAGACGAGCCGACTTGGGAGGCGACGTCGTCAGACGAGCCGACTTCAGAGGAGGCGCCATCAGACGAGCCGACTTGGGAGGCGGCGACATCAGACGAGCCGACTTGGGAGGCGTCGACCCGTGGCCCGGGGGCGTCGGCTTCTGGCCCGAGGGCGTCTCCTTCCATCAGCTTCTGGTTCTCCGGCTTCTGGACCGCCGGTCTCCAAACCGCCGACTTCTGGGCTGGTACCGTCTGCTTCTGGGCTGGAACCGGAACAGTCTGCTTCTGGGCCCGCATCGTCTGCTTCTGGGCTGGTTCCTGTGCTTCTGGGCTGGTACCGTCTGCTTCTGGGCCCGCACCGTCTGCTTCTGGGCCCGCACCATCTGCTTCTGGGCCCGCACCATCTGCTTCTGGGCCCGAACCGTCTGCTTCTGGGCCTGCACTGTCTGCTTTTGGACCCCCCCCTGGAACAGGCCTTGAGTGAAAGAGCAGTGCTAGTGCTGAAGACAGGGAGCGCAGAGCGTCCAGTCGGAGCTGATTAGAATGGGCGCTCTGTTGAAGCCGGACCAGCTCAGCCCGTTGACTGGCCAGTTCAGTTGGCTGGATTGTGGGTGTGGCTCCACCTCCCACAGATGACAGAGGAGCCGAGTGGACCGGAGGCGGGACAGCTGGTCCAACCGGGGATGGGTCCACGCAGCTGCGTCCAGCCGGAGCCATGAACAGTTCGTCTAGCTGGAGCTCAGCGAGCAGGTGGTCCAGCTGGAGCTCAGCGAGCAGATCGTCCAGCTGGAGCCCGCGGAGTTCAGCGAGCAGATCGTCCAGCTGGAGGACTTGGAGTTCGATGGTCTGACGAACCTGGGCTGTCTCAACCTGCAGACTGGCGTGCTTCGCCCACAGGGCTGCGAGCGCAGCTCCTCCTCCTGCAGACGCCGATTCGGCCGGAGACGGGACCGCTGGTCTGACCGGGGGCGTGTCCGAACTGGCTCGCAGAGCACGGCCAGCGGCGGGCTCGCAGCTCCGTCCTGAAGTGCAGGGCTGCGGTGGATTCCGGCGTCTCTCCCCTCGCCGTGGACCGACCCCGGGGGAGCAGAAAGCCAACCTCGTGCCCTCGAAGCCGGAGCGATCCCGGAGCGTCTCTCCATCCAAACTCCCGTCCGGTTCCTGAAGGGCGGCGAGGAACACCGAGGCAGAAGGTCGGGAACGCCGTCTGCGGCGAGGCGAAGCTGGAGCTGGGGAAGGAGAAGCCGGTCGATAGTCGGCGGAGAGGAACTGGAATAGATACTTCCATGGGAGGATCTCCCCGCTGGACCCTTCAGAAGGTCGTGTCATTCTGTCACGAACGTGCGTGCCTGGTGAGTGGAGCGGTGATCAGATGAGGATCCAAACGCGGGGAGGAAGAAGGAAAACAGGCAGGTATTTTTACCATTAGTTTCTTTAATGAAGCACGCTGGACACTGAAACAATGACACGACATGGAACACAGAACAGAAAGGGTTTAAATACACGAGGAGAGGGAGCTATGGTGATTGGGAAACAAGAGGCAGGTGGGAGCAATTAACGGAGACACCGACTAAAACCTAAGAGAACACAGGACAGGGTGTGACAAAAATGGGTTTTATGTGAGATTTGTAAATGTTTCCCCAGACCACCAGACAGTACATCATATGAGGAAGTACTAATGATTGGTATAAGAGTAATAATGATTTTCCATTTAGAATATGTTTAGATTTATTTAACACTGCAATAATTTTAGACATCTTAGTTTTAACATTTTCTGTGTGCGGCTTCCAGCTCAGCCTTTGGTGTAATGTGACACCCAAGAATTTAATTTCACTTACTCTTTCTATTTCTACCCCATTTATTATTAATTTAGAAAGATTGTTTTGTTTTTGTTTTCCAAATATAATATATTTAGTTTTACTTAGATTTAATGATAATTTGTTACTGTCAAACTAAGTCTTTAGTATTTTTAGTTCACTTCCAACCATATTCAATAGTTGTTCTATGTCTTTCCCTGTGACATACATATTGGTATCATCTGCAAAGAGAATGTAGTTCAATTGATTGGTTACTTTATTGATGTCATTTATGTAAAGTGTGAATAACTTGGGTCCTAACACTGAACCTTGAGGTACCCCACAGTACACCTGTTTTGTAGATGATTTTAGATTTTTGATTTCTGTGAATTGTTGTCTTCCTGTTAAGTAGCTTTTTAACCAGTTATATGCTGTTCCTCTTACGCCATACTTATATACCGTAAATCCTCTAATACAGGCCCGGGCCTGTATTTGACTCAAGCTCATCAAGCTTCAGGCCTTTATTGGAAGGAGGACCGGAATTAGAGGCAGGCCTCAATTTCTATTTGAGCAAAATGAACTAATGGGTCGCTCGAGTTTTTGACAATTAAAATTGCGCCCACATTTTCAAAAATAAGCACATTTCTTTTAACAACGGTAGTTTCTGCTTCAGCCCTCTCCCCGCTCCCCCAGCGCAGCGGCCGCAAACTCACTGATGCGCCTGCAGCCTCTCAGAGTTCCTGCTGCTCTAAACATTAAAATAATTATTTCATTTTCTGTTCCTCACTTCTGATTACCTTCAATGGTGTCTGTTTGTTGCAACCACCAGGTACAAAAACTAACTTGTTTTTATTTGACTATTTTTCTGTTCTGCCTGTTTATTATCTTCCTGCATCTCCTCTCAATCCTAAAGTAAAACTGCTACCTGGCTTCATATATATTCACCTTATGAGTTACCTTTGAACTGCAGTTCTAAAAGATCTACCGACCGTTAAAACAGCAGAGTGCTCACCGGCCTCATCAGTTAGGTGCGTCACCGAGGACAAAACAGGTGATGCGCCCTGATCCACAGCAGCGAAACGCATCAGCCACAAATAAAAGAAGGAAAACATAAAAGGAAATGATCCGACATGAACGATTGCGTGTTAAATTAGTTTTGAGGTGGCGACATCTGATTTGATAATGTTACTGTGGTCGTGCTCAGGACGCAGATGTCTGGAGCGCGTCAACAATCAGAGCTTTGCATGCGCAAGCTGGTTAATATGAGGTTAGGATGGGGGTGAGGGGAAGGTTAAATTGCAAGAGGGTAAACATCACAATTTGGTTAAATGTCCGTTTTACGGCGGGTGTCGGTACCGACGCTCTGGCACAGCGCGTTGCCTCCCGACACACAGGAGCTTGTCACCTGCTGACAGCAGGCTGCTGTCTTTTCCGAGGACTGCATCTTGCCGGTCATTATCACGTGACAGCGACTAGTCGATGACAGGCATAAAAAGTCACTATAGAGTGGTGAAGTCGACTAGTTCATACAACCCCTGCTACTGCTCCCCAGAGTATTCTGCAGCATAATCAGCACATTCTCTTTGAACTTGATATCAAATTTTCGCCTCCTCTTCGTCTCCGCATGGTTAAAGTTACCCTTGCGGTCTATCACTGGCAAATCAAAAGTGAGACGGATGACACAACCGCCCCCCCGTACTTGCTTGTTACCACATTCCACCCGGCCACAATAAAAAACAGGCCATTATTCACCTCCGCCGACTCCGACACCGGCCAAAATATGATACCCGGCAGTTAATTAAATACAAGCTAATATTAGAGGATTTACGGTAATTTGGTTAGCAGGATATTGTGATCTATTGTATCAAAGGCTTTCTTAAGATCAAAATAAATTCCAATTGTATCATTTTTTTATTATCAATCGCTTTAGCTATTTCCTCTACCATGCTAATTGTTGCCATTGCCGTTGATCTTTTTGTTCTGAATCCATACTGATGCTCACTTAGTAGATTGTTATTTCAATGAAATCATCCAATCTGCTTACAAATATTTTCTCTGTTATTTTGGAGAACTGAGACAATAGAGAGATTGGCCTGTAGTTGGATGACTGTCTTTTATCACCTGATTTAAATATTTGTATAACTTTCGCAATTTTCATTTTACTGGGGAAAATACCTGTTTTAAATAATTGATTACAAACGTATGCTAACAGGTTTGCAATACATTCTATTATGCTTTTTATTAATGACATGTCAAAACCCTCAGAGTCTTTTGATCTATTGTCTTTACATTTTTTTTTACAGAGGAAATGACTTCTTTTTCGTCAGTGTCCTTAATAAACATGGTATTTATACTAGCAGTTATGTGTTCAGTAATATCAATTTCACCTATGGGTTTTCCTATCTTATTAGCTAGATTGGTCCCGATATTTACAAAATAATCATTTAGTGCATTAGCAATTTCTCCATGTTCATTTATAGGAATTCCATTTTCACTGGCCAGAGCCTCAATTGGGCTTTTTTTGCTATCCTTATTATTAATAATATTTTTTAGTATTTTCCATGTTCCTTGGGTATTATTTTTGTTTAGTTGTAGTAATTAGTCATAGTATTCCTTTTTACTAATTCTAATTATAGTTGTTAGTTTGTTTTTATATGATTTGTATCTTTTTTCTGCCTCTTTTGTTCTTGTTTTTATGAATAGTTTATATAGTGTATTCTTCTTTTTACAGGCATTTTCTAGCCCCTTTGTCATCCATGGCTTATTATTTTGTTGTTGTTTTTGTTTTCTAATTGGACAGTTTTTTATTGTAAAATTCAAGTACTTTTGTTAAAAAGGTTTCACATGCTTTACTTGGATCATGCTGTTTATATAGTCCTTCCCAGGATTCGTTCCTTAAGTCAGTTTTAAATGCTGCAATGTGTTCTGCTGTTCTGCACCGGGTCAGTTTGGGCCCTTCTATTTTTGTGTTATTTCCAGTATTTTTCAAGGTTTGTATGAAGGCAAATACTGGAACATGGTCACTAATATCATTGATGAGTAACCCGCTACTTATTTTATTTTCTCTTACATTTCTGAATATATTTTCTATTAGTGTTGCTGTATTTACTGTTATTCTGGAAGGTTTTGTGATCAAAGGAAATAAGTTGGTGGCGTACATTGTGTTTATAACATTGGCGGTTTTAACGTGTTCGTTTGGATTTAACAGGTCTGTATTGAAATCACTGCATACTATTATCGATTTTCTATTCACTTTGTCATATATCTCGTTTACTCTATCTGTGAACGTCTGGAGGCAGTTTCCAGGTGTTCTGTAAATACAAGAAATGATTATATTCTGAGATTTTTCAATATTTATCTCCAGAGTTAAGCATTCATAGATGTTTTCAACTGTTTCAGTCATACGTTTGAGCATTGTGCATCTCAGGTCATTAGCTGCATAGATGCAACCCCACCTCCTTTTTTATTTCTCCTGTTCATTGTGAATAGTTCATATCCATCTATTTCCACTTCAGTAAGTATATCATTGTCTAGCCAGGTCTCCGATATGGCAATTATATAGAATTTCTTAAAGTTTTTCAAGTAGTCCTTTATTTTGTTTAGACTTCTGCTGTTGAAGTGGATTATTGACAATGCTCCGTCCATATTCACATTATTGTTAAAGGTTTCCTCTGTGTAATATTCGCAGTTGTTTGTATTATTATAGAGATAGTTTTCTGGATCTATGTGGTTATGTAATTCGTATACTTTATATTCTGTGTGGTCTGAAGATTGTGTCATCATTATTCTTATGGTTTATTTTGCCTGCGTTCATTTCCATAGTCACTCCTCCAGCTCCTCTATGTGTTTAATCGCTAAGACTTTGGCTTCCTCCGGTGACCCATTTAGTTTAATGAATATTTTACAGTTTGCTGTCCATGTTGACTGTATTTTTCTCAGTTTTTTTTTTTAAGATACGTGCCATCCTTGCAATCTCTGCATTTTTCTTTGTTAAATGTTCATTCATTGAATGCTTCAGTTCCTTTGAGTTTTTTCCCTTGTTTGAGGAGGGCATTTTAAAATGTCCTGTTTGTGAATCGTAAAATTATGGCAGGTTTGGCATCTTTGTTTTTATGGGGCAATGGATGGCAAGCTCCAATATCTGTGTTAGATGTGGCTATTCCTTTATTAGTAAGGAAGGTCGTCACCTGGTTCTCCAGAGAGTTCATGTGCATGTCAGTGAGCACCTCACCTTCCTGCTGTGTAACTGCCCTGGCATAAGACCAGGGCTTGATCTCAAATCGGCTGATGATGACATCATTCATGCGGGTGTACTGCTCGAGTTCTGTTATACGGCCTTCCAGACTTATAATCCTCCTGTCGTTCTCCTCATTTAGATGTTTTAGCTCTTTAATTTCTCCTACGAGATCCATGATCATCTTCTGCTGCTTAGCAACTGTAGATAGCTCTTCTGACATGAAGTCTAAAGCTTTCTTTATCTCCTCCTTTTCTTCTTTGTTTTTAGGTGGCATTTTTACTTATAGTTGCTGCTGTGCTGCTTCTTGTTCACGAGCCGACCATAGGATCCACACGCCTCCACTGCTGTTTCCAGGCCCTTCTCCGATCGTTGTATCTACTCATCACCGACCGTAGAATCCACCCGACGACGCCGTCTCCAGGCCCGGTAGAGCCTGGTATAGTAGCTCTGGTGGAACCGCGGCAGGTTCGACGTTGGGCCGGGCTGGTGTAGTCGCGCTGGGTTCAGCTTTGGGGCGGGCTGGTGTAGCTGCGCCGGGTTCGGCGTTGGGCCAGGCCGGTGGAATCGCGCCGGGCTCGGCTTTGGGCCAGGCCGGTGGAACCGCGCCGGGTTCGGCTTTTGGTTTCGGTTTGTTTATTTCAGACTGGCTTTATCCATCTGTGAGACGCAGCTGCTTTTCTCAGTTCCCAGTTAAATCCCGGCCGGAGCGTACTGTACGTAATGCTGCCACCAAGATGTGTTTTATGAAAGCAGCGTGGCAGCATGGCGATGCGGGACTTTAGTGGCATTTGTGCCGCCGTGCTTGGTAGTAATATGGCTGCAATGCCAGACCTTTAGGAACGGCTTGTCAAAAAAATGTGATGAGCGCAGCTTCAATTGCAATAAAGTCAGTATGGATGTCCACGGCAGCACAGAGACTGCCCACATACCCCCTTTATACCGCCATTGTGTATTCTTTTGTAAAAAGAACACTATTGCACCTCATTACTACCACGGTCTGACCACTTATAAACGACCTAAATAGAATCCAATCCCATCTTTAGCGCCATGGTGTGCCGTTTCTAGGACACTCCATAGACTAGAATTGATTCCACTGCCATTCCACGCCACTGATGCTTCCAGTGTGAGAGCTGGCTAAGGCTCCCTGATGCCGGCTCAGCGTTAAAAGTAGGGCTGCAACGACTCGTCGACGTTGTCGACAAATATCGACAATAGACATAGTCAACAATGAATCTCATTGTCGACATTGTCGCCAGACGTGTTTTTTCCGACGGAGTGAGGCATCTCACTTCATTACAATCTCTGCCGAGAGTCGCACATGCGCAATAGCTTCTCTGCTGAGTGCCAACAGAAATGGTGGCGTCCAACACAGCAGCTACGCGTACCAAAACATCTAAAGTTTGTGAGCATTCTAGCCTTGATTCGGCCAATAAATAGATGACCTGCATTATTTGCAAAGCAGTCCTTGCGTATCACGGCAGCACCTCGGTGATGCATGAACACTTAAAGAGAAAACACGTCGGACAGTTGAATGAAACAGAGTCTGACTCGCCTCAGTAAGATTTAAATAACACGAAAGCCAAAATGTTTTGTTTTGTCTTTTGTGTCATTTTTACATGTTTTAAACGTATTTTCGCTTTAAAAAAAGAGAGATTTAATGTTATGCCCGACTGTGCCTGACAAAAGTATTTTAATTTTAATTATGCATTTATGTCTATACTGACTGAGCACTGTGCCTAATTGGTGTTAGACAGTAGCCTGGCAAGCCAGACTAAATAAATGTATTATTTAGTCTGGCAAAGCTCCATTGACGGCTCTCGGTTGTGGGGCGGGTTCTACCGTTGCCTTTCAAATGATCTCCGCACTCCACTGGACAATGAATGTGACATACTCTTGTTTCACTCTGTTGCATCATCCCACCCACCAGGCATATAGAGTGGCCAGATTGGCCCACAAAGCGGATGAAGCTCTGTGATTTGTTCACTAAGCAGATAGAGCACTATGATTGGCCCACCATTATGGACCAATCACAGCTCTTTATGTGTTTGAAACCCCTCTAGAGAGCTGTGATTGGCCAGCCAGAATGCTGTTGGGGCTGCAGAGGTTCCAGTGGAGAATTCCTAGACCAAACTTTGCATAGTAAGAATTTGGTCTAGTTCACTAGGCTAGTTAGACAGGGCATTTTTATTTACTTTTAGTATGAATTGGCCTATCAGCCGCAAAGTTCAATAAAATATTAATTTTCCACTGAAGTACCCATCTTTCTTGTGTTTATTATCATTTTTCACACAAGCAAAGCAATCTCATGCAAAATTTAAGAAAAATTGAATAATTTTCCGATTAGTCGACTAATCGTTTCAATAGTTGGCGACAAGTCTACTGTTAAAATAGTCATTAGTCGCAGCCCTAGTTAAAACAGAAGATGTGTCGCTGTTAGCCAATCAGAGGTAAGTTGTTGCAAATTGTTGATATTAATGAGTAAGACTCTAAATCCTGCTGTTTTCAACAGGAGCACGAAAACTCTTTCTCATGTCGGAAGACTCTCAAGGAATTTATTCATAGACAACTGCAAATTTAGTGAACAAAAATGGTGCAGGGCAAAGTCCCTCTCTAAAATATATAAACTATCACTTTAAATACAGCCTCTCTGATGGGAATCTTCCCTTGTTTTACCACAATCTTCATCTGCAAACTCTTAAAGGGAATTCATCATGAAGTGCTGACTTTGCAACTATTGAGCCATTACATAATGACATCATTATCCAGTGGGAGACATGTGGTCACCCTAATGGAAGGTAAGTCAGAAGTTTTTTACTTCATTGAACCTCTCAGTCAGAAACATCCGATTGATTTATTTAAAGCATGGACCACTTAACCATTCAGCAGCTCCTTTAGTTTCTGAAAACACACCATAAAGCAACAGGTGCAATGAGGCTGCAAATGGTACGTATTAATTTTACCACCTGATAAGTTCTGCATTTTACAAAGATTAAAAAACATGACTGTTTAGTAAAACATTTCATCTTCTAAACCACCATTTTTCTTTCATTTTCTCCCATAAAAATGAGAAAGTTGGATCAAATAATCACCCATCAGCCAGTTTGTTTTATGACACTGATGTGAGCTTACTTCCACATCAGAGGGCTATCTTCTGCAGAGCATAAACAAAGTGATTCCATCAAAGATCAGAATAAAAAAAGTCTTTTGCTTTAAAGAAACATTCATCAGAAGAAACAGGATTTTTGGCCGTCAGATGCTTGGTTTGGTTAAGAATCGCTAAAGCATCCCGGTGAATTCAGCTTCAAATGGCAAAATGAAAGTAGTAAAAAACGCAAATTGAAAAAAATGAAGCAATTAGGCAAGAGATTTTTTAATTTGATCCCAATCTACTAGCTGTCATTTACCTACGCCAGCTTGTTCAGAAGAAACATGACCGAGTTGTGTTTGGAGTTTTTGAATGAGTTCGACACTGAAACTATCAATCGTTGTTTTGCTTCACCCTGATTCCTGCTGGCTCACAGTTGTCACAAACAATGTCAGCGACAGTTTCTCAAAGCACCCAAACCATAATTAAATCTCCGCTTCTCAAATGCCAGCATTTGGGCTGGCATGTATTCAATATGGGTTGGTAATTAGATTCTTCTAATTTATTCATCTCAAAATGATAATTGTTCACCTTGACATAATTCAACTATGTGTGATCCATAGCTGCAGAGTGCCCTAATTGCTTTCACAGAGTCGAGGAAATAGGAAAAGAAAAGTTAATTCTGGAACAAAAACAAAACAGTAAACAAAAAAAACAAAAACAAAAAAAAAGGATTTAATTTCTCGAGCTTCCTAAAGGTTTGGAATTGTGCACATTTTCTGACTGTTTTACTAGTATTGTTAAATGGTAAATGGTCTGTATTTGACAAAGCGCCTTCTAGAGTCCTGGAACCCCCGAAGAAGCTGTACAACACACTCAGTCATTCACCCATTCACACACAGGTGGTGATGAGCTACGATGTAGCCACAGCTGCCCTGGGGCGCGCTGACAGAGGCAAGGCTGCCGAGCACAGGCACCACCGGTCCCTCTAACCACCACCAGCAGGCAAGGTGGGTTAAGTGTCTTGCCCAAGGATACAACTACAGCAACAGACTGAGTGGGGCTCGAACCTGCAACCTTTCGATTATGGGGTGAGCACTTACCGTCGCCTGTTACCATAATCCTACCTAAAGCTGGGCAGACACTGTGCGACTTTTTCACTCGTAGCACTCAGCTTCAGCTCAAACTGTACGACTTCCTCGCAGGGCAGATCTCACGAGTCATGTGCTCACACTGTACGACCCAGTTCTCTGATGTGACCTGACTGCTCACACTGTACGTCTGGTAGCAACACGTCGGACCTAAGAAACATGCTAAAAATAGCAGTTTTTACACAACACGTCAGACTTTTTTGTCTTGTTTTGCCTGTTGTCCTTCGGGAGTGCTGCAGGAGGACACACAGGGATTTATGGGGGTTGGATGAGGAAAACGAAATAAAGAAAGTAAATCTGTGTTTTGTGATCAGTTTAATTTGACATGAACACGACAAACACGCTTTCTTGACAATCTTTGTCACTGTGTGTAAAAGACGTGTAGAAATAAAACAAACAACGTGTGTTATTAGGGAAATAGCGGGCGAGCGGTGTTGATGCATGATTGCGCATGCGCCGTGAGCGTTTCTGGTACTTTTTGGGTTGCAGCCGCTCGCTGCACCGCTTCAACCCTCATGAGGAATGAACAAAATATCAAACACTCCAGAAGTCCGTGCGAGCTCACGATTGCTGATCGGTAGTTGGTCACGTGGTGTTAATCGCCTCTCGTAACCCACTGTACACT
>SSNQ01034269.1:2500-10143 GCA_006942095.1 Nothobranchius kuhntae
AGCCCCACACGCCCGTGAGGTTTTAATTATCAGCCTAAAGACAACTTCTGTAATGCCTTCATGATGACCCACAATGCCCGGGTTCTGTCTCATACAGCACTGCATGGCCTGGATCAGGTATGATTTTTATTATTTATTAATCATTTATTTCTTAAAGGGGACATGCTGTACCTCTTGTACTTCTACACAATATAACGGAATATGTTTTAATAAAAACAAAAAGATATCAAAGCGTTAAAAACTCAAACTTCACTTGGATACGACTGAATCTCGGCTGTCTCAACTGGGTTGGTGCCAGAGTACCTTACTGGGACTTTTATAAACAGCGCTGAGAAGCAGATGGTTCCTGAAACCAAACGGCGACAGAAAACAGATTTGGTGTCTGTCACAAGACGGCAAGAGGCGGCAGACCCACGTGGCAAAGGAGGACACAAAAAGCGAAATTTGCATTAACTCATTCGCTGCCAGCGTTTCTCACCGTTTTTACAGTTTTTTTAAGAGTCACAGAACGTTGCGCGCTAGGATGATGTCGACGCCAAAACAACCAAATCAAAGCAGAGACTCACCTCCTACATCAGGAAGAATCCGCTCGTTTCGAGCGTTATCCGTTCTTTCCTAATCCGTTGTCGAATTGTGATCTGCAGAAGATTTTCCGGTTCGAGCCTCACTTTTTTTTTACAACAGCGGCCCAAAAACGATCTCCTAACACGTGGATGTTCTGCTTCCTGATCACGTGACGTGACGTACGCGGATGAAGATCAGCTTTAGAGCTGAGATGTTTGTTCTCATGGCGCGGGGGCTCGTCCGACGCTCACACAGTAAAAAAAATGCAAATGTAGGTCATGGTCTGTTTACAGGTGTTCCATTTTCATTTGGCAAGTTTTTTTTTTTCAAGTTTCATAAACGTGCCCCTGTTGTGATGTTTGGGAAAACGTGTCTAGTCTCTTCAGACGTGTGAAGCAGGTCTTTAGTGAGTAGATGATTGAATGAGATTGATGCAGCCATTGCCACTAGAGATGCTCTGATTTGATCACGTGGTCAGAAATCGGTCCAACCATGTGATTTTTAGGAACTCGGAATTGTTTTGAAATGTTTGTAACTTGGACGTATTTTTAAATGAACATCAAAGGGAGTGTAATAAACACGTGTAATGTGTGCAAACTGGGCAGACTGAGGTGGAAGAGGCAGTGCTGCATTCAGTTCTGATGCACTACCTTAAAAAACGGACCAGCTGCAGCTATTCGGTTAAGCCAGCCGACACTAAAAGATACACACACTCAACAAAAATATAAATGCAACACCTTTGTTTCTGTGCTGATTTTTCATGAGATGGACTTAAAGATCTAAAATTCATTCCAGGTACACAATATTAACATTTCTCTCAAACATTGTTCACAAATCAGTCTAAATGTGTGATAGTGAGCACCTGTGCTTTGCTGAGATAATCCATCCCACCTCACAGGTGTGCCACATCAAGATGCTGATCTGACAACATGAGTAGTGCACAGGTGTACCTTATACTGCCCACAATAAAAGGCCACCCTGGAATGTGCAGTTTTTTTGCTTTATTGGGGGTCTGGGGACTCAGATTGAGTTTATCAGATTGGGGGGGTGTTCACAGAGGTAACTACTCCATCGTCAGAGATCTGATTGGCGGGAATTCGTTTTCTCACAGGAACTGCGGGGCCTCGCATTCGTGTTCCAAAACGTTTGCAAGACAATGAGGTAGATGAAACCCATTTTTGACCAAACTCACCAAACTTTATTCAGCTAAACTAAATGTTAAAACACACTTTTTGATCATTTAAAAATATCTTTTTTGCAACTGAACTCATCAAATCTCCAATCAGTCACAGAGTTCTCTTTTCCATTGGGAATTCATTTGGAACCAGATTTCAAGATATATAGCTTTACTGTCATGCGTGCAGGTTTCACTTCTTACTTTTAAAGTTATTACAACTAGATAGAAGACAGATTTGAACCGACTAGAACTGGTTTTGATTTAGTTTCAGTAAGTCTGGGAAATGTTGGACACTTTGGGAAGGTTGGAAACCAAACTGAATGAATTGGGACTTTAATTAGGAATAGAACACGACTGGAAAAAGCCACAATTACCGTAAATCCTCTAATACAGGTCCGTGCCTGTATTTTACTCAAGCTCATCAAGCTCCAGGCCTTTATTGGAAGGAGGGCCAGAATTAGAGGCAGGCCTAAATTTCTATTTGAGCAAAATGAACAACCAGTAGAATGAATAAAAATGGGGTGTGTCTATTTGAACCTATAAAATACTAGGTTCATTTATTGAAAATGTACAGTTACCATAACGTGGTACGATTTGCATATAAAACATTAACAACAAGGCTAAATTACAGAAGGGAAGTACTGTATTGTAACAAAACAATAGCAGACATACCTGTACTGCATTTTAAACGCTATTAAATACCGGTATTAGAAAAGGCAACAGCCACCTTACCGCTTCAAAGTTGAATCGTTTCGTCTCATTTGGGTTGTAGTAAAAAATAAAATAAAAACCCTCAAATTCAATTCAATCTTTGTCCAGTTTAAAGTAAAAAAAATAATAAAATACCGGTAATCCTATTCAGTTTAATCCTCATCCAGTTTGATGGGTCGATGTTAAAACGTTTAGCAGCTTGCTCCCCAGAGTGTTCTGCAGCATAATCAGCACGTTCTCTTTGAACTTGATATCAGATTTTCGCCTCCTCTTCGGCTCCGCACCTGCCACGGTTAAAGTTACCCTCGCGGTCTATCACTGGCAAATCAAAAGTGAGACGGATGACACAACCGCCCCCCTGTGGTACTTGCCTGTTACCACATTCCACCCGGCCACAATAAAAAAAACAGCCATTATTCACCTCCGCCGACTCCGACACCGGCCAAAATGTGATACCCGGCCGTTAATCAAAGTCAAAGTCAAGTCAAAGTCATTTATTGTCATTTCTACCACATGTGCAAGACATACAGAGAAACGAAATTAGAGTTTCAGTACACACAATTCAGAGATCAGACATACATGAGCAAGACACATGACAAGAATTGGTGACTGCGGTCATTCGCAACACGAGTCGCGCTACCTCAATGGAATACAGGCCAATATTAGAGGATTTATGGTATGTCACATTCCCCTGGTGACTTGACCATATAGAAAACTTGGTAAACGTGTCGTACTGAACCAACTCAGTTTGGTGTCTCTAGCTGGTCAACAACAGTTGCAGCCCAGAGAGATACTGGCTTTAATAAGGAGCAATGGGATCGATGGGTTTTCCTGACTGAGTCAAATTTAGCAGAAGCATCAATCTTGAAAAAGTGCACTTGTTTTGTACGCTGCGAGTCGACTTGGACAGACTTGCTGAGTCTATGTGGATCATAGAGCCTTCGCCTGAGCGCGGTTTCCTACGACTTCCTGTTCGTTTTTATAACTCTTTGTAGGGAAGGAAAAACTCACTAAAGCATGAATGTCACATTAAAGTTGAAGCAGTGTGTCTATAATAGTGATCACTGTGGTTAACCGGTGGTGATAAAACAGCAGTGAAGTTTGTGTTTGAGCTAAAGAAAGCCTCTCGTGCGTTTTGAAGCCTTTTGTGACAGTTATCTCCCTCCTCGGTGACTCTGGAGGCTGCAAGTCTCTCATCCTCATTTCTCAGATGTGTCTGCCTGCCCGTCACGGCGCCACGAAGGCTCGCCAAATGACTCGGCTCGGAGGCTGAGGAACATTAACTAGATGTGTTATAAGTCATTTGTCTGCTAAAAGATTTTGTAAAACTTTTCGTTTTAGAAGCCATGAAAATCTCTCTCGACCGTTTTTTAAATATTTTGACGAATGAGAGGTCATTCAAAGTTGTCAGATGACTGTTTTAGGAAGAAGCTGTTGTTTTTTAGCGGCTGTGATATTTTTGTCTGTTGCAGAGCGGATGGGAGGAGATGGTCTTTAGCTTCTCTGCCTTCATCTGGATATGGCACCAACACCCCCAGCTCAACGGTAACAACTTTTACTTCATGACATCATCTTTAACTGTTTTTCTACTCGTAGGCGGATTTGTTCGTTTCTGCTGAGAACACGTAGCAGCTATTCGCTGCTTTTATAGCAGCGTTCTGTTTCGGTTTTGTTCAAGTGGCTGATCGATAAAGTTTAATTATTTAGTGTTAGTGTGGATTTAAAACTAATAAACATTTGTTTGTTTTTTCATACCTGAGACGTTTTTTTACATTCATATTAATGTAATATCATAAAAGTCACGATGATCTCTGGCAAACAACAAACTTTGATGCCAGTCAGTGACTGAAGTCTTAAAACAAGAAGAATGATAATCATCAACCTCCTTAGAGCGCAAGTCAGCCCCTACCAGAGTATTACTCCACTCCCACTTCCCTTTTGAAAAATGCAACAAATGCTGTTGCCTAGCAGACCGAGAGGGCGGAGCCACTAACAAATACACACACACACACAGGCTCACAATGACATTGTGACATCATATGGTACCAGCTAACGTTCTAGGGTACCTCTTAGCCAATAGCGATGGCAGATATAAATTCAAATGCAGTGCAGAGTTTTTACCTGGCAACGGCACAACACTGACAGTTTTAGGCAGAAAATTGAAATTTTAACTAAAATGCACTAAAGTGCAAAACTATTGACGACACGTGTCTGCAGCACGATTAGACACGCATTTATATAGTTTATCAGAAAAAAAGCTAATTTAGGGGTGACTTGCTCTTTAAAACTAAAAAAATAACATCTCAAAATTGCATTAAAATTCATATTTTTGATCATATTTTTCGAAATTTGATTTAAATGTTTGAGGTTACAAATCTGTATAAATAATTAGAAATGAGCTTAAATTTATATTTATATGAATGTTTGTTTGCCAATCTATTAAATGGGACTTATAACAACATTAGGTTCTGTTGTCATTCTATGCAACAAATACAGCAAGAATCATGTTTTCATAAATTCACTAGCAAGTGTAGCCTGGCCTGCCAGACTCCTCCTCTGTTTAATTCTGCACAGAGAAAGGGTCTGGGAACTCTCCTATTCAAATAACTCCACCCCGTGAAAATTCAAACCGAGCCAATCAGCGCTGAGCAGCGTACGTCACACACCACAACGCCGAGTTTGTGGAACATGGCGACTGAAGGGGAGTTCGCTGCGGCTCTTTCCTCTGGTCTAAATGACTAGAATGTCTTTAAAACCACGAGTAGAAGCGCTAAAAGCCTTTCTTCTAAAAAGATAAAAGATGGTCGCGCCGTTGCCAGCTAGAAAACTACAGCGTCGTGCGGTACAGTCGGCATTTCCGTCTTTTTTCTGATTGGTTGCTTTTGAGCTGCCTAGTCCCGCCCCTCAACTGCCTCTGCCTGTGAGTTACCAGACTCTCTCTGTGCAGAATTAAACAGAGGACGAGTCTGGCAGACCAGGCAATGGCAACTGAGTCGTTTATGTAAATCATTTGTTTGTCTTTTAAACAATTCAGTTTCAGTTTTTTGACATCAATTCCATTTAAATCCTTAGAGGGTTTCTGTTGCAATGAGTGTTTAGTGGAAAAAACATATTTACACATTAAGTTCAGCAAGTTTCAGTAAAACAGTCGACCTGCCAGAGTTCCCGTGATCAGTTTAAGCTGTGATATCATAAAACTGACTACTGTTATGTCTAGCTCATCACTTGTTTCCCCCCCGCCCATCGGCGGAGTGTAACTGTTGCGTAACGGTGACGTAAACGGCCCGCCGCCTCGTCCGTCTGTCGTTAGAGTTTGGTGAAAGTTAGAGAGTAAGAGGCAGCGTGGCGAGCACCAGGCCGGCGGGAGGACAGCGATTAAATTAAAATCGGATCCAGGATGAGAACATGGTGTTGTTTCACGTTCACTTAGCTGGAGACTAAATGTAGTCCCGTTACAAGTGTTTATCCGTTACCAGTTACCAAACCAGTTAAACCAGTTAAACCAGTTTCACGTAGCTCGATGCTAACTAAAGCTACAACACCTTGTTATGGAAGTAAATGATGCTAATGTTCAGGCTGCATGGTGGTGCAGCTGGTGGCCCTGTTGCCTCGCAGCAAGACGGTCACCAGTTAGAATCCCGTCTTTCTGCATGGAGTTAGCATGCTTTCCTCATGCGTGTGTGGGTTTCCTCCCACAGACCAGAAACATGCATGCTAGGTTAACCGGGTTGAGAGTGTTCATAGGCGTGAGTGAGTGTGTCCCTGTGGTGGACTGAAGACCTGTCCAGATCATCCCCCGCCTCTCGCCCCATGGCTGCTCGCCGTGACTACTGAAGAACACCGGTCTTACAAGCTCTTCACTGGCTCCCGATCACTTACAGGATTCAGTTTAAAGTGCTACTGATCTGTTTTAAGGCACAGCACAATTTGGCCCCTCCTTCTCTGTCTGAACCTTTAAACACTCATGTTCCCAAGCGAAACCTCCGATCATCCTCTCCACATCTTTTATCTGTTCCCAAGTCTAGGCTGAAGTCCAGAGGCGACAGAGCCTTTTCTGTGGCCGCTCCCAAGCTCTGGAACAGCCTTCCCCTACAGATTAGGTCTGCTGACGGTCTTCCTGCTTTTAAGTTTCTTTTAAAAACCCACCTTTTTACCCTTGCTTTTAACTGATCTTATAGTTAAGTAATTTTAGGGTCTACTGGATGGCTCTCAGTGTTTTATCATTTTATTTACTGCTTGTCTGTCTCTGATTGTTGGAAATGTGCTTTATAGATAAAATTGACATTGAAGATAAGGGATGGCTTTTTATTTCACCTCCCGCTTCTTTTCTGGGTCACTTACAGAATGTTTAAAAAACGATTTAATGCTGTTGGACCTGACTTGAAGAGATGCGGTTGCCGTGGTTACGTCCACCTGTTCCAGCCTGGGTGTTTTCTATAAGCTAGTCTCCTGTGGTTAATCAGGGATCCATCTCTCGCTTAGACGCAACTGGACGAGGTGTTTTTCTTTCCTCTGGGGGAAGATAACGAAGCCGTGACACAATGTTTGTGTGATGGACAGATCCACGAGTCCCCCTCCACCGAGGCTCACGGTACAACCGTGTTACCGTGTCAGTTTGAGCTTCCTGGTGTCTGAAAACACGAGGATTCATGAGTCGGGCTGTAATTACAGCCCGACTCATGACGCCTCACTCATTTCCTCCTCTTCTGTTTCCATTCATCATGCTTTGAACTCCTCCTCCACTCTCTTGTCTCCCTTCCTAATCTGCCAACTCTTCCTCCCTGATCCTCCTTCTCTTCCTGCTCTCTCTCCAGTCCTCCAGCTCATCCCAGGAGCGCCTGCACCAGCTGCCCTCCCAACCCACCATGGATGAGCTCCACTTCCTGTCCAAGCACTTCGGCAGCAGCGAGAGCATCACTGATGACGACGGGGGGCGCTGCTCCCCCCACATGCGCCCTCGCTCCCGCAGCCTCAGGTCAGCAGCCAAAAGCCACGAAACGAAAGAGCAGCATCCGCTGCCAAACGGCACGCTGAGCTTTTTCTTTGTGTCTGATCTTTCATTTTTTCTGGTTTTCCACGAAAATACCACCTGGAGGAACACAATGTAGAACTTCCAGTGCATCCAGGGGTCAAGAACTATTTTACAGTCTGACTCCACTCTTAATAAAGAGTTGATAATGCAGCTCCAGCT
>SSNQ01034269.1:13070-31935 GCA_006942095.1 Nothobranchius kuhntae
TCACTACCGGAGGGTTTACGACCCAATGCCACAAACGTACGCCTCATCTACAGGAAGAGCTTTTTTGTGAACTTTATCTTGATCGTGTGATCCCGACCTCTGTTGCTCCATCAGGCCACGGCCCAGATGGAGGAGAGGCTGGCTGAGTTCATCCAAGCCTTCTCACCAGAGAGCGTTCTTCCTCTGGCCGACGGAGTCCTCAGCTTCATCCACCACCAGCTAGCTGAACTGGCCAGAGACTGCTTGGCCAAATCCCAGGAAGGCCTCATCACATCCGTCTACTTCTTTGAGCTGCAGGAGAAACTGGAGAAGCTGCTTCATGATGTGAGTTAAAGCAAATAGTGGCAACAAACTCTTACAAGGCTGACTGAACCATTTACTGAGATGAAGAAGTTTCAGGCTTTTAACAATCAAGTTGAACTTTTCTTTTTCCAATTTGGAATGATTGTACAACCTACAGCTTGATGTTAGCCCGGTTTACCCAATCAGAAGCTAGCTCTGAAGTGTGTCTTTAATTCACCAGCACTACAGCATGATGCTGCCACTGCCGTGCCTGACTGTTAGTACAGTGTTCTCCCTAACCCTCACTTTGACCCACCAGATCTCATCACTGAGACTAAACTGAATCTTTGCCTCGTCTGACTGTCAGTCTTTCCTCCAGAAAGGGTTTTTCTTGCCAGTGTGGCTGCAGATTACACTTTAACTGGAAGGTGTCTCGTTTCTAGCAGAGACACTGGTCTCACTGTAACGGGTGTGTGTTGGTTAATGCAACAAGGTCTATCAAACAAATCCAAAGAGAAACTACCAGTAAATCAGTAAAAGATGAGCTGATTTTCAGCTGATTAAAGCAGAAATCCAGAGAATTATGTTCGTACTGTGACGTAGGCAATACGTCAATTTAAAAGATTTTTGTTAAGCTCAACCTCCGTCCCGTAGAGCCCTGTTTGCATTGGTCAATTAGGTTAGACGTCTGCTTACGTACAGATGTCAATCAGAGTGTTTGAGGCGGTACCTAGATGGATGCAGAGTTAAGGACATTTTTTATGGACAAGTAAATCATTAATATATATTTAAGAAGTCACAGCATAGCAACAATGCTCTGTTATCCCTCTAGAGGTGCACGTTCACAAAAGAGAGACGTTGGACGTTTCTCAACGTCAAGGCGCCTGGCCTTGCGAGGCGATGTTTTGTGAGGCCAGGCGCCTTGCTTACGAGGACACGGTCCTTCCTTGGTCAAAGAAAATGGTTAAATGGAACAGGCTTGCATCACGTGACCGCTGCTTCCACGGCGGTCACGTAACGTCACGTGACACGGGAGATAACGTTATATTTTATACGTATTAGTGTCAACATAAATATATAATGAGCCTTTTACTTTTTAAATTGTGTACCGTAAATCCTCTAATACAGGCCCGGGCCAGTATTTTACTCAAGCTCATCAAGCTCCAGGCCTTTATTGGAAGGAGGGCCAGAATTAGAGGCAGGCCTCTATTTCTATTTGAGCAAAATGAACTAATTGTTCGCTGGAGTTTTTGACAATTAAAATTGCGTCCACATTTTCAAAGTTAAACACATTTCTTTTAACAACGGTAGTTTCTGCTTCAGCCCTCCCCTCCAAGAGGGTAAACGTCACAATTTGGTTAAATGTCCGTTTTACGGCGGGTGTCGGTGCCGACGCTCTGGCACAGCGCGTTGCCTCCCGACGCGCAGGAGCTTGTCACCTGCTGACAGCAGGCTGCTGTCTTTTCCGAGGGCTGCATCTTGCCGGTCATTATCACGTGACAGCGACTAGTCGATGACAGGCATAACAAGTCACTATAGAGCGGTGAAGTCGACTAGTGACTAGTTCATACAACCCCTGCTACTGCTCCCCAGAGTGTTCTGCAGCATAATCAGCACATTCTCTTTGAACTTGACATCAAATTTTCGCCTCCTCTTCGTCTCCGCACGGTTAAAGTTACCCTCGCGGTCTATCACTGGCAAATCAAAAGTGAGACGGATGACACAACCGCCCCCCCTGTGGTACTTGCTTGTTACCACATTCCACCCGGCCACAATAAAAAAACGGCTATTATTCACCTCCGCCGACTCCAACACCGGTCAAAATGTGATACCCGGCCGTTAATTAAATACAGGCCAATATTAGAGGATTTACAGTATATGTTTATTAAATTAAAAATATAAGTGAGTTACTACCCGCTAGCCACCGAAGCTGCAACTACGAAGCAAGTAACCAACCATAGATAACTTCTTTGGATCTAAAAAAACATTTTAAATTAGCTGACTTACTTTTAAACTTGAAAATTGTCCCCGAAGTAGCTGCCGGCTTCTGATCCGCCGTCCTTTTCAAAATACCGCAGTGTGTTCTGGGTAATTTTTGACCAAGGCTAGGCTACAAGACACCTCTTGTGTATCCTTGCTCAGCTAGCTAAACGGCTAACACACGGAGAACACATGCCTCGGTAGAACATGAACATTGGAACACGTCTTGGCGGCTCCCGATGACGTATCTCCTAGGCAACGGGGCGGGACCAAGACATCAAGGCAAGGTTCCTTGGCAATGAGAAACACCCGTTGCTAACAGCCGTATTCATGGAAGTAGGGAGGGAGGGGTTTAAAGGTGCAACACACCTTTCCCACCTCTGGATGGTGCCCTCTGAGAAAAACTTTGGCTTTCCGCTGTAAGGCACCTAAAGTTGTCTCGGGATCCCGGGAGGACAGAATTGGTAGAAACAGCAGCATGAAGAGAAGGTAGTCAGAAAGAATCAGCAGAAGGTCCCACCAAAGCCTCTACAGGTGAGTCTTCAGCTGCTTTTTAAAGGAGACCACTGAGTCCACTGATCTCAGGCTCAGGGAGAGAGAGGTCCAGAGTCCGTGGGCCACAGCAGCAGATGATCTGTCACCTTTGACCTTTAGCCTGGTGGCTTTGGTCACTGGACCTCAGGGACCTGCTGGGGGTGTAGGGACTGAGAAGATCACCAATGTAAGATGGTGCTTGTCCATGTAAGGCCCTAAAGACCAGAACCAGGATCTTGAAATGAACCCTGAAGTTGACTGGTAGAGCGGGTTGTCCAGTAATCGCAGGGCTGCAGGTTCGATCCCGGCTCCCAGCAGAGAATTCTGCTGTTGTGTCCTTGGGCAAGACACTTAACCTGCCTTGCCTGCTGTAGTGGTTTGATGGACCGGTGGCACCTGAGCTTGTTGGCCTCGCCCCTGTTAGTGCACCCCAGAGCAGCCGTGGCCACACAGCAGCCCAGCACCATCACCGTGTGAATGTTTGTGTGCACGTATGGAGAACCCTAGAAGGGTTCACATGCAGGCCACTGATCAATCATGTATTGTTGGTTCTATTTTAAAACACAGAAAAGGTTTCTCTTTACCTTGCTGGCAGGTTCATTCACGGCTGCAAACTTCCTCAGAGCTGACGCTGATGGTGGCGTCACTTCCTACTCCATTTAACCGCGGGCAGCAGAGGACGTTGTCGCCCTCTGTTGCCACCTCTCCCCTCACCGATGATGCAGTCCCATGCTCTGAGGAAGTTTGCAGCCGCGAACGAAACTATCAGCAAGGTAAAAAGAAACCTTTTCTGTGATTTAACCCTCCCACTGTATTTATGGGTGACCCGGCGAGGAAAGTTGACTATTGAGCAGGATTGATGGTTTATCCCTTGAGGTCCACATGGCAGGGGTGAGGTGGTGCTCACTCCTCACCCCTGCTACACGGACCCAAGGGATAAACCATCAATCCTGCTCAATAGTCAACTTTCCTCGCGGGGTCACCCATAAAGACCGTGAGAGGGTTAAAAAAGAACCAACAATGCAGTTAGAAAAGCAACACCGCAAGAACATACCAAAGATGATCAATCATGTATTTCACCAATAATCTTATTAAAGTTTCACACTATTTTAAGCCTTTGAGAGCAAAGATAGGCACAGTTTATGATCAAATATTACTGTTGGCACTATTGAGATGTCATTTATCTTAAATATGAGTAATTTTCATCAGCCTGAGTTTCTACCTGGAAATAAAACACTGCGTTTCAGTGAGGCTCCGCCCACGCCTGCTCCAACAGAATGGAGAACCAGGTGCTGGTTTAGGCTCTGCCTGTCCAGTGGTTAAGGTGTCTGCCTGCCAGCGAGGTTTTGCGATGTGCTGACATGGGTTTGACTCCCGGAGTGGGCAGTAATTTATTTAGTCAGCTGAAGCAGATTTCATTTTTTTCATCCAAGCAGCCTTTTAGTGGATTCACTCTGCTCACCTCACACGGACTCACACTGGCTGCATAAACAAAGCAAGTTATGAAACAGACCAGTCCTTATATTTTAAACCGTTTACCAATAAAGGGTTGAAAACATGATACTGGCAAGTGTAGCCAGAAAAGAAGAAAACGTCACTGCCGCAACCAGAGGGCGATCGTGTGGAAAACTGCACCCCGAGCACTAGACTACCGAGTCTGTGACACAGTACTAGTCGCCTAAGCCACATGTCCTGTGCTAGCCAGGGGAGACAGGTTTTAGACCAGATACGAGCTTCCGGGAGAGGAGGAGGGCCTGATGACGAAATTAGTTTCCATTAAGGCTTTACTGGATTTTCAAAGTAAAACTCTAAATTTGCAGCTGAGAGAGGAAATGGGTTTACCCTAACAGTATCACACGGTACGTGGATTTACCACGATCTGGCCCCTTTAACAGTTTTAATATGAAACCTTTTGTACTTTAATACTTTAGACTTTATGCTCCGATCACTAGTAAAACTTTATTAACTACAACTGGTGACACAAACAGACAGCACGGCTGCAGCTTGAGGCTGTTTAAGTTCATTCAGACATAACACGTCTGTGATAGTCAGAGGTGTCTGACTGAGCGTGTGATTCATCCCAGCAGATAAGGGATAACTGAGAATTTCATCACTCTCTGTGTCGACTTGGCGCCTGTTTTGGTGTTAACTCTGTTTGTGTGATCAGATTTTGAAACGCTTCATCCTTATTTACAAACTCTGCCTTCCCGTCTTTCTCCTGACAGATTCTTTACTTTGTGCATCGATGTCGTCTGATTTCTGTCTTCTAGGCCTTTGAGCGTTCTGAGAGCTCTGAGGTAGCCTTCGTCACAGAGCTGGTGAAAAAGCTTCTCATCATCATCTCCCGACCCGCTCGGCTTTTGGAGTGTCTGGTTAGCTCACACACACGCACACACACGCACACACACACACACACACACACACACACACACACACACGAGCTCTCACGATGATCTGCAAGCCCATATAAGCAGTAGGCAGCGTGATGTGTCCCACTGCAGGAAGGAAAGCAGAACAAGTCCAAACAGAAGTAGAAGTCTCGGCCTGGTCTGCGAGGATGACAAATACATTTGCATTTAGATTAAGAAGAGCTTTTTCCAGAGCAGAGCTAATGCCTTTCCAGACCGTGACCACCAGGTCATTAAAGCCGGGAGATGTCTAAAGCGAGTGTGTGTGTTCCATAACAGGATGTCAGCTGTGCCGCCCTGCATGACTCACGTTGTGCTGAATCGCTTTAGGATTGCGAGCGACAGCAGAAAGACCGATGAGGAGAATTCATTTATTCATTCATTCACTTTCTGTTTTTTTCATTATCGTCCCATGAGCTCCCAGACTTCTGGCATCAGTAGCATCTAATCACCAAACAGTTGGACTGGTTCTGTGGTGGAAATCAGTTACTTAGTGAGCAATAATGTTTACATTCGGGAGACCAGGAGGAGAAACTATCATTCTGAGCATACATGTTTGGTTTATGCATGTGGGAGAAGGTGCTGGAAAATAGTGAAAACTCTTTCAGCTGCTTGAAAAGTGACTGATGTGAAGCGGTGGAAGAATCCAGTGACCTAATTAAATAGAAACTTTTAGCCATTTAACAAACACACCAGGATGTTCAACATTACAGACGTGTTTATGGATTTAGCTTGTTATTGGTTTACATAAAGAACAGAAAATGCTGAGTTATGTAACAGTAACGTGATCTCATCTATGAAGCACGGTGTTGGCAGTGTCATGATTTGGTTTTAAAGGTGTGTTTCCACCGGGTAGTTTTACCGGTACCTCATGGTGTCACGAGTTGGTTAGGAGGAAGTTAGGACCCAAGATGCAGATAACCAGACGGACGAGGCAGGGGTGAAAAAATGAAATAAAATCCTTTATTTATGGGGTAATCCAAAGGCAGGGAGCCAAAAACCAAAAATCCAAAATGACTAAATAGAGATCCAAAACTCTAGAAGCACTGGAGACACTAGAGATCAAACGAGAAGGCTGACAGAAAACAATGGACCGACAAACACATAGAGACACAGACAGGGTTATATACACAGGGGAGGATGAGAGGGAGATGGGCTGCAGGTGTGTGGGGAGAGAGAGACCAGGTGAACTCAATTACTAATCAGGGAGGAAACTAACATGATCTAAGAATAAAACCTAAAGACAAGAAGAGCAGGAAACACAACTAATATTCTAAGGAGGGGAAAAAACCTCAAACACCGATGGAGAAAAACACACTAGAGAGACTAAATAATATGAACAGCTGTAACTAAAGGAAAATGACCAGACCTAAGAATAAAACCTAAAGACCTGAAGGGCAGCAAACATAGCTAATATTCCAAGGGGGGTGGGGGGTGAAACTAGAGGAAAACACTACAAAAAGAAAACCACAGGGGCGTGACTAAAAGGGGGCCACGGGAGCACAGGACCTGAAAGGGGGAAACCTAGAGGGCAGAAAATCTGGGGGCAAATGGGGAACACCAGGAAACACAAGAGGAGGACGCAGACAAGGACACATGAGGGCGCTAGGAGACACAAAAGGAGAATCTAGAGAGGGATGGAGAACATAAGGAGAAACATGAGGGGAGAAGCAGACTCAGACCATGACACATGACATGCACATCTCCAGTAGAAGCTAACCGTTAGCATTAGCAGCTCCACCACACAGCAGAACTCCTCCAGGCTTGTGTTATTTGTGGAGATAAAACATCAACGTTGCAGAGCAAAAAGAGTTAGTGGTAGAGTCGTGTTGCTGTTAGCCAATCAGACGAGAGATGTCCAGATATCAGGAAGTCTCTAAACTCCGAATCCTGCTGTCGGAAGCTCAACTCAGATGTGGAAATTTTCTAGTTCTTGGAACAGGCGCGTATGAGCTTTTTTTCTCCAGAGTACGACTTACAAGGCATTCAGCCCTACTAGAGACCGCAGCAGATGTATTGATTAAACGAGTGTTCCACGTGTTTGATGTTCATGTCTTAGTAAAGTCCTAAAAGGACTGATTTTGTATGGAGACAGCAGCTGAGAAGGCCAAGCCATCAGATCTCCTGGTCACTTTTCCCTCCCCCAGAAATTTCCCAGAACTCCTTTAGTGGAAACATAGCTGAAGCTGTTGAATAGAAGACACGACAGGTTGACATCATTGATGAAACCACATAATTAGATTATAAAATCCACTGGTCCACTGATCTCAGGCTCAGGGGAGAGAGGTCCAGAGTCTGGGGGCCACAGCAGCAGATGATCTGTCACCTTTGACCTTTAGCCTGGTGCTGCACAACCAGTAGACTTTGGTCACTGGACCTCAGGGACCTGCTGGGGGTGTAGGGACTAAGAAGATCACCAATGTAAGATGGTGCTTGTCCATGTAAGGCCCTATAGACCAGAACCAGGATCTTGAAATGAACCCTGAAGTTGACTGGCAGCCAGTGAAGCTGGAGGAGAAGCGGGGTGATGTGGGTGTGTTTGGAGGACTTGGTCAGAAGCCGAGCACAGGCGTTCTGAACCACCTGTAGACGGTTCAGGGAGGTTCTGCTCAGACACGTGAAAAGAGAGTTACAGTAGTCTAAGCGTGAGGAGATGAAGGTGTGGAGAACTGTCTCAAGTTCAGAGCGGGACAGAATGGGACTCAGCTTAGCAACGTTCCTGAGATGGAAGAAGGAAGAGCGAACAAGAGAACTGACATGAGAATCCAGGGTGAGAGCTGGGTCAAAGGTCACGCCAAGATTCCTGACAGAAGGTTTGATGTGGGAAGCAAGCTGACCAAGAGAGTCTCTGACTTTGGGAACCAGCTTGTCTGGGGCACAGATGAGGATCTCAGTCTTATCTTCATTCAGCTGAAGAAAGCTCCCACCATCCAGGTTTTGATAGAGTCTAAGCAGGTGTGTAACAGCTGCAGCTTAGACATCTCATGGGGCTTAAAGGAGATGTACAGTTGGATGTCATCTGCATAAAGATGGTAGGAGATTCCTTTGAAGGAGCTCAGGATGCGCTGAAGAGGAAGCAGATAGAGGAGGAAGAGCAGAGGCCCCAGCACAGAACCTTGTGGGACACCATGGGTAAGAGAGGTGGTGGAGGACCTAAACGGAGACGGCCCTAGAAAAGGAGCGCTCAGAAAGATAAGAGGAGAACCACTCCAGAGCAGATCCTGATAGGTCGACCCAGTCTCTCAGCCTCTCCAGTAGCAGGTGATGGTCAACAGTGTCAAAGGCTGCAGTCAGGTCCAGCAGGACCAGAACAGAACAGTCCCCTGCATCACTGTGGGTCAGAAGGTCATTAGAGACCCTAAGAAGAGCTGTTTCAGTAGAATGAGCTCTACGAAAACCTGACTGGAAGCTATCATAGATGTTATGTTCATCAAGAGCAGCTGTGAGTTGTTTAGCCACAACCTTTTCCAAGATCTTGGAGATGAACGGAAGTTTAGAGATGGGTCTGAAGCTGCTATGGAATGAAACATCCAGGTACTGGATCAAACTCCTTCATGCAGGACAAGATCAACTGTAACTGGAAGTGTTTAGTTGTTGCTATGGAAACCCAAGGAGGCCACATCAGACACTGGGACCAGTAGTTTATCTGCTGTGGCACAAGGTGGAAATGAGATGGAGAAACAAAACAGTTGTTGGACGTTCTTTAGAAATCAAAGAAAATGATGTCCATTTCACAATTCTGGTTTATTTTCGGATTTGATATTTGTTCTACATTTATTCTACGGTAAATAATCGGAGGTTTTTCTCTCTAACAGTATTTAATCAGTGCTTTGTTGTTGTGGTTTAGTAGTTAATCATTGGTCTGCAGGAGTTTAACCCGGAGCAGTTTTATCATCTCCTGGAGGCGGCGGAGGATCACGCTAAGGAGGGCCATCTGATGAAAACGGACATTCCCCGTTACATCATCAGCCAGCTGGGACTGACCAGAGACCCCATTGAAGGTGAGGGAGAACATTAGAGCACAACACCCTCTTGTTTGGAACGAAAGCACCTGGCTGTTTAATAACCGGACAAATTTGTAACCAGAGATGGTAAACCTGGACAGCTACGACGGCGAGGGTCCGATCACGCCTGAGCCAGACGACTCAGCAGAGGTGAGATCTCCACCTGATCATGTCTCCAGATTCATGGATCTAAAATATTTAAGCCTTGGAGAGATGAGTAGTCTCACACAGACATTAATCACTGTTTTAATAATGCAACATAGTTGGTGTGAGGAGGATAATTAAAGCTGATGCCCCGGAAATTTTACTCCTTCTTTTCATTTCCTCTGATAGTTTGGCATCACAGACTTGGCAAACACACTTTTGTTCAACTAATTTAGCTAATTCATGCTGACGCTGAGGAAACAGGATCTGATCCCCGTCTCTGAGACTCGGGGGGGGCTTTTAGCATTAGGCAGGCGTCCAATGGGGGAATCAACGAGAGGGAGTTAAACAAGAAAAAGGAGGAACTGCTGTGGCCCAAAAATAAAGCTTTTTGGTGTAGACTCTGCTTTTTCTCCTGTTTGGTTATGCTGTATTGTGCTCATGCCAGATTATGATGCTCTGCTCTGTAATCCACAGGGTAAGATTAGAGCCATGAAGCCACCAGGAGAAGCAGACTTCCAGACCATCAAGCTGATCAGTAATGGTGCATATGGGTAAGGGGCATGCTGCGGGACTTCATGTATTCCTTTAGTCTGCAGACGCATGAAGATGTCCTTTCATTCCACCCGTTTGCATGTGAACCAGTGCTGTTTACTTGGTTCGTCACCTGGAGACGCACCAGCGGTTTGCCATGAAGAAAATCAACAAGCAAAACCTGATCCTGAGGAACCAGATCCAGCAGGCCTTTGTGGAAAGAGACATCCTCACGTTTGCGGAGAATCCATTTGTCGTCTCCATGTTCTGCTCCTTTGAGACCCGGCGACACCTCTGCATGGTCATGGAGTACGTGGAAGGTGAGGAAGTGCAGAAGGACGATAAACAATATTCAGAGTCCGTACTTTCACTCAGCCCTGAGACAGACCGAGATCCCTGGAGCAGAAATCTAGAATGAATGTTTTTGTTGAACAGCGTTTAATCCCTGACAGCCTTTTCCCAGTTCATCACTCATTTTCAGCACAAACAGAACCAGTTCAAGTAGGAGCAGATGCTGCAGACACACCTGGAATCTGCTGCATCTGCATTGATTTTATTTACACTATCTGCTATCGCACAAACACGCCCACGACGTCTGAGTTTTCTGCTCGTTTTTTATCTGGTTATTTTTCTCGATTCATGATCTAAAAAGTGAACAGGAACTAAACTGACAGAGAAAAACCAAGACTGCAGAAAAAACAGCGCCTCACTAAGAAGAATCATGTCTGAATCAATAAATGACATTTTGTTCTTAAAGGGACTTTACGGGATTTTGAATTTTTATGCTCGCGATTGCCCCCTCAGGCCAAAAGCGTAACGGCAGCTTCGATAGTAGGCTCGTGCACGAGGCGTGCATGCTGTACGTGCACGCTTCTTAACGAAAATAACAGCTGAGACAGTCCCGTGTGTGTGTGTGTGTGTGTGTGTGTGTGTGTGTGTGTGTGTGTGTGTGGTCCGGAGGACAGGAGAACGTGCAGCTAATTAATTAAATAATTTGGTTCTGTACCTTTCTCTTCAGCACAGCCGACAAAGGTTTATGATGGGTCAGTCCTCCTGCATGCTCAGATCATTCCCTTCCCTTGCTTGAAAAATTGTTCCAAAATGAAAGTTGGACCCACGTCTTTTTTATCTGTGAATTCAATGCCGTTCCGCAAGTCTCAAATAAAAATTTGGGCATCTTACTGTAAAAAAATATACCATTAATGTAAAAAAAAAACTCTAAATAAACTATGTTCACATCCAGAATCAAACCCAGGACATCTGCACAGGAGTCCGATGTTTTACTAGGTGAGCTAAAGCGCCAGTGATGTCTTTTGTATCTGTAACATTTATATCCTTGATGACAGCTGAAACAACGTCAAACCAAAGAACGGTTCGGAGTGAAAATGGCTATTTTGTTGCTAATTAGCAGGAAATATCTAGAAGAAAGTTCTACAGAAAGTAGCTAAGGGTCCTCAGAAATGTAGCTAGCTTTGTCACTAGGCGTTAGGAACAGCGACAAAGTGGCACTGCCTCTCTCTCTGCTGCTAAAGCTACGGATAGCAAATGCTACGGGCGATGCCTGAGCGTGAACGCGCATGAAGCAGCCTGCTCGACCCGAGCGTCTCTCTTTTTCTGTGATTTTACAGAAAAACAGGCAATCGCAGTAAAAATGCCAGGGCTCATTCTACAGGACCAGGGCATTGCAGGAGAATGTATGAAGAAGACATTTATTATTTCTATACATGTTCTGGCTGTCAAACTTCCATAATGCACCTTTAAACCAAATCTGGTTTTTTTTTCCCTATTAAATGTGAAACACGGGACTTTTTCATCTACTGTGGACGACATGAGCACACAAGAGACAAAAGGCCTCTGCAGGAGCTTTGAGGATCTTTTAGATCTGCAAAAGATGCTTAACTCACCCAGGTCTCATTCGTTATTTGGGTCCTGGGTTCACATCCAGGCCTGGGGTCTCTCCGGGTACTCCGGCTCCCTCCCACAGTCCAAAAACATGAAAGGTTGTTTGGTTTCTCTAAATTGTCCTTGGGTGTGGGTGTGCGTGAACGGTTGTCTGTCCTGCCTGTCTTTATGTTGCCCTGCGATGGACTGGCAACCGGTCTCCCGCCTGTTTGCCCGATAACAGCTGGAGATAGGCACCAGCCCCCCGCGGCCCTGCGTGGAAAAGCGAGTTACAAACAAGGATGGATCTAAAACTGTCACAGCAACCCCCCAGATCCACGCTACAAACTGAAGCTAAAGATGTGTAGCTAAATCACTCCTTGTGAAACCTGAAGCTGGAAAATGTCACCTGTCATCAAATTCTAGAAATTTCCAATTTCCAAAGTAAATCCTCAGAATGAAAACATCATATGGAAAGCTTTTACTCTGGAGAAGTTTCTGGCAGATTAACACCATAACATAAATCTAACAGCACCAGTACCTTACTGCTGGTCTGTGTTAAAAGTAACCTCTACTCCAGGGGAGTCAAACTCAAACTCACACGGGGCCGAAATGAAAATCTGGGACGAAGTCGCGGGCCAAACTTAATATTTTTTGAAAAAGTGACGGTAAATTTGCACATTTTCTTTATCAACATTTATGCAATTTAGAACCTTTAAATTTGGAAACAAACATATTTCTGCATTAACACTGAATGTGGAATAACCAGATTACACACGAGCAAGTCAGTTTTAAATAAAAGGCATCAGTGGTATTCATTACTTGTGGTATAATCAGCATTTTTAAAATCTATTCAGGATTTATGTTTTCTTGTTTATTCATTTTTCTTATTTTTTATTCTCCTTTTTTTCTCCTGTAATACGTGTCATCGCTGCTGTGATGTCTAGCTTTCCCCACTGAGGAACAATAAAGGGATTTTCTATTCTATTCATCTATCTGCAGCCTTTCCACTTCCTGTTTACTGTAGGTTAAATCTTTTCTCACGGGCCAACAACAAAATAAAAATATCATTTTATCTTAAATGAAAATGCAACATCTCACCTGTTAACTTTCATGTTTTGGAACAGAAAAAGAGCATAAAACCAACATATTTAAAGCTCAGTTTGCTCCACTGGTTTACTGTGATGCTCACCTGTTCCAGCCAGATACCTGCATCATGGGGTTGATCTGAGCTGAGGAGGAGACTCCTGTTGTTTTGTTCATCTTCATCATCATAATGACAACATTAGATGACAACAGGAGCTCACATAGGTTTGTGCTGCTGAACATGTCTGAGCAGCTTGACCACGTCGTTGTGTGTCGGGGAGGAAAAATAACAACTACAGCAGCCACAGAGTCATGCTGGTTTGAGCGTGTCGCTGCTCGCTGGAGTTATATCAGCTCTGTCTGGAAGTTAGCTGGAAAACTTTCTCTTTCAGTCGTGAACACATTACTGAGCAGCTAGAATCTCCATTTCTGGGCTTCAACGTCAGAAAACAGCTGAGTGAACTCGGCGCTGAGTGAGAGGAGTGTTTAGTTTGTCCAAGACAGCGGAGCTGCAGACACCGGCAGCAGACGCTGGAAAAAACACAAAGGAGGGGGTGCGTCAGCTCCGCGCTGACGCCGCAAAGCATCATGGGAGTTGAAGTCTAAAATCGGCCAGCGGGTCAGTTTTAATATATTTTTGATATTTATCTCGCAGGCCACATAAAAATGCTCCACGGGCCGCATCTTGAGTCTGACATATGTGCTCTACTCCATCCTAGTGGATAAGATGGGTGATTATGGCCTAAATAGGGGAACAGAATTCTTTAACAAAAATAAGATAAGGACAGATATAAAGCAGAGATGTGTTTCTGTTAGAGGAGTTAACCTGTGGAATAGCTATTACAGTGATTTAAAAAGATTTTCCTTGTTTAAAAATATGTTTAAAAAAAGTATTAGAAAAATATATAAACCAAGAATGAAAAGAGCAAAAATAATAATATTGAAACTCTTGATTATTTTGCTTTGATGTGGTTACTTATCTAAGGTGTAAAGTATTTTGTTTTGTTTGTTTGTTTGTTTGTTTGTTTTATTCTCAGCATGCAGCTCCAAAAAGGTTGGCGTAATGAGCAAATGCTTCGGCCAATACCTTTTGATTAGCCTTGTTTCGTGTTTCTTGCTTAGTGGTAATCTTTATTCTGTATTCATTGAGATATTTGAACGCTAATAAATAAAAAATAAAAAATGCCAGGGCCCTCATTTATAAAGCTTGCTTACGCACAAAACGGAAAACTGCGTAAGCAAGTTTCCATGCAAACTTTGGGATTTATAAAAGGAAACTTAGCGGAAAAATGTGCGCAACTTTGTTGACTAAGGGCCTTACGTACACACACATTTGGACATGGAGAGCACCCGCAGTGCTGCTGCTGAGAAGGATAAATGATGAATCCCAGCAGCGTTATCACTTGTACCGCTTCGTTTTCACACAGAACAACAGATCTCTCTGAAGAACTCACAGCAACTCTGTGCCACTTGGTGGATTTTCTCTTATTTGTTTTGCAGAACTCCCGCTTGTGAAATAGTGCTTTAGTACTTCCTTGATCTGCGGTCGCCATCGTTAATGGCGGAGCGCCGCAACGAGCCGGCTTATGTGTATGCATGAGATCCACAAGGCACTTTGCGTTGACCATTTATGGCAGAAAGTGGGCGTGGTGAGGGCGGGATGCGATCCAGAAACACCTGAGCACATTTCTAGGTAGCAGGGATGTGTATTTTTGAAATTCTGGCGATATGATACATATCACTATACAGGGGAGACGATACGATATATTGCGATACATCCAGTCAGACGTTACAAGCAGTTCTTTTTTACTGAATTTATTGTAAGAATGTTCAATAAACAGTCCAAACTGATACGTAACGTGTTTAACATGAGGTATCTGAACCATGATGGAGGGATTTACATTTCATTGGTGGAAACAAAACCCGTTGCACACTGCTGCCAACTAGTGGGTGGCGATTGGATTGCACAAAACGAAAAGAAAATACACAAATGTTTGCATGAAAATTCTTTCAAGAATTAGATACATGGCCTTTGAATCTCGATGTAATAATCGCAGGAAAATATCACGATATTTTGCCATATCGATATTTTCTTACATCCCTACTAGGTAGTGTGATTTATAAGGGTTTTGTGAAGCTGTGCGTACGCCATGTTTGATGGATCGCAAACCCGTTTGGCGCAAGTACATTTTTTTGCTGAGCTTAAGAACGGTTTCAGTAAGGATTCTACGCCATGTTTTCTAAACGAGACCCCCGGTCTTCACCCCCCGAGTTCTTTAGTGTTTTGCCTAGAATGACTCAAAGCACAGGATCCAAATTCATTAGATTTTCCTTTCACTCATTTTGCGCTCTCTCCTTCTGATGTGACTAAACAGAGACTAAAACCGGCACTGGGAGATGTTTGGGTTCATTGTGAATGCCAGTCTGGTCAGACAATGACTTGTTTGTGCAGGTGGTGACTGTGCCACGCTGCTGAAGAACATCGGCGCCCTGCCGGTGGAGATGGCACGCATGTACTTTGCAGAGACGGTTCTTGCACTGGAGTACCTACACAACTACGGCATTGTGCACCGTGACCTCAAACCCGACAAGTATGGCGGAGTTAATTGTCTTTGTACTGATGCGACCTCGGTATCAGGTCAGAAAGCTCTAATGTCTCACCTCTGTACTCTGTTGGTTTTGTCCTCAGCCTCCTGATAACCTCAATGGGACNACACACGAGCAAGTCAGTTTTAAATAAAAGGCATCAGTGGTATTCATTACTTGTGGTATAATCAGCATTTTTAAAATCTATTCAGGATTTATGTTTTCTTGTTTATTCATTTTTCTTATTTTTTATTCTCCTTTTTTCTCCTGTAATACGTGTCATCGCTGCTGTGACGTCTAGCTTTCCCCACTGAGGAACAATAAAGGGATTTTCTATTCTATTCATCTATCTGCAGCCTTTCCACTTCCTGTTTACTGTAGGTTAAATCTTTTCTCACGGGCCAACAACAAAATAAAAATATCATTTTATCTTAAATGAAAATGCAACATCTCACCTGTTAACTTTCATGTTTTGGAGCAGAAAAAGAGCATAAAACCAACATATTTAAAGCTCAGTTTGCTCCACTGGTTTACTGTGATGCTCACCTGTTCCAGCCAGATACCTGCATCATGGGGTTGATCTGAGCTGAGGAGGAGACTCCTGTTGTTTTGTTCATCTTCATCATAATAATGACAACATTAGATGACAACAGGTGCTCACATAGGTTTGTGCTGCTGAACATGTCTGAGCAGCTTGACCACGTCGTTGTGTGTCGGGGAGGAAAAATAACAACTACAGCAGCCACAGAGTCATGCTGGTTTGAGCGTGTCGCTGCTCGCTGGAGTTATATCAGCTCTGTCTGGAAGTTAGCTGGAAAACTTTCTCTTTCAGTCGTGAACACATTACTGAGCAGCTAGAATCTCCGTTTATGGGCTTCAACGTCAGAAAACAGCTGAGTAAACTCGGCGCTGAGTGAGAGGAGTGTAGTTTGTCCGAGACAGCGGAGCTGCAGAGACCGGCAGCAGGCGCTGGAAAAAACACAAAGGAGGGGGTGCGTCGGCTCCGCGCTGACGCCGCAAAGCATCATGGGAGTTGAAGTCTTTGCGGTAAAATCGGCCAGCGGGTCAGTTTTAATATATTTTTGATAATTATCTCGTGGGCTACATAAAAATGCTCCGCGGGCCACATGGTGTCTGACATATGTGCTCTACTCCATCCTAGTGGATACGATGGGTGATTATGGCCTAAATAGGGGAACAGAATTCTTTAACAAAAATAAGATAAGGACAGATATAAAGCAGACATGTGTTTCTGTTAGAGGAGTTAACCTGTGGAATAGCTATTACAGTGATTTTAAAAGATTTTCCTTGTTTAAAAATATTATAAAATATATAAACCAAGAATGAAAAGAGCAAAAATAATAATATTGAAACTCTTGATTATTTTGCTTTGATGTGGTTACTTATCTAAGGTGTAAAGTATTTTGTTTTGTTTGTTTGTTTGTTTTTGTTTTGTTTTATTCTCAGCATGCAGCTCCAAAAAGGTTGGTGTAATAAGCAAATGCTTCGGCCAATACCTTTTGAATTGCCTTGTTTCGTGTTTCTTGCTTAGTGGTAATCTTTATTCTGTATTCATTGAGATATTTGAATGCTAATAAATAAAAAATAAAAAATGCCAGGGCCCTCATTTATAAAGCTTGCTTACGCACAAAACGGAAAACTGCGTAAGCAACTTTCCACGCAAACTTTGGGATTTATAAAAGGAAACTTAGCGGAAAAATGTGCGCAACTTTGTTGACTAAGGGCCTTACGTACACACATTTGGACATGGAGAGCACCCGCAGTGCTGCTGCTGAGAAGGATAAATGATGAATCCCAGCAGCGTTATCACTTGTACCGCTTCGTTTTCACACAGAACAACAGATCTCTAAAGAACTCACAGCAACTCTGTGCCACTTGGTGGATTTTCTCTTATTTGTTTTGCAGAACTCCCGCTTGTGAAATAGTGCTTTAGTGCTTCCTTGATCTGCGGTCGCCATCGTTAATGGCGGAGCGCCACAACGAGCCGGCTTATGTGTATGCATGAGATCCACAAGGCACTTTGCGTTGACCATTTATGGCAGAAAGTGGGCGTGGTGAGGGCGGGATGCGATCCAGAAACACCTGAGCACATTTCTAGGTAGCAGGGATGTGTATTTTTGAAATTCTGGCGATACGATACATATCACTATACAGGGGAGACGATACGATATATTGCTATACATTTAGTCAGACGTTACAAGCAATTCTTTTTTACTGAATTTATTGTAAGAATGTTCAATAAACAGTCCAAACTGATACATAACGTGTTTAACATGAGGTATCTGAACCATGATGGAGGGATTTACATTTCATTGGTGGAAACAAAACCCGTTGCACACTGCTGCCAACTAGTGGGTGGCGATTAAATTGTACAAAATGAAAAGAAAATACACAAATGTTGGCATGAAAATTCTTTCAAGATTTAGATACACGGCCTTTGAATCTCGATGTAATAATCGCAGGAAAATATCACGATATTTTGCCATATCGATATTTACGATACACAGCTTTGAATATCGATATAATATTGCTGGAAAAAATATCACGATATATTGCCATATTGATATTTTCTTACATCCCTACTAGGTAGTGTGATTTATAAGGGTTTCGTGAAGCTGTGTGTACGCCATGTTTGATAGATCAGAAACCCGTTTGGCGTAAGTACATTTTTTTGCTGAGCTTAAGAACGGTTTCAGTAAGGATTCTACGCCATGTTTTCTAAACGAGACCCCCGGTCTTCACCCCCCGTGTTCTTTAGTGTTTTGCCTAGAATGACTCAAAGCACAGGATCCGAATTCATTAGATTTTCCTTTCACTCATTTTGCGCTCTCTCCTTCTGATGTGACTAAACAGAGACTAAAACCGGCACTGGGAGATGTTTGGGTTCATTGTGAATGCCAGTCTGGTCAGACAATGACTTGTTTGTGCAGGTGGTGACTGTGCCACGCTGCTGAAGAACATCGGCGCCCTGCCGGTGGAGATGGCACGCATGTACTTTGCAGAGACGGTTCTTGCACTGGAGTACCTACACAACTACGGCATTGTGCACCGTGACCTCAAACCCGACAAGTATGGCGGAGTTAGTTGTCTTTGTACTGATGCGACCTCGGTATCAGGTCAGAAAGCTCTAATGTCTTATCTCTGTACTCTGTTGGTTTTGTCCTCAGCCTCCTGATAACCTCAATGGGACACATCAAGCTGACTGACTTTGGTCTGTCTAAAATTGGTCTAATGAGTCTGACCACCAACCTGTATGAAGGACACATAGAGAAGGACACACGGGAGTTTTTGGATAAACAGGTGAGACTAAACGGGATCAGAAAGAGAAGGAGGCATGGGTCGCTGAGAGACGCTGATGATCAGAAATACCACAGGTTCATAAGATCAGAGCACAAACATTTAAAC